>CM061918.1:16171875-16222739 GCA_031002005.1 Vandiemenella viatica
TAATTCGACAAGCAGCCTTTTTTAATTCAGGATACTTCGATTCTGGTACAAATTTCCAAAATTCAGTGATCGGCCGTCGACTTATATTTTAATTGTAGAGCTTGATCTTATTTCATCTCTATTAATTCTAACTCTCCAGATGCTTTTTGGGTCATAATTACATTGGAAATTGAAACTCACTTTGAATTATGTTAATTTCATATGGAAATTTCATATTAGAAAAAAATCAAGAGACGATTTAAAATATTTCAAATCTATTTTGGAATTCCGTCAATATTCCTTCTAGGTTTTTTTATATACTCGTTGAGTTTTTCTTGTTTAATATTGGAACAATTTTTTTTAATTCGAGAAAATGACAAAATGTTTTATTTTTAATGTCCTTTTGAAAAAGTTTTAATTTAGTTTGAAAACTAAATATATCCTGTGAGAGGTCAGATATTATTCTATCTTTCCCCTGCAACTGTAAATTCAGTGTTTGCAAATGTTCCATAACATCATTCAAAAACATTAAGTCTTGCAACCACTCGTCATCGTCTAATTTTGAATAGGTTATTTCCTTTTCTTTTAGAAATGCAGTTATCGGATCAAACAAATCTACAAATCGATTTAATACGTTGTAGCTAGATAACCATCTAACAATACAAAAGAAATTAATGTCATTTGGAAGTTTTTCGTCCTTTAATTGTTCAAGGAAATTTTTGAATTGTCGATGACTTTTTGCATTGGTGCGAATGTAATTTACAATGTGTAACACTGTTTTCATAACATCAGGATATTGTAAATATTTTGCAACGAGATGTTCTCGGTGAATTATGTAGTGAATCGGCATGAATTGTGGAATTTGAGAATCATCTCCTAAAAGCCCTATAAGACCGATTTTCCATCATTTGCAATACTTACAAGTTTATTAAGAGGCACATCAAAAGTTTTCATTATTGAATCTAATGCATTTTTAATATCGACACCGCGGGTTGACTCTTGAAGTACAACTAAATCTAATAATTCTTCTTTAACAATGAAGTCAGGTGAAACAAAACGTATGAAAACTGCCAATTGCGGAAGATCTGTGATATCTGTCGATTCGTCAAGGGCTAAGCTGAATGCAATACAGTTCTTCAAATCATTTTTTAAATTATATTCAAGAGATGTATTAATTGCAGTTATACGTCGTTCGGTTGTGTGTCTTGAGACGGGAATTTGCGAAACAACTTTGTGCAATGCTGCATTAGTTGGATCTAAAACTTTAAGTACATCTTCCAAGTTTTTTTTAATAAACTCTCCATCTCCATACGGGCGTTTTGCACGAGCAATATTCCAGGCAAAAAAAAACTGGCTTCAACCACATTATTAGCTTCATTGTTAAAGGTCATAAAAATTGACTGTTGTTTATTTCAATTTGATTTTAAAGAAGCAAGTTTATCTGATCTTAATTTGGAATTTGGTGGATACTGATTAGAAAACTGAGGATGATTGGTTTCATAATGTCGACGTAAATTGCTAGCTTTATAATTTTTGACCGTAGAATTACAATTAACACATAATGTTTTTCCGTTATTGTCAATAAAAAAGAAATTCTCCTCCCACTCATTATTAAAACTTCTATTTTCTTGCTCGTATTTTCTTCTTTTATTTTTGTTTCTCTGTCGTTATATTTTTAAAAGAACTGGAAATTAATAAAGAAATTTAGAAAATACAAGTTTTGTGTTATTAAAACAATAACAACACGTGTTACATACTACGAAACAAATAATAGTTAAGTTACCGAAAATTCCAGATTACAAATTATACCCGTAGCAAGAGTGATACAAATTGCTTCCTCCAGAGCACAATGTCAACTGTCCGTTGCAATTAAAGTTTACAAATTCGAAATCGGTCTGGAGTTGGTCGATTGCGGAAGATTACGCCACTGTTTATGTCGTTCGCGCAGGGCCGGCGCTAGGGTTCTCGGGCCCCGGGTAACCATTCTTAGGGCCCCCCCCCCCCGTCATTTTTTATTATAATTTTTTTTGATAATTCAGAATATTTAAAGCAAAGAAAAAGGTAATGCATTGTTAAGAAAGTTTTTTAATGTTCTCAGTTTACATAAATTCTATACTTTACAAAATTATACTTCCTTTCTAGCTTTTTTAGATGCGAATTCTTTTATAATCGCGGTATAATCCAATGAGCGGGCTAACTCTGATTCTATTGCTATCATAGCTAATCCAACAAGCCGTTCTTGTCCCATTGTAGTTCTCAAAAAATTCTTAACTCTTGCAAGAACGCTAAATGACCGCTCTGCTTGTGCAACAGTAACAGGCAAAGTGCAGAAAATACGTAAGGCTACCATTACATTGGGAAATATGTTATTAAAATTGCATTTATGGAGAGCATTAAGAAGATGCAAAGGGGGAAGTGGCTTGGTTCCAAAATTAGCTACATGAATCTTTTTAACTGCAAAATTTCTTCTTTTAAATCCTGCGTATTAACGTCCACACCGTACAAAGATGCCATGTATTCCACCTGCTCTGATAATGTAGAATGGTCTAGGCTTATGTAGTTCCACAAGAAACCAAATGTATCCATCATTTTGTCTATGGCAGCATACCTTATAGTTAAGTTTCCTATAACTGTATCTAGAATAATATTAAAAACATTTACTTTAAAACTGTCCTCTGGGTGCAGGTTTAAATCTTCGGATGTTTCATCTACAAAGCGTTTACTTTTGCCTTTCCGTTTCTCTCTGCCGCTTATCGTCAAATTGAAGTCTGGTGATATTCCAATATTTTCTGCTACCTTGCAACTTTCTGCGTAAATGGTATCCCAACTGTCTCTCAATTCATTTAATTCTTCCACTAGACTCTTAATATTGCCACTTTCAACATCGACTGTAGCTTCCCTTGCTTGAAGCACAACGCTACGTATGTTTATTGCAGTTAATACTTGTACCAAATTGTAGACATGACGATACATTTAAATGATTTTAAGTACTTCTGAATGCCCTTTAGTTCAGTGCGTGCTTCTGCAGCCAAATTAAAGTTAAATGCAAGTTCAACCACCCTTTGTAATCCTGGCAAATGCTTAGCAAATGGACGCACGGCATCTATCCGCGCAGACCATCTCGTTTCCGATAGCCCGTGAAGGGAAGATCCAATATTTTCTTTCAAAACTTTCCATCTTTTGGGACTAGAATGAAAAAAATTATACGTTTTTGAAACAATTCCAAAAAAGTGATTATATCTGCGCAACCCTCCGCAGCATGGACGCCACAAAGATTTAATGAGTGAGCGCCACAAGGAGAAAAAATTGCCAGGGGATTTTCTTTTAATATATGTGCTTGAGCTCCCTGATAGGTGCCACGCATATTGCTCCCGTTGTCATAACCCTGCCCACGACAGTCTGAAAGCTTTAAGCCATGACGTATCAGCTCATTGCAGATCATTCTGGCGATTGCCTGACCAGTCTTCTCTTCACAATCAACGAAGCCAAGAAAACGCTCTCTAATTCTGTATTCGTTTTCTTCATCAAGGGCGATGTAGCGCAGAATAAAAACATTTTGCTCTATTTGGGCTTCATCAGGAGTTGCATCGACTATAACAGAAAAGTATTTATTTTGTTTTACCTCCCTTAAAATAGTTTTACGAACAAACTCTCCAGCTATTTCGATAAATTCGTTCTGAATATCATGTGACAGATAATGAACCATACGTTTTCCTCCTTGTTGCGACGCTTCAATTTTTCTTAAATGCTCTTTCATAATGGGATCAAATTTCCCCAAAAACTCTAAGACACCCAAAAAATTGCCATTTTGACGATCTCCGACTAAGTCACTATCACCTCTAAAAGCTAAACCTCTTTCCGCAAGAAAAAGAATAGCTTCGATTACGCGATGCAATACTTCGGTCCAATACTGTTCTTCTCTTGCAATATTTCGGTTTAAAAGATTTTCTATGGCTGAACTACTATTTAGCGCATATTCTAATTTGCGCCATTCTAAGTAAGACGTTTTATGATCAGCGCTGCTCTCATGTTCACTCACTTTCTGTTTCAGTTTTTTCCAGCCTCTTGATAATCCCAACCGTAGCCTAACGCCAAATCAGATTTAGAGATATCCGAACGTTGCGAAAACAATCGGCAAGCAAAGCAGTACAATGCTTGCTTTTCTTTGCTCCATACAAGCCAGTCCCTTTTTGAAAATTCCCCATTTTTTAAGATACGCTCAAAAACATTTGAAGGGAAAGATTGATTACATTTTTTGTCCCGCGGCAGTCTTTTCGGTGTTTGCTCAGGTCCTCGCCTAACAGCTTCTTCTACCTCTAAACTATTGAAGCACTTTTTTTCACTCCACAGACCGATATCAAAATCTAAAATCTTCTCATTCCCTGTCGAACTGGCCTTTAAAACATGTTCACTTTCTGAAAGGATATCGTCCCTATCACTGTCGCTTACACTAATACTGTCACTTTCACATTTTGGCAACTTAATGCAAATGTCAACTTTACTGTCCTCTTGATCGACGTGGTCCCATTTCTGTACTGCCGATGCTACAGAAGCTTGTAAACAACAGATTTCTTGCATATCAGCATCTGCAAAATGATAATTTTATTGCAAATTTAAGAAAATGGCAGCAACTTTTTGCGAGGGCTAGTTCTTAGCTCTTAACTAGCTACTCTACAATTACCGTAATCAGTTACAAGTGAAATTGACTAGCGACTCACCTTGTCTCTGATAATCCTGCTGCTGCATAGTATCGATTAAGGAAGGCTCAACGTCGTCTCCGCGTCCTTCTGACTTCGCCGACACTGCTGGCTTAGCGAGTGGCACAAAAGGTAACAATGTCTGTCCCTTTTTCGCAGCGTTATCTTTTTCAGCCTTACGCTTCCGTTTTTGACAACCTGATGAAGCACTGTAATACTTTTTTCCACTCGCGTATCTCTTTTCCATTACAATTTAGCTCTTAAAACTATATGATGAAACGATACAAAAACGAAAATTCCTACACAAACACGAAATATTGAAGACCGTGCAACAGGCTATTCAGCAGCACTGCTTATGAGTGATGAGAAGCCACAACATTCAAACTTCAACAAAGAGGAAATAGGTGCTGACTGACCGTAGCTCGATTGTATGACAACAGCGCCCAGTGACATACCAAAGTGACAAACCCACACGGGTGGGTGGGGGTTTTTACGGTATACCTGCCCTCTACTACCTGCACTTATTCGATGGATACTGCTCACAAGTTACCAGACCCGGCGAAAGGGGTATTTCCTCAAATCCAGTTGATAAATGAAATCGATAATGCTTGGTGGGATATGATGATTATATTTATTTAATTAACAAATCAATCGATATGGAACATGGTTACTGGATATTAAAGTGAAGTAATTTGGAAACATTTTTCTTCTTGTCATCCAAGCGTCACAGATTTGTTGTAAACATTAGCAACAGGCATTGCAAATGTTGTGGTGCTCGCTTTTATGTCATACGAAGAGAGTCTCGTGTATATGGGACAGTACTCATTAACGAATCAGTAATATTATGATTACCAGTTAGTTACATTTATTTTTACTGCTTTACGCCTCGTCGACGGCTAAGGTCATTAGAGGCGGGATTGAACTGGGGGCAGGGAACGGGAATGAATTCGGCCATGGCCTTTTTCAAGGAAGCATCCCGGCATTCACCTGGAGTTTTTTGGTGAAACCATGGAAAACCCAAATCTGGATGCCCGGTCGGGGATTCGAACCCACGTCCTCCCGAATGCGAGGCCAGAACGTTAACCATTCACCCGCCACGCTCGGTGGGACAGTTACTCAGTTACTAAACATCCCACTGAATTTCATATGTTAACTACTAATACATAACTTACCATGTTTATTCCACCGATATATATGAATGCAATGTGCAGATACTCTAATTAATCACTGCATATGTAAACAGTTTGAACAAATAGAAAATCATGCAGTATTTTAGCGAATGTGAATAACCTTGTTACCTTCCCCTTCTACATTCCAAGAACATATTTTGTCAGTCATCTTTAGTTACGAGACCCTAAGAAGAAAATTCTTTCAATTAGGTTCTAAATCTATTAGGTTTTCGTATATAACGTTTTATTTCCTGTTCTAAGACATAGAATAAGTAGCTCCAGTGAATGTTTCCCTTTCTGCACAATTGACAACGACTTTGTGAATTATAATATTTATTCCTAGTTGTAATGTATGTTTGAATTGAGGCTAAAGAGGGACCTACCACTTCAAAAGATAGTAGGGAGTACGTGTATTGTGAGTACACCGTCCATGGGATTTTTTCCGCTGATATCTCTTAGAGCACGTTTTTGTGACTTAAATAGTTTCTGTGCTTATAAAGATTTTCCCCAGAATGAGATCTGGGCGTTCCCTTATGGGACGCTACATGCTTCATTTCATCCACTGTAAAGGGGTGACTTTTTCAGCTACCTAGTTACTGCCTTCTGAAGGCTATCGTACATTAGTACTGATGGGTCAGTGTTTTATAATACAAGAAACTAAAAATAGTAAAGTTAAAAAAAGTTCTGCAGATTTGCAGTATGTGAAAACTTAGCATTTTTTTCAGCCTCTCAGTCTATTATTTTTGGGTAAAGTTGCGTCCATTGAAAAAAGGGTCTTTTTGCAAATTTTTTATTGCTGATATTTTTAGTGAAATGCACCCTGATTCTAACTGAAAACAGAGCGTTCCATTTGCGTCACTAAATAAAAAACGTCTGACAGTAAATGCTAAGAGCGCCCAAAGCCTTAATGTGGGGATCCACCAAGAGCGCAAAATGTTTGCAAACGTTTGAAATATTTGCGTACTCAGAGTTTGTCAGGTGGAGACGAGAATAGCGCGCAGGAACAAAGATTTGCTGGTGTTTGCAGGGGTTCCGGCCGATGTCGGTACATCAAAGGAATTCGTTGTTCGTGCACGGACAGTGCGTGTTCAGTGGAGATAGGTTCAACATCAGGGGTGCGTGTTCCGAATAGTATCAGTTTTAAGTGCGTTTTAAATATAACTATGGACTGGGATAGTGAAAAGTGTTTACTCTTAATTGAAGGCAGAGTAGTCACAAATATTACTACAACAGAATTAAAAACCATGGTGCCTGGAGCGAAATCGCAACAAATATGGAAACCACTATTGATGTTGTTAAGTGGAAAGTAAATTCTTTGCTCACCTCGTTCAGAAGAGAATAAGTTAAATAGCACAACTCGATGATGGCATGGCAGGAAAAGGTATGTAATTTTATAAAATAATTTGCTTAGGTTTTCTATTACTGTGGGAATCATCTTAATTCAAAAAGCGAAGTATTATTGCCTATCTAGCTTCCACGGAAATGGTGTTTCTGAAATTTGTATCTCGTTACATATTCTTGGACCAATCAGCAGAGTTACGAATTCAAAATCTTCTTGTGACATACAACAATTTAAAAAAAAAATAAACCACTCACTCATATCATCTATTCTTGAGTTATACATCAGTCTTGCGAACTTTTATTTTTGTTTTAAAAATGCGATATCCAAAATCTAAGTTTCTTCTTTATTTTAATAATGTCCTCTTCTTCACTTATAACAGCACTAGCAATAAGTTTTCCTCTCGGAGCCATTTAGACACTGCAGTCAGCAGTTTGAACGCCGACAAATGTTCGCACACGAACTGTTATTTGCGAATATTTAGTTAATGGAGCCAACCACTCAAATCATCCGACTGCAAACACACAAACGTTTGCAAGTTCTACAAACTTTTGCAAACTATGCGCTCTTGGTGACACCGTACTTCCAAGAAGGCAGGGGATTATAGACCCTTGTGCGGCTGTCACCTGTGCGTCAGTCTGACGCCCTGTAGCTCAGCCTGTCTGCCGCCTTCTCAAGTAAACAAAAGTGGAAGCGTAAACAGTTTTAAAATGGGCAAAGCGGGAACGTTTTTGTCTATAATGTCGTCCTAATGCTTTAGAAGTAGAAAATCGCTTTCAAAAGAAGAAGGTATTAAATATAAAAATTGTGTGTGAGAATTATCCGGAAGAAAACCCGAGAAGAATTTTTATAATATAAATTGGAGATATCAATGAATTGAACGTTATATGTAATTAACACTTTTGTCTGAAGGGTAAATTAAAATTTACCGAACACAAAAAAATTTTTCACTCACTTAAGTCTTTTAATAATGATTTTTCTTTACATTATTATTTTATGGTAATCTGGTACAAGTTAAAAAAGTTTTAAACTCGTCTGAACGAGCACCGCAGCTGTCAGTATGCGAATCTAGAACTTGACGATGGACGTGTAGTTTAAAATTCGTGCATGCATACATTCGCTAAAATACTGCATGATTTTCTGTTTGTTAAAACTGTTTGCGAGCACACCTAAAACATCGACAACATTTACAATGACTGTTGCTAATGTTTACAACAAATCTGTGACGCTTGGATGACAAGAAGAAATTTTTTTGCAAATTACTTTACTTTAATATCCAGTAACCAAGTTCCATATCCATTGATTTGTCAATTAAATAAAAATGGGCATCATATCCCACCAAGCATTATCGATTTCGTGTATCAACTGGATTTGAGGAAATACCCCTTTCGCCGGGTGTGTTATCTTGTGAGCAGTATAACATCGAAATAAGTGCAGGTAGTAGAGGGCAGGTATACCGTAAAAACCCCCACCCACCCCGTGTGGGTTTGTCACTTTGGTATGTCACTGGGCGCTGTTGTCATACAACCACAGTGCATTAGTATTTTGCGCTAATTTAATCACTAGTTAAATACATTAAAAAAAAAAAAAACAATCCTGGAGATTAGGTATGGGCCTCCAGCGCTCTCGCCTTTTGTTCACAATGATAGGTTCAGATTGTAGAATTTGCGTTTGATTTTTATTTACTTAGGCATACTGGCCGGAGGGCCCCCATGGGACCCACGGGCCCGGGTACTTTTGCCCCGCTTACCCCCCCCTAACGCCGGCCCTGCGTTCGCGCAGTTTTCGATGAGTCCTATCATTCTTAACTTGGACGGAAATGAAATTTGTTAAACCGTTGCACTTAGTCTTTAATATTTGTTATTAGTAATTTAAAAGACATTTTGAAACACATACAGAACGATAATTTTTTTAAATATAATAACAGAAAAATGAAAAGGGAACTCGGGTACATTTATCGCGAGCCACAAATAATCCTTCAAAGAGCCGCATGCGGCTCGCGAGCCACAGGTTGGCCACCCCTGGTATATAGTATTGCTTAATTGGCGGTTGATTTGAACCAGTATTATTGCTAAACTAGCAACTAAATACTGCATTATTATATATCAGATTGACTAAAAGAATAAATAAAAGATAGTCGCTTGTATAAAACAAAATAAATAAAGCAGTTAATGTTGTAACCATGAAAACTATATTATATATTCCCCGAGAACTAGGGGGGCCGTGGCCCCCCCCCTACCCCCGGGCATGGGCGCCCCTGCCCCTATCGTTTCGTTTTGTACCGGCAATATTAGCGGAGATAGTGGTTAGGTTGAATTGGTGCCTGGATCGGAATGCTCTTGTTACAGCATAAGGCAGGAGGAATTTAGTTATTACTAGCAGTTACCCGCGACTTCGTCCGCGTTGAAAAGTGTTGTAATATAAGATTTTCTTGAGAGGTCTGGTTGCTCAGTGGTTAGGGCGTCCAACTGGAGATGGAAAAGTCCCCAGCTTGAATTCCAGTATTGGCGAGGATTTTCAAAGGTTCCTAGCTCGACCTTCACCTCTGGCATAGGTTGGTGTGTGATGTGAATTACACCAGAATGCTCACTTTGTTCTGATTCCGTGTTGAACTGTGGGTCCTCTATGTCCGGTAGGATTACTGGGTTACGTTAAGAGGCTACGAAAGGGACTGATTCCGGAGACGTAAAGAAGTCTTGTCACCAGGTCAATACGACCATACAGTTTATTTAAGAGCTGTTTTTAATTAGTAATAGTAGTAATAAATGTTGCAATAAAATAACAAAAATCTATTTATGTTCCACAACTACTTCACTGAATTGATAAAGCAGTAAAAATATTCAGTTTATGAGGAGTATTTTCAGTTTAATATATCCGTATATACAATATTGAGGATTTGTCTCCTAGGTTTTGGCTATTTTCATAGCCCTAGTTTTCTTACATTTCTTTGAAAGATTTGAATTTCGTTTACCCAACATCTCTTAAAATTACTAATTTCATCACGCGAATAAAAATGAATATAGTTTTAATTAATGGAAGCTCAAAACGTCAAAATATTTGCAATACATTGATGGAATCGACTAAATATCAAGAACAAGAAAATACTAACATCCAAACAGCAAATAAATACTTAAGTGGCCCAAGGACGTTCATTTCCATTAGTAAAATTGCGATACTAAAAATGAATATTTTGATTTGCATTGAGTACTGAAAAAAAAAATCTTTAAAAAAGAGAACTTATTTCCTCTTTGAATATTGATTTTTTTTTTTTTTTAGGATATATTGGTTCCATCAACAGAAATTTACATATTATAGTAGTAAGTATAGTAGTAATTGATTCTTTTATCCATAATAATCGGAGGTATTGCGGTAATGGTTTCTCTATCTCTGGAAACAACTGAATTGCCTATAGACCAGTTTACTATAGTTCATTCGTTTCGATCCATTAATTCTGCGCTAAAATATAAATTTCAATATTAAAGTATATTTGGTTTCTTATTCTGCATACAGAATTGAATGACTACCGGCGAATTACCACTCCGCTTTTCCGCCACTCCACTATCTGAATAAAACATTGATAAATTTAAAAAATTTACTTCGGGCAACGCCGTATGGTTCCGCTAAATCGTCCAAGCTTAATATAGATCGTTTGATACAATATCGGTACAAAGCGATACATGATGTCACTAAAATGGCGCTCATGAAAGAAGCTTAATAACTAATAATGTTTAAGTTCTCATTCTGGCCCAGGCTGCGTTTTAAAATTACCGCTAGAAAATCAAAGCTTCTATCACTCGCACATTAATACATTCACTATATTGTATGTTAGTGACGTCATGAATAGCGAAATAAACTTGACTTATTATTAACGCAGTAAATTAAATACTGAATACGTCTAAAACTACATTCAGCCGCATGAACTATGTCGTCAGCTTCATGACAGTTATTGAGGTAACGTAATTAAAAAATTTATACTAAAATGCTTTTAACTTACAGTGTACAACGGAAAGTCCACAATTCTCTATGATCGTTAATATTGCAGGTCAAATGTACATCGCGATAAAGTGACTTTTATTGCTCGTGATTTAGTAAGGTGTATAATGAAATTAATTGTGATAGTAATTTATGATATACTAACTAGGAATTTTGATATAGAAAATTCTGTTACCACTCGAAATGTAGGTCCAGAGCATTTAATGTGTTGAGATGTGTTCGTATCGTTTGATTTTGTAGCGGAACTATTAGCAGAAATGTGGTTTGGTTGAAATGCTGCCTGGACCAGAATGTTTTTGTTACGGCAGAAGGAATTTAGTTGTTATGATCCGTGCAAATGAGGTGTATTGTGTTGTAAACGACTTTGTGTTACTTCATGAAACAATAAGTTTCTTTGAATACATTCGTTTTAAGTGTAGCGTTCGATAGATATTTGCAGAATATTGAACAGTAAATAAAAAGCAGTACTATTCGTACAAAAATTCTGAACAAAAAATAAAAAGGGTTAGTTAAGTTTTAAATTTCGGCAAAAATAATTTGTAATACACAGACTGTATAGTAACAAAAAAGAAACAGGAAATAACTGAGATAGAATGGAATCCTTTACATTTTTATAAATACGACATTTGGGGCACCACCATTTTGCACTTTCAGTGAACCGACTTTCGTGCTGGTATACTCATAGCATTTTACTTTTTTTCCAAGCTTTGATTTTTTATATTTATTATGACGCATATATTACGAACGAAATTATGGTGTAATATTTGATATGTCATAGTATTTTATGTGGCAAATGAAAACATCTCTTTGCGAACTTGACAACAGTACCTACCTTTCTTTTTTTAATTTAAGGTTAAGAACAGATTTATATTTCCTGCTTCAAAACTATTATTTGTCAAGTGCGTCAGTTTTATGGCTTTTAAACTAAACACAAACTTGCATATGTAAGTAGGTTTTTTCTTATATTCTTGGAAGTAGTGTTTGCGATTTACTTAAAAAGCAAAGAGTAAACGTGGCACGGCTATCTACGAAGTAGGAAACTCTTTGTTGCTTCCGAATTGATATTAATGGCAATTTCTAAAAGAACTATGCGTTTTTGCGGGATAAAATCTATCCTATTGCACTTCGCACGCAATTAACTGACTTCATGCCAAATTTCATTTAAATATGTTGAGTTATTAAGGCGTGATTGATTGCCAACGTACATCCAAACACACATCCGAACTTTCTGATTTTCTCATTTATAGATATATAGATTACTAATAAATAAGCTGCTTTCATAAGCGCCATGTATTTGACCACGTGTATCGCGATGTAAAATATTCCCAATATTACTTCTTGAACGAAAAGTTTCTACCTGATTCCGTTGAATGCATTCGTTTCAAGTGAAGGATTTAGTATGTATTAGGTAGAATTTAATAGGTGTTAGGTATTAGGATTTAATAGGTATAGGTAGAATATTGAACAGTAGGTAAAAAATACTTTTGTTAATCATACGCAACTGTTGTTGCTGATTTCTACAAAAATTTTGAACAAAAAAAATGAATATGGGTTATTTATTTTCGGTAAAGTTTTAAATTTTGTTAAAAGTAATTTGTAATGTTACAGAAGACGTAAAGTACCAAGAAAGAAGACACACAGGAAATAGACTGACCTGAAATGGAATCATGAACGACAATTTTTACACTTAACATTTTACATTTTTTACAAGCTTTGATTTTCCACATATATTGTGAGCAAATATTACGAACTATAGTATAATACCTGAAGTGTCATACTATTTCATTGACGCAACTGAAGACATCTCTTTGTGAACTTACCGATTAAACGATTTTTTTTTTTTTTTTAAATTAAAGTTAAGTGCAGACTTATATTTCCTGTTCCCGAATTATTATTAATCAAGTCCACTTTTAAACTAAACACACACATGCATATATCAAAAGGTTCTAACTTTTGTTTCTGAAAAAAAGTATGACTTGCGACTTGAAGGTCTACTTGAAAAGCAAAGAGTACACGTGGCACTGCCATTTACAAAGTAGGAAACCCTTTGGTGTTTGCAAATTGATAATGGCAATTTGTAAAGGAATTAATCGTTTTGGCAGAATAAAAACTATCCTACGCCACTAGGCACACGATTTACTAACTCAGTGCCAAATTTCATTTAAATCTATTGTGCAGTTAAGGCATGATTGAGGCAGATAGTATACCCAAGCATATAATCAAACTTTCTCATTTATAGATTCTTATGTACCTAGGTTAAAAAATCAAAGTAAAGAATACATTAAAAACAAAATATTTTACTTAGGTGTCAAGACATCATATCTCAAAATTGAAGTGGTTAGGTTAAGACGAGATCTGGACCGGAAATAAAACATTCATGAAAGTCACACAAGTACATTGTAATATGTTCTTTCCTCCTACTTTTGCCAAAATTTAAAATTTAACTAACCTTTTTTTATTTTTTTATCAAAATTTTTGTACAAATATTAGACTATGAAACACGAAACAGTGCTTTTTACTTACTGTTCAATATTATGCAAATACCTATTGAATCCTTCAGTCAATACGAATGTATTCAATATCCTAAAGTACAAATTTATTGTTTCATGAAGCAAAATTGCAAATCGTTTACAACACAATACACATCATTTACACTGGGCTTATGAAAGCTAGTTACATATTACTAATAACTAGCCACAAAGCCCGTCAAACATGACGGGGTTAACGGACTGCTCTGGCAATTGATTTCTTTTCAGTTGCTTACCCAAATAGAATTTTTATAAAATAAAGTTCAATATGCTGTAATTTATCGTCCATTGTGAAGTAGCAAAAAGTTTCAGTTGTCAATTTGGTCCAGGTTGCGTTTCAGCCTAACTACAATCTTCGCCAATATAGCCGGTAGAAAATCAAAGCTTCATTTACACGCGAATTTATATATTCCCTGCGTCGCATATCAATGTCATCATGCATCGATACCGATCATGAATCATGCGATACAAACTTGATCCAAAATCTTCACAGTTTTCTTACAACTTTCTTATTGTCTATGATGATGATCGATGTTTTAACACCTGGCACAGCTTACATCCGGCTGAAATAATGACCCTAGTGAAAACGAAGGATGTTAAAAATAAATCTTAACAACTTACGTTATGGCACGTAATATTAGTTTTAATTGTGGTTTAGGTTGCATAGATCGCGAACAATTTGGGACTTCTTTCATTCAAACCAAGTAATGATATCACTAAAAAAAAAGGAACTAATAATAAATATGACAATTTAAACGAAATTCATACTTTTCTTTCAGTGTTGCAGCAATTCATTTCTTAGCAATTGTTGAAATACATTGAATTGTTATAAAATAAATGCAATTCCTATTGCCTGGCGTTGGAACAAAAGGTTTCGGTTGCTATCCTGGTTCAGGTTGCATTTTAAAACTAACCACATACGGGAGTAGTTTACATCGTGATTCATGACATCAAATCGTGACATGGTGCTTATGAAACCTGCTTAAATAACTGATAATAGCTAAATTCAACATGGTTTTGCTGTGATAAGGTTCATTATTTATTTTGGTCCACTATGAATTTCAACCTAACCACAATTTCGGCTAATACTGCCGCTACAAAATCAAAGCTTCAATCGCACGCGCATTGATGATGATGTCATGTATCGCGACATAATTATAAAAAAAGTTGTTGTAAGAAGTGAATTATACAACGCAAGGAATATATTTATATTGTATAAAGAAACGTTGCCAGCGTTTTTACAGTTGTTGCTGTACAGATGCTATCTTTGACGTGACAATTTGAAGTGAATAGGCTATTTGACAGTATTAAAAAAATATTATAAATTGAACTCATTCTCGTAGATTAATGCTTCAGGAAGCTTATTTTCTCAATTTTGAAAAGAAAAGTGGATTATTTTTTAGTAAAAAAGCGAAGTAAAAATTATACTTTTCTTACCTCTGGTCACGTGACAGAAAACGCTCTAGGATTGGTGGTCGCTTGAGTGAAGTCAAACGTCTGTAAAGGAAAGTTTCCTATTATCCAAGTTTTCAACTATTTTTATTGTTTGTTGCTGGTCATTTCTTGTTATTAATGAAATTTCATTTTGAATACAAAATCGAGAACAATTTGTGAAAGCCTACCGCGGAAATATATCGAAAATAGACGCCTTATTTGTGGTGCTGGCTATAGAAAAAACTCCTGACTTTTATTCTGCTGAGCTTAAAAATGTAACAGCTTCAATTTGAAATTCATTTATATTTAAATTGAAAGTTAGAAATAGATTGTTTTGCGTTAGCAAATCGTACGTCGAAAAATTCTGTCCGCGAAATTTGTGCACTAAAGATAAAGAAAAGTTGTATGGGTGTCGCAAATATGCGCAAACAAATGAAGGTATTTCTTGTAGCTAATAAGCAGCTCTTTCATATAAATATAGGAAGAGACCGATATAATGTGGTATAATGAACTAAAAGTCAACATGAAATTGCTCAGTAGTTTTTTTTTTTAATTAAAAATAATCTCGCCCTGTTTTAATGATGCTAATACACAGACGGAAAAAAAAAATCCCAACACCAAGAAAGACTTGTGTTAGATAAACGAAATTTGGTAGGCGTGTTTATACATCTGAAAGATGACATCGATTCAAATTTCGCGCTTCGCGCATAAGTGTGGCGCTAGTAGCGCTACTCAGAGCTTGCAAATCAGGTTTGCTTTAAATACGCGCTGTAAAGTTTGTGAACGTTATTTACCGCTGAGATTTGACATAGTGAGTTGATGTTAGCCAAGAATGCCTTTAAGAAGACGAAGAAGCCATTATCAACAGCTCACCGAGTTTGAAAGAGGTCGTGTAATAGGGCTACGAGAAGGTGGATTTTCTTTTCGCGATATTGCAGAAAGACTTGGCCGGAATGTATCCACTGTGCATGATTGTTGGGTGCAGTGGTCAAGGGATGGTACTGCCTCAAGAAGACCGGGTTCCGGGAGGCCACGTGGCACTACTGAGAGGGAAGACCGCCGTATTCGGCGTACAGCTGTAGGGCATCGTACTGCGTCTGCGGCAGAAATTCGAGCTGCAGTTGGTACCACAGTGACACAACGAACTGTTAGAAATCGGTTACTTCAAGGACAGCTCCGAGCCAGGCGCCCTGTAGCGTGCATTCCACTGACTACAAGCCATCGCCGTTTGCGACTCCAGTGGTGTCAAGCCAGAGCTCATTGGAGGACGGAGTGGAGATCTGTTGTGTTTTCTGATGAAAGCAGGTTCTGCCTTGGTGCCAGTGATG
Source organism: Vandiemenella viatica (assembly GCA_031002005.1). Lineage (NCBI taxonomy): Eukaryota > Metazoa > Arthropoda > Insecta > Orthoptera > Morabidae > Vandiemenella > Vandiemenella viatica. Next base: position 16,188,343 of record CM061918.1, read on the forward strand.
GCCGAGTGTTGGTCAGAAGGAGGCCAGGGGAACGCCTGCAACCAAACTGTCTGCGGCCTAGACACACTGGACCTACACCTGGAGTCATGGTCTGGGGAGCAATTTCCTATGACAGCAGGAGCACTCTTGTGGTTATACCAAACACACTGACTGCAAATTTGTACGTCAGTCTGGTAATTCAACCTGTAGTGCTGCCATTCATGAACAGCATTCAAGGGGGAGTTTTTCAACAGGATAACGCTCGCCCTCATACCGCTGTTGTCTCGCAACGTGCTCTACAGAGTGTCGACATGTTACCTTGGCCTGCGAGATCACCAGATCTGTCTCCAATTGAACACGTATGGGATATCATTGGACGACAACTCCAGCATCATCCACAGCCAGCACTGACCGTCCCAGTATTGACAGCACAAGTACAACAAGCATGGAACTCCATACCACAAAGTGACATTCGAAACCTGTATGACACAATGCATTCACGTTTGCAGGCTTGCATTCAAAATTCTAGAGGTTACACCGGCTATTAATTTAACAGTATTTCACATTTGAAATGCATTTTCTTGAGCTTAAATTAACCTGTGATCTTGAAAATTTAATCAATTAAACATGTTAACTTGACAAATGCATTGTCCAAATTTCATTACTCTACAATAATTTTTTCTTGGTGTTGGGATTTTTTTTTCCGTCTGTGTATATCACGGAAAAAGCATGCGTAAACTTACCTTGAGGATCGCCAAAAGCAACAGAAACACACAAGTCATTATTAACACGCAGAAACACAGCGTACTCATCGACAAGCTGAGTCAAATGGCGCGGCCGACTTGAGCGCCTGATCGGTGGATCACATAATGCCTATTGTTCAAACTATTTTTTCTATTTTTAGGAGTGAATTCGTGGAAAATAAACCTTTGTTCCGAGTAATATGGTTTATCTATTTTGAATATAAATAACTATTTTACCTGTGTAGACTATTATCAAAACTGACTTTTGTCCCTCTAGATTTAGAAAATATCACACTGTGCGGCGTCCTCCCGGATGCGAGGCCAGAGCGTTAACCGCTCAATCACTACGCTCGGAACAATTGGATGTTGTGGGCCATTTTTCTTAATTGCAGATTAAGGCTTATAGATAAATGATATTTTTTTGTCAATAAAATTGAATTTGATTGTTTATTCATTTACCTACCTCGTTTCACTTCATCTCACACGAAGAAGCTGTGAAGTGTTTGCTATTAACATAAAGAGAAGCAATTAAGAAGTAGTGTCCGGATAGCTGCGTGATTGAAGAGTGGTAATGGAATTCAGAACGCCCTTCGTTCGAACCCTGGTTGGGATAATATTTTTTGCGTGCATTTTTTTTCGTTTTTGTTTGCTGTTTTTTGCACTACTATGTTTATATTCGAAGAATTCATAATAGTTGCTAAGCGTCATACAAGCGTTTGAAACAAATTGCTACCATACATGAAAACTTTTAATTTTTAAACTTACCACAGAGAGAATATTATGCAAAAAATACAGGTCCATGGCGGAGAATAATGGAATTTATTTTAGAAATGACAACACTTGTAGAAATTTCATGCTAATCTTGCAACAGTTCCGGAACGAGTTGTGTTCTTATTTGTGTATTTATTTGTGTATTTACTTTTAATGTGCAAATAATATTTTTAAAAAAAACCTGTTTATGGTGTGCAAGTAACGTTAAATTTCCTTTTTGAAATCTTCTTTGATTGTTTCAAACGGTTGTAATTCGCTTGTTATCCAAAACGTTGTGAAGCCTACAAAAAAAAAAAAAAAAAAAAAAAAAAAAAAAAAAAAAAAAAAAAATATGTTTTGGTGGATTTTAGGGAAAAAATGATTATGCGATGCAACCAATAGCAACTAGTATCGAAAGAAAATGACAAAAGAAAACCAACTGAAAATATTCCGAAGCGAGTATCGAACCTCAGGACCAACCCTAATAATTCTCGCCTTAAACAACGTATTACATTTAACTCTACGAAGTCGCGGTGTAAATAAAGTTCACAGAAAATCGTAAGTGACTTTGTCGCAATTTCAAATTGAAGTTGTTACATTTTTAAGCTCCACAGAATAAAACTCAGTGGTTGTTTCTATAGCTAGCCCCACAAATAAGGCGTCTACTTTCAATATGTTTCCGCTGTAGGCTTTTGCAAATTGTTGTCGATTTTATATTCAAAACTAACTTTCATTAATAACAAGAAGTAACCAGCAACAAACAATAAAAATTGTTGAAAAATTGTGTAATATGAAACGCTCTATTCGCAGCGGCAGCGTTCACAGATGTGTGACGTCATGACTGTCGTTGCACGCGCCAGGAAGCGAAGGAGCGTTTTGGCGGGCTTTTAAATTCTTTAAATTTTAACTTTGAATTTTACGCAAAATAATGCACTGCCGTGAAAAAACTCTTCACTCGGAGAATACCAATAAACAATTAAAAACCATTTTCAAGAAGTAGTCAAGTACCCAGGCGGTTTTGTGTTGCGTTAATTCGTAATTTTCATGTTGCTTCACGTAAGTTGCATTTTGCTTTCAAGTAAACTTTTTCTTAAAAGGTATGACCTACTAACGTATGTGGTAAATTTCAAACGAATAGCGGAATTCTTTGGGCCTCGTTCTTATTTTACCATAGCCAATAATATCACAAAACGAGCGTGTGCAACAGTTTTCCGACCAAAACGACAATTTATTGACGAGACACAGTGATTACGCACCAACCTAAATTTGATCAAAAACCTTCAAGAAAAAAGAAAGGTAAAAAAATAAAAAATCTCCAACGTGATTCAGACCGATATTACAACGGTCGAATAGCTGACAGTTACACATTGCGAAAATAATAGCATGGGGGGGGGGGGGGGGTAGGATATTCTCCAACAACGAAAAACTGTTACTGACCTGTTGAAATTTGGATTAACTGTTTCCTTATAATGTCCTCTTCACGTTTTGCACTCTCATTTTCCGGAAAAGTCGCCAGGAATTAAACTAAAAATTCTGAAATATGACATTGGAGCGCAGCTTGTAGATGCCGCCGGTGATGCGAAATCAACAGTTTTTCCCACCCAATAGCCTCAGTAATATTACTCAGTGAAAGCAAAGAAGATGAAAATAAATTTGATAAACTTATATTATTAATTGTAGTGTAGGCTGCACAATTCGAGATCAGTGGGCAACTATTTCCGTTCAAACGAATTAATAATTTCAATAATAGGGCACAGTTTACATATACATGGACAAAGGATCAAAAGAATAATACGTAAACATAAGCATGTAATGATTGATACGTCGATTTTAACGCAATACATACTTTTACTTCAGTGTTTTGTGAGTTAATTTATTCACTGAGGCTTGTAAATATTATTAAATAACGCGCATTCCCAAGAATATCATCGTAAAGCGTGACGGTCATACCGCAACGTCATAGATTGACATCATGTTGTGACATGCTACATCTAACGTATTATACTAATAGAAGATAACTAAATTACTTCTGCCTTATGCTGTAACAATAACATTCTGGTCCAGGCAGCATTTCAACCAAACCACTATTTCTGCTAATATTGCCGCTACAAAATCAAACGATATGAACACTCCTCAACACATTAAATGCACTGGAACTACATTTAGAGTAGTAACAGAATTTTCTATATCAAGATTCGTAATTAGTGTGGCATAAATTACTATCTACTATATAATTGAGTTACAAAACTTTGGTCAGACCATTGCTCGAATATGGTAGTGTAGTATGGGACCCTCATTTTACGTATCAAATACAGGAGTTGGAGAGGGTGCAAAGAAGGGCTGCTAGATTTGTTTCTGGAAATTATCGCAGAATGCAATCAGTGACGGATATGATAAAGGAGCTGGAATGGGATTCATTGCAAGACAGGAGGAGGATGAGGAGGGTCATGGGAGTGTACAGGGCATATACTGGTGATGAGGCATGGAAAGATATTGCAGTAGGTATGAAAAGTAGTGCATGGAAGGGAAAAGATGACCATGACCACAAGCTGGCACTCGATTTCAGGCACAAGGGTGTAGGAAGATTCTCTTTTTTAGGTAAGGGTGTCAGGGATTGGAATGAGTTACCAAGAGAAACGATGAATAATTTACCGAAAACTTTGAAGGAATTTAAAGAAAAAATTTGTAGAGGGCAAATGTAGGTGGGTGCAGGATAGGGGGAAGATAGCTGTGTAGGGAAATTGCCACCGGAGCCTGTGCTCCATTGCAATTAAATTAAATTAAATTAAATTAAATGTCGCACTCACCTCGATAGCTATTTGCTGGAAAAGGTGACGTCATGGGCCAGCCTTCGCTCGCAAAACAGCGACCAGAGATACCATTATAAGAAATTCGTGGTTATGTACACAATTTAATAGCTAAGCAACTACTACCAAATTAATAGCCATAATACAGTCATCAATTATGCTTTTCGTAACGTTCCATGGTTAAAAAAATATTAATAAATTGTGCGGCTGAAAAAAAAAATAGATCTGCTTTTCTGATAGCAGCTTAAAAAAACTTAAAAAAATTACTCATGGTCTCTGCTGTAACAACGATTGACAATTGTTATTCCAGCTTGGAAAAATTTCAATCTAATTAATTTTTCACTAATGTTGTTGTTTGACCAAAGTTTATGCATTACGGTTTATTTGCTTTTTTGGGGATTTTACTGACCACTTTCGGTAATGGATTTGGTTCATGTTCGGTGAACGTGAGTTATTAGGTTATTTTAAGTCAACATCAGACCAGATATGTCACCGAATCCAGTAAGTATGGAAATTCATTCCTTCAGAGTTGCTCAACTGTTTGAAAATATGGAATGTGCATTAAGTTCTCTGGCCTTTACAGATACTATGACCAATTATTACATTATGAATGTTTGCCCAATCTTAATAAAAGACAACGTGATGCTTTCGAAGCAAACAGGAATTTTTTAAATTTTGCAGAGTGAATTTTAAGTGTCAAATACAAGTATGTTTTTATTTAACCAATTATACGATTGTGCTATCGTCCCGGTTCGTGTTTAATACCTACCTCTATTAATGCTTCTGAGTTCTTCAAGCTCAACAAATTTTATTCACCCTGACATACTTGGTCAAATCAGGTCAACCTCTCATAATCTTTCATCCTAGAAACGGGAACTATTCTAGACCCGTGGCGATACGCAAAAAACGGTCACGGGCTTACACTAGTCACAATTAATTTCATTCTGCACCTTACTAAATCACGAGCAATAACAGTCACTTTATCGCGATGTAAATTCGACCAGCAATATTAACGAAAGTGGTCTTAGAGTAGTGGAGAATTAGGAACTTTCCTTTGTACACTCTACGTTACAAGCATTTTAGTATATATTTTTTAATTACGTCACTTCAATAATTTTCATTATAGTTGACGACATAGTCCATGTGGATGAATGTAGTTTCAGATGTATTCAGTATTTAATTTACTGCGTTTTTACGAGCCCCACATTGCCAGCGTCATTATTCGGGTTCATTTAGTATCGCGAGATGAAATAATAAGTCAAATTTATTTCGTGGCGTCACTAACATACAATATAGTGAATATATTAATGCGCGAGTGATAGAAGCTTTGATTTTCTAGCGGTAATTTTAAAATCCAGCCTGGGCCAGAATGAGAACTAAAACATTATTAGTTATTTCGTGAGCGGTATTTTAGTGACATCATGTATCGCTTTGTACCGATACTGTATCAAAAGATCTATAGTATGCTTGAACGATTTAGCAGAACCACGCGGCGTTGCCGGAAGTAAATTTTTGATATTTATAAATGTTTTAATCAGATAGTAGAATGGCAGACAAGCAGGAGTAGTAACTTGCCGGTAGTCATCCAGTTCTGTTTGTAGATTGAGAAACCAATTATGAAGAAACATTGAATTACTACTTTAACATTGGAACATATTTTAGTGCAGAATTAATGGATCGAAATGAACGAACTATAGTAAACTGATCTACAGGCATTCAACTGTTTCCACAGATAGAGAAACCAGCATTAACACTGATCATTATGAATAAAAGAATCAATTACTACTATAATATGAAGATTTCTATTTAAAACAGGGTTAATTGATGGAACCGATATGTCCTCAAAACAAAATCAATATTCAATGAGCAAATTAAGTTTTCTTTTTAAAATAAATAAATAAGTAATTGTCAGATATTCAGTGCAAATGAAAATATTCATTTTTAGTTTCACAATTTTTTAAGGGAAATGAACGTCCGTGGACCACTTAGATATTTATTTGCTTTTTGAATGTTAGTATTTTTTTTCTTTTTTGATATTTAGTCGAGTCCTTCAATTTATTGCTAATGTTTTGAGTTTACATTAATTAAACTATATTCATTTTTTTTCGCGAGACTTGAAATTAGTAATTTTAAGAGATGCCGGGTAAACGAAAGTCAAATCTTTCAAAGAAATGTAAGAAAACTAGGGCTATGAAAATAGTGAAAACCCAGGAGCATCAAGCAGAGCCGCAAAGGATTGAACACTTGGCACGTCTTGGTTCTTCTGCGGCTGCTGAATTGCCGTAGCAGTCGCAAGGTGGGCGACGACATCAAACGGAACACTTGGGTACCGGGACACCAGGAAAAACGCGAGCTCGGTGCAAAGAGCAAGCCGAACGGCAGTCGATCTCAAAGCTTCTGAAACACCGAAGCAAACGAAAAGGTGGCGACAACAACACGCCGCATATTTGGCATTGCAACGAGTTGCTGAAACGCGAGCTCGGCGAGAAGAACAAGCCGTCCGTCAGTTGATTTCAAGTGCTACTGAAACACAGGCAAACGAAAAATCGGCGACTACAGAACGCCGCATATTTTTCATCACGAGTTGCTGAAACTTTTCTAACAATCGCGAGCTAGGCGACATCAGCCATTGAAACAGCTGTTTTCTTACAACACAGATGAATCGCGGTGATTTTTGAATCTTATCAGAAAGTGTAATTCCTGCTTCTATATGATGTCTTTTGGAACTGATAGAATTGTTTTCACCGACATTTACTGTGCAAGGGCAAGTATATCACCGAATTCGATCTATGCTTCCTTCGTCGAATACGAAACCACAGTTTTTACAGATATATTTCATGGGCGATGAAGAAGCAGAAATTATAAGACGTTATAGAATTATTGAAGGGACTGAGAGAGAGACCATACAAAAAAATACAGCGGGTATTACACGACAACAATGCTTTGGAGACCTTGCCCGAAGTAACTTGCACGGTAGTGATCCACCTCGAACCGTTAGTTATCAAGCGGGAAAATAAATAAAGTTCGCGTGGTAACTGCTAGTATATTAAAATAAATGGGAAACTTTGGATGTATGTTTGGATGTACTGTCGGCATCAATCACACTTTAATAGCTCGATACAAGTAATTCAAATTTGGTACGAAGTTAGTTAATTGTGTGCGAAGTGACATAGGATAGTTTATATCTCGCAAAAACGAATTGTTTCTTTAGAAATTGCCATTATATTCTCGAAAAATTCAGATAGTTTCCTACTTCGTACACGGGAGTGCCACGTTTACTCTTTCCTTTTTACGCACATTACAATCACTTCTTTTCATAAATAAAAGCAAAAACTTTCAGATATATGCATATACGTGTTTTGTTTAAAAGCGATAAAACTGATGCACTTGACAAATAATATTTAGGAAGCAGGAAATATAAATCTGGGCTTAAACTTTTTTAATAGTACTGTCGGTAAGTTTATAAAAAGACGTCTTCAGTCGCGTACATGGAATGGAATGACACCTCAGATATTACACTGTAATTTCGTTCGTAATTTATGCGTCATAATATAGGTGAAAAATCAAAGTACAATACTAAGAGTATACCATCACAAAAGTCGGTTCACTAAAAGTGATAAAATGGTCGTTTGCGAAATGTTTTTGTATGTTCATGACAAATATGTAACAGTTTCGACTCTACCACCTTTCTACTTATTATGTCCTGTATATGTTTTTTTTCTACTATAGACTACACTCTCTGTAACATTACAAATTATTTTTACCAAATTTTAAAAACTTAACCAAAGATAACTAACCCTTTTTTGTTTTTTGTCCAAATATTTCTTCAGAACACGATTCAAATGATAGCCTGTAATAAACAAAACAGTGTTTTTTTGTTTACTGTTCAATATCCTGTAGATAACTATTAAATCCTTCACTTAAAACGAATATATTCAATGCTCTAAGGTAGAAACTTTTTTTCAATAAGCTATGTTACTAGTAGTTTACGCTGCGATACACGTCGACACTAATGCGGCGCTTATATAGTAGCTTATTTATTACTAACTAGCCAAACAACCCGTCAAAAATGACGGGTTTAACGGACTGTTCTGGCAATTGATTTATTTTTGGTTGCTAACCGAAATAGAAATTTTATAAAATAAACCTCACTATGCTGTAATTTCTCGTCCCTCGTGATGTAGCAAAAAGTTTCAGTTGTCAATTTGGTCCAGGTTGCGTTTCAGCCTAACTACAATCTTCGCCAATATAGCCGGTAGAAAATCAAAGCTTCATTCACACGCGAATTTATACATTCCCTGAATCGCATGTCAATGTCATGATGCATCTATACTAATCATGCGATACAAACTTGATCCAAAATCTTCACAGTTTCTTACAACTTTCTTATTGTCTATGATGAAGATCGATGTTTTAACGCCTGGCACAGCTTACATTCGGCTGAAATAATGACCCCAGTGAAAACGAAGGATGCTAAAAATAAATCTTAACTTCTTACGTCATGTAATATTAGTTTCAATTGTGGTTTAGGTTGCATAGATCGCGAACAATTTGGAACTTCTTTCATTCAAACCAAGTAATCATATCACTAAAAAAAGCAACTAATAATCAATATGACAATTTAAACAAAATTCATACTTTTCTTTCAGTATTGTAGCAATTCCTTCCTTAGCAATTGTTGAAATAAATTGAATTGTTATAAAATAAATGCAATTCCTATTGCCTGGCGCTATGACAAAAGGTTTCGGTTGCTATCCTGGTCCAGGTTGCATTTTAAAACTAACCACATACGGGAGTAGTTTCCATCGTGATTCATGATATCAAAACGTGACATAGTGCTTATGAAACCCGCTTAAATAACTGATAATAGCTAAATTCAACATGCTATTGCTGTGATAAGGTTCTTTATTTATTTTTGTCCAGGCTGGATTTCAACCTAACCACAACCTCGGGTAATAGTGCCGCTACAAAATGAAAGCTTTAATCGCATGCGCGTTGATGGTGATGTCATGTATCGCGACATAAGTATAAAATAAGTTGTTGTAAGAAGTGAATTATACAACGCAGGAATATATTTATATCCTATCAAGAAACGTTGCCAGCGTTTTTACAGTTGTTGCTGTACAGATGCTATCTTTGACGTGAATATTTGAATTGGCGGTTTTGTGTTGTGTAAATTCGTAATTTTCATGTTGCTTCACGTCTAACGTAAGCTGCCTTTTGCTTTCATGTACACTTTTTCTTAAAAGGTATGACCATAGGAACGTATGTGGTAAATTTCAAACGAATAGCACAATTCTTTGGGCCTAGTTTTTATTTTGCCATAGCCAATAATATCACAAAACGAACGTGTGCAACAGTTTTCCGACCAAAACGACAATTCATTGATGAGATACATTACGCAACAACATAAATTTCATCAAAAACATTCAACAAAAAAGAAAGATAATAAACCAAAAATCTGCAACGTGATTCAGACCGATATTACAACGTTCGAATAGCTGTCATAGTTACACATTGCGGAAATACGTAATAGCCTCAGTAATATTACTCAGTGAAATCAAAGAAGATTAAAATAAATCTGATAAACTTACATTATTAATTGTAGTGTAGGCTGCACAATTCGAGATGAGTGGGCAAATATTTCGGTTCAAACGAATTAATAATTTCAATAATAGGGTACAGTTTAAATTATTTTGAAAAAAAGCTAAATTATTCATGCCCTCTGCCGTAGGGTCAAATGACAGTTGTAATTCTGATCCATCTTAAGTAATACTTTAACCAAATTTTTCTCAGCATTGATGGTCGAAATACAAAGCTTTTATCTTACAACAATATCTATGAACAAAAAATTTAAGGAATACTTCAATATATCAAAAGAATATTACGTAAATATAAGCATCTAATGATTGATATATCGATTTTAAAGCAATACATACTTTTATTTCAGTGTTCTGTGAGTTAATTTATTCACTGTTGCTTGGAAATGATATTAAATAACGCGCACTCCCACAAATAATATCGTAAAGCGTGACGTCGTATCGCAACGTCATAGCTTGACGTCACCGCGTGACATGACGTAGGTGCTACACGCTACATCTTGTCTATTATACTAATAGATAATAACTAAAATCCTGCTGCCTCATGCTATACAGAATATTCAGGTCCAGGTAACATTTCAACTTAGCGACTATCTCCGCTAATATTGCCGCTACAAAATCAAACGATACAGACACACCGAAAGAAGTTTGAATATTGGGCACACCTTAACCGATTAAGCGCATCGGAACTAATTTCGACTAGTAGAAACATTTTCTATATCAGGATTCGTTATTAGCTTGGCATAAATTATCACAGTTTGTTGTATCTTACACCTTCAGTATGAATTGCAGCTGGACTAAAACACGCGCACTAACACAATCACTGTATCTGGATGTAAATTTGACCTGCAATATTGTAAAGAATGCTGGACTTCTCAGTTGTACAGCGTAAGTTACCATCATTTTAGTATACATTTTTAAATTACGTTACTGTAATGATTGTCATGATGCCATAGGACATGTGACTGGATGTAGTTTCACATGTATTCATTATTTACTTCGCTTTTACGACCGCCATATTGCAAAGTTAATTTTTCAGCCAGTTTTTAGCGGTTGCTTTGATATCACGATCTGAAATTGTGGATCAAGGTTATATCACAAATCATGACGTCACTAACATGTAATATAGTGAATGTATTAATGCGCGAGTGATAGAAACCCTAATTTTTAGCGACAATATTTGAGTAGTTTGTGACTTAGTTGGAATATAGCTTGAACCAGAATGACAATTGAAACTTTATTAGTAATTTAAGCTGCTTTCATGAGAGCCAATTTAGAAACATGTATCACGTTGTACTCAAATTGTATCAGAAGATCAGTATTAATAGTTCCAAAAAAGGAATTAATAATCCCTACTTAACCTAAAAGTTTTTTAATGTCGTGCTGTCGGCAAGTTAACAAGAAGATATCTCAGTTGCGGACATGAAGTAGTGTGACAGTTCTGGTATCAAACCGTAATTCCATTCGTAATATATGTGCCACAATATATGTGAAAAATCAAAATTTGAAAAAAAAAAAATGCTGATTTTCATGGAGCTGTATTATTGAAGGTTATGGTAAGATTGAAATACAGCATGGACCAGAATGATTACCGATATTCTATGGTGCACAGTGGATTTGGAGTGCAGAAGGTGGCTGCCATGCTGAATTCTGACTATAATGACGTCAGAATCTGCTCAAGACGTCTTTTGCCGTAATTGTATATTTCGGCGCATGTTAAGCCTTTGTTAACTATCTCCCAGTTTTCAATTACACTTTTCATTGAAGAATAAAAACCAAGGAAATTTTTGACCATATTTACAACCCAAAAGGGGAAATTTTTCTGATGATCGTACTCTGAATAGTAACAAAAACTTTTATACCATAATAGTTTCAAGCGGACGAAGTCGCGGGTAACTATTGCTCTTCAATAAACTTTTTCATTCAGAAATGTATACTTCAAAACAATCCCAGCGTTTCAACGAACGTCTTCTGGCAATACCAAAGCTTTTAGACATTATTTTTTAAACGTCGCGTTTGCAGCGTGATTGTTTTGTAAATATTTGTTAACTAGACTTTGCACGCGCTGAACTTCCGTGTATAGAAAGGCGAGTGGTGTGCCTCTTTTTCCACCCATCCGGAACTGGTAATAATGTTTTGAAATTTGGAGTAACTGCTTCCACATAATGTGCTCTTCACGTTTTCCACTCACCTATTTCGGAAAAATTTCCACATATCAAATTAAGAATGCCGAAATATGAGACTGCGCAACCGCGAAATGTTACCAGCACTGTAAAAATTACCCAAAAATCTTCGGTACCTAACAGTCTCTTTTTGTAGTATAGGTTGTGGTTAGGATGAAATTCGCCTTGGACCAGGAGAAAACAATTTACGGGAAATTCGTTCTGCGGCATCCATCTCGGAAATTGGGTATTACAACCGAAGAAATGGATTTTCTTCGATTGTTTGTATCGGCTCTAAGATGGCAATTAAACATTACGATAAAGGATTTAACCAACATTCCAAGATATTTCATTAATTTTGCAGAGCCGGTGGCTTCTAATAGCTAGGCGTCGCTCTCATATTTGGTATTATTAATTTAATTTTTGGCGAATTTGCCAAAAAAGGAGAGTGCAAAACGTTAAGAAGACATTATAATGAACCAGCTGAAATGGCAGGTACAAGTAGTAGGCACCCCCCCCCCCCCAGAATTGCCTTACCCCTTTTTTTTTTAGTGTCAAATATTAATTAAGAGAAACAAAATATATAAATTTCATTTCGAAATTTTCCTTTGTTTTAGTTATTACCTTAGATTCGGTTTTCCTTCTGAAAGTTTTTTTGTTGGGCTTATATTTCAACGCAATACAAAATATGAAGTACTAGACGACCCGTGCGAAAATTTCGCGAATAAAATGCGATGTATAGTGAAGTTGAATGCTTGTAATATAATGAAAAGTAGCACCGCACTTTTATAGCAATCATTTTTTTTGGGTGTAATAGGTACTCATCAAAATACTTAGAACAAATTACGAAACAGATAAGAATATTTAAAACACTCCGTATGTACGACAAACTGTCACTGACCTTATCTAATACAACTAACGTGAAAAAAATGCACACAACATATCTGTGATATGTATTGCTGTACGAATAAAATGTTTATATTGGAATTGTATAGCAAAACAAAAATGTTTCCATAACGGAAAAAAATATCCGAATGTTACTCATTGTATAAAAAACAGTTTACTGAAATATCTGTGATATCTGCTGCTGCAATCTAGGGACTTGGCACTGAACTTTCTCATACGCGCTACCACTTTAAGCACCAAATTCCGAAAAATTCTTTATTAATTTATGATTTTACCTAATTGGAGACCTTAAATCCATAAAATGATATGATATTTATTGATTTCGGCTAGGTATCGAAGAAGATAAATGGCTTGTAATTAAAAAAAAAAACATGCTGTGGAAATAATATTAATACTTTTGCCTTTTAAGGGTCGAATTAAAAAATTTCATTTATAAAACATTGTGTGACCAAAGCAGCCACCTTGGTCTTTAAAATGATACCTCATTTATCGATTTCGGTTAGTTATTAAGCGGGAAAATAAAAAAGTTCTGGAAATGAACGCTTAAGGGTTAAATTTGGAAACAGTTTTTTCTTAAAATATGATGTGACCAAAGCGGATAATTTAATATTTAAAACAATACTTCATTTATTAATTTCGGTTAGGTACCAAGTAAAATAAATAGCTCGTGACAGAAAAATGAGTTGTAGAAATATTAACTTTTTTTACCTCTAAAGTTAGCATTTTGAAAAATTTCTTTCTTAAAATGTGGTGTAGCCGATCCTAAGACCCTATGAAGACCTCAGTCTTTAAAATGATACCTCGTTTATCAATTTTATCAAGGGAGATAAGTGACTTGAGACACAAAAAACGCTTTTTAGAAATACTGATATTTATACCCTTTAAAGGTTCAATTAAGAAAAATTCATTTCTTAAAATGTGATGTTACCGCAGCGGAAACTTTAATTTTTATTTCTGTTAGATATTAATGGAGATAAGTGGCTCGTGACACAATAATGCGTTGTAGAACCATTTATACTTTTTCCAAAAAACTTCTTTCTTAAAATATGATGTCACCAAAGCTGAGACATTACTTCTCATAATATTACTTGATTTATCGACTTTGGTTAGATATCCATGGAGATAAATGGCTCGAGACACAATAAACGCATTTTAGAAAAATTGACATTTTTGCCCTTTAAGGGATGAATTAAGAAAATTTCCTTTCTTAAAATATAATATTACCACGGCGGTGACCTTACTCTTTAATATGATACTTCATTTACCTATATCAGCTAAATATCAAGGGAGAAAAATGGCTCATGACACAAAAATGCGTTGTAGAACCATTTATACCTTTTCGCTTTAAGGGTTGAATTCCAAAAAACTTCTTTCTTAAAATATGTTGTCACGAAAGCTGAGATATTACTCCTCAAAATCTTACTTGGTATATCGATTTTGGTTATATAACCAGGGAGATAAATGGCTGGAGGCACAAAAAACGCATTTTAGACATATTGACATTTTTGCCTTTAAGGTTCGAATTACGAAAATTCCTTTCTTAAAATATAATGTTACAACGGCGGTGATATAAGTCTTTAATGTGATACCTCATTTATCTGTATCGGTTAGATATGAAGTGAGATAAACGGCTCGTGACACAAAAACGCATTCCAAAAATATTGATACTTTTGCCCTTTAAGGGTTGAATTCCGAAAAATAATTTTGCCTTAGTATATGACACCACTAAAGCGGAGATCTTAATCTTTAAATTTATACTTCATTAAACGATTTCAGATAAGTATCCAGGGAGATAATTGACTCGTAACACAGGAAACAGAATTTTAGACATATTGACATTTTTGCCCTTTAAGGGTCGAATTCCGAAAATTTTCTTTCTTAAAATATGATATGACCGAAGTGGAGACCATAAAGTTTAAAATAACACCTCATTCATTAATTTCGGTTAAGTATGAAGGAAGATACAGGCTTGTGACAAAAAAAAATACCTTATAGAAATAACATCTACAAGACGACCCGTGCGAAAATAGAACCGTACTTTTGTAGCAAATAGGGTTTTTTTTTTTTTTTTTTTTTTTTGTAATAGGTAGGCCTACACATCAGAATACTCGCACAGTTAGTAAAATTTAAAACTCTCCTGTATTTAAGACAAACAGTCACTGACCTTAACAGAATAAAACCAACCTTAACAAATTGCACACAACATATCTTCATCTCTGAAATATTTGTTACTGTGCGAATAAAATGTTTACATTTGAATTGTATAGCAAAACGACGGTGTATCCTTAACAGAACAAAGAAAATACTTATTAAATAGAGAAAAGTTTTTTGACATCTCTAATATCCGCTGCTGCAATCTAGGGAGCTAGCTCTGAACAGTCTCATACGCGCTACCACTTTAAGCACCAAATTCCGAAAAATTATTTCTTAATTTATGATTTTACCTAACTGGAGACCTTAATCTTCAAATTGATATGATATTTATAGATTTCGGCTAGGTATTAAAGAAGATAAATGGCTTGAAAAAAAAAACCTATTGTATAAATAATAATGATAATTTTGCCCTTTAAGGGTCGAATTCCATAAAATTCCTTTTATCAAATATGGTGTCTTTAAAATGATACCTCATTTATCGGTTTCGGTTAGTAATCAAGCGAGGTAAAAAAAAAGTTTTGAGAAATGATGATATTTTTGCCCCTTAAGGGTTGAATTTGGACAAAGTTTTTTCTGAAAATATGATGTAACCGTAGCGGATAATTTAATAGTTAGACCGATAACTCATTTATTGGTTTTGGTTAGGTATCAAGGGAAATAAATAGCTGGTGACGGAAAAATGCATTGTAAAAATTTTAATATTTTTGCCCTCTAAGGTTAGAATTTTTTTAAAACAATTTCTTAAAATTTGGTAACGGGACCGAAGACATTACGAAGAACTCATTCTTTTAAATGATACCTCGTTTATCAATTTTTATTAATTCTCAAGGGAGATAAATGGCTCTAGATACAAAAAACACATTTTAGAAAAATTGACATTTTTGCCCTTTAAGGGTCGAATTACGAAAAATTCCTTTGTTAAAATATAATGTTACCACGGCGGAGATTTTAGTCTTTAATATGATATCTAACTTATCTATATCGGTTAAATATCAAGGGAGATAAATAGCTCGTGACACAAAAATGCGTTGTAGAACCATTTATACTTTTTCCCTTTAAGGGGTGAATTCCAAAAACTTCTTTCCTAAAACATGATTTCACCAAAGCTGCGACAATATTCCTAGTAATCTTACTTGGTTTATCGACTTTGGATAAATATCCAGGGAGATAAGTGGCTCAATTATGAAAAATTCCTTTCTTAAAATATAATGTTACCACGGCGGAGACCTTATTCTTTAATATGATGCCTCATTTATCTATATCGGTTAGATATTAAGGGAGATAATTCGCTCGTGACACAAAAATGCGTTATAGAAAAATTTATATTTTTTCTCTTTAATGGTAGAATTCCAAAAATATTCTTTTTTAAAATATGGTGTAACAAATCTGAGACATTAATCCTCATAATCCTACTTCATTTATCGATTTTTGTTAGGTATCCAGGGAGATAAATGACTCGAGATACAAAAAAGCATTTTAGAAAAATGGACATTTTAGCCCTTTAAGTGTAGATTTACGAAAAATGCGTTTCTTAAAATATAATGTTAAGCTGCGTATCCACTACGCGCGGCAAACCCTCGAACATTGGCTCGCGCGGCAGCCGCGCATAATGGATACGCTGTTGCCACGCGAGCCAGCTCGAACATTGGCGCGGTCGAACATACCGCGCTGCGAGCCATTCTCTGTCGGTCTCTAGGCGCGCGGTAAAGGACCCCCACTAATTGGCTCGCGCGCAGTTGGGACGGCGGTGTCTTTCTTGGAGTTGGCTCGCGCGGCACAGCGACAGTTTACTGCCATGAACAACGAAAGGTGTCGATTTCTAATACAGCTGTATGGTGCGGAATTTTTTTTGTGGAATAGTAAATGTGCAGTCTACCACAACAAAACGCTGAGGGACGATGAATTGAAGGAGGTAAGTTCAGCAATGGGCTTAGGGGACATCCATACATTACGTGAGGTGTTTTTCCGGATTTTCGGACCTGGTGAGATCTAATTGGTCCGGTTAGACACCCCCCCCCCCTCCCACAGGTCGTCTTCGCAGCTTTTTGAGACTTTCTTTTTAAGGTCTCACCGACACTTTTCTACGAAATACCCCCCCTAAAGACGACTTTCGCGCCATTTGTGGACATTTTTTTTAGCTCAACAGTCCTACCCAATTTTAAAACATCTCACGTGAGATTTCCGTTGATCCTCCCTCCTCCTTGGTGAGATTACTCTGGACCCCCCCCCCTATTTCACCTCACGTAATTTATGAATTTATGGATGCCCCCTTACGCGTTTCCGACTTAAAGAAGAAGATGACTACGCTTCTGGCAACATACAGAAGAGAAAGATCAAGAATAGCTAAGTCTTATTACTGGTTCTGGAAAGTATTTATTATTTAACACTTATAGTGATCCCCACGGTGTAATTTATCGATTTGTGCTATGTATGTCTACAATATAAGCCATATGGTAGCCTGCAGGACAGAATGTAGCACCACTCATATTCCTACTTGCGGAAGTTTCAGTAAAAATGGTCGCGAAATCTGACTGTGCCTACATTGCTTGCCGCGGGACTCTGGCTGGGTTGCGTTGGCTCGCGCGGCAGCCGCGCTCGTCAACAGAAACCCACGAACATTGGCTCGCGCGGCGATACCTGGCACCAAACCAGGTATCGCCGCGCGAGCCAGTGTTCGAGGGTTTGCCGCGCGTAGTGGATACCCAGCTTTACGACTGCGAAGACCTCAGTCTTTAATATGATATCTCACTTATCTATATCGGTTAGTTATTAAGGGAGATAAATAGCTCGTGACATGCATTGTAAAAATATTGATACTTTTACCCTTTAAGGGTCAAATTCTGAGAAATTTCTGTCTTAATATATGACGCCACTAAAGCGGAGGACTTATTCTTTAAAATGATACTTCATTAAACGATTTCAGATAGGTATCCAGGGAGATAAATGACTCGTAACACAGAAAACAGCATTTTAGACACATTAACATTTTTGCCCTTTAAGGGTCGAATTCCGAAAACTTACTTTCTTAAAATATGATGTGACCAAAATGGAGACCATATACTTTAAAATGACACCTGATTAATTGATTTCGGTTAAGTATTAAGTAGGATACAGGCTTGTGACCAAAAAAAAAATACCTTATAGAAATCTTATATATATATATAAAAATAGACGTGTTTTTTCCTATATTTCACTTTTCAGCCACCACCACCTAGCACAGATCACTGATGTTTGTGGGTGGAAGTAGTATGGAGTTTCCTGTCGTGCACAACGTTGGCCGAATGCCGATAGCTGTGGGGATGTGGGAGATATAATGATTAAATTTGGTCAGTGCAGGGCGTTTTCATATTTCGACCAAAAATTCTTATCTCCGTATACTTCTCTTTCCTGCCACAACTACATAACATAGACCTTTGGTGTTTGTGTGTGGTAGTAGAATCGTCTTTCCTGTCGTGCACTATGGTTGTTAGATGTCGGTAGCTATGGGGATGTGGGAGATATAGGGGTTGAAAGTGGTCGACCTGTGTCAATTTCATACTTCTGCCAAAGACAAAAGTGTCAGGGTGTATCACTTTTCAGCGAAAACTATAGATCACAGATAACTGGCGTTTGTGTATAGTAGTAGCACAGAGGCACCTTTCGATCACAACAGCGGCCGAATTTCATTAACTGTGATACTGTGGTAGATATGGTGGTTGTAAGTGGCCGACCAAGGATATTTTCGTATTTCGACTGTCTCCGCATATGTCACTTTTCTGCCACAACTATATAGCATAGAGCATTGGTGTTTGTGTTTGGTAGTAGAATCGTATCTTTTGTAGTGCACTATGGTTGTTAGATTTCGGTAGCAATGGGGGTGTGGGAGAAATGGGGGTTGAAAGTGATCGACCTGTGGCAATTTCATACTTCTGCCAAAGACAAAAGTGTCATGGTGTATCACTTTTCAGCGAAAACTATAGATCACAGATAACTGGCGTTTGTGTATAGTAGTAGCACAGAGGCACCTTTCGATCACAACAGCGGCCGCATTTCAGAAACTGTGGTACTGTGGTAGATATGGTGGTTGTAAGTGGCCGACCAAGATATTTTCGTATTTCGACTGTCTCCGCATATGTCACTGTTCTGCCACAACTACATAGCATAGAGCATTGCTGTTTGTGTTTGGTAGTAGAATCGTATCTCATGTAGTGCACTATGGTTGTTAGATTTCGGTAGCTATGGGAGTGTGGGAGATATGGGGGTTGAAAGTGATCGACCTGTGGCAATTTCATACTTCTGCCAAAGACAAAAGTGTCATGGTGTATCACTTTTCAGCGAAAACTATAGATCACAGATAACTGGCGTTTGTGTGTAGTAGTATCACAGAGTCACCTTTCGATCACAACAGCGGCCGCATTTCAGAAACTGTGGTGCTGTGGTAGATATGGTGGTTGTAAGTGGCCGACCAAGATATTTTCGTATTTCGACTGTCTCCGCATATGTCACTGTTCTGCCACAACTACATAGCATAGAGCATTGCTGTTTGTGTTTGGTAGTAGAATCGTATCTCATGTAGTGCACTATGGTTGTTAGATGTCGGTAGCTATGGGGGTGTGGGTGAAATGGGGGTTGAAAGTGGTCGACCTGTGGCAATTTCATACTTCTGCCAAAGACAAAAGTGTCATGGTGTATCACTTTTCAGCGAAAACTACAGATCACAGATAACTGGCGTTTGTGTGTAGTAGTAGCACAGAGTCACCTTTCGATCACAACAGCGGCCGAATTTCAGAAAGTGTGGTACTGTGGTAGATATGGTGGTTGTAAGTGGTCGATCAAGGATATGTTCGTATTTCGACTGTCTCCGCATATGTCACTTTTCTGCCACAACTACATAGCATAGAGCATTGCTGTTTGTGTTTGGTAGTAGAATCGTATCTCATGTAGTGCACTATGGTTGTTCGATTTCGGTAGCTATGGGGGTGTGGGAGATATGGGGATTGAAAGTGGTCGTCCTGTGACAATTTCATATTTCTGCCAAAGACGAAAGTGTCATGGTGTATCACTTTTCAGCGAAAACTATAGATCACATATCTCTGGCGTTTGTGTGTGGTAGTAACACAGAGTCACCTTTCGATCACAACAGCGGCCGAATTTCAGAAACTGTAGTTGTTTGGGAGATATGGTGGTTGTAAGTGGCCGAACAAGGATATTTTCGAATTTCGACGAAAGGCATGTGTCTCCGCAGATTTCACTTTTCTGCCACGACTACATAGCATAGAGCATTGGTGTTTATGTATGGTAGTAGAATCGTGTCTGTTGTCGTGCACTATGGTTGTTAGATGTCTGCAGCTATGGGGGTGTGGAAGATATGGGGGATGAAAATGGTCGATCTGCGGCAATTTCATATTTCTGCCAAAGACGCATGTGTCACGGTGTATCACTTTTAAGTGAAAACTATCAATCGCAGATCACTGGCGTTTGTGTGTGGTAGTAACACAGAGTCTCCCATCGATCACAACGTTGGCCAAAATTCCGTAACTGTGGGAGTGTGTGAGATATGGTGTTTGAAATTGGTCGATCATGAATATTTTCGTATTTCATCCAAAGACTTGTGTGTATCCGTAAAGTTAACTTTGCTGCCGGAAGTACATAGCTCAGAAGACTGGTATTTGTTTGCGGTAATAGTAGCGAGTCTCCCATCGTGCACTATGGTGGTTAGAAGTCTACAGCTGTCAATATGAATTCTTATAATCACGAAAGAATTCGTGGGTACCAGCTATTATGTTAAAAATGTGGAAGTAAGTCTCTGTCTTTTTGTTACGTTTTGATGACTAAATGGCTATATCAATATTGATGGAATTTAACAATGAAATAGTGTAGGAAGGACACAGGACATTTTTTCGGTATGAATAACAGTTTTAGTCACGAAATTTTAAGAACTTATCGAATGATGAAAGACAGACAGATTCGTGTGTTAGTCTGTAATGTTACGTTGGTTGCTCAGTCGCGCAGTCCGTTAGTGTTTGATTTGTTAATAAATTTCGATAAGAAACAAAACTTGTTATTTAGTATAGAAGTCAATTTTCTCTGCACTGTACTATTCATTTGTGCCTTTATAAAAGTTTCTGGCACCAATTTGTCTTCCTTTTTGACATGCCTTACGGACGTAAACCTGGCCTAAGGTGCAGGTCTTGAAGAAAGAAGAAAAAAACCAAGCTGAAATAAAGCTGCCATCAGTTAACACCCCCCCCCCCCCCCCTCACACACACACACACCCACTTCCCCGCATCTTCGCTTACTTTTCTGTTTTTAAATATGTTGTAAATTGATTCTCTTCATGAGACAGATTAGACGATTGTATGATATAATGATGGCTTTCCATCATATTATGTCGACTCGGTGTTGTTTGGGACAAATCTTACGTTACTAACAGTTTTATATATCCAATTCTGGCAATGAAACTTCAAGTCTACGCGTACGAAGTCGCGGGTAACAGCTATAATGTATATGATTATAAGAAACTGAAGCTACATGAAACATTGTCACTAACAGTTCAGTAGGAGCGTACCGGGAATCAATCATCATTTAGGTCAGAAACTTCTGGAGGACATACCTTTCGATAAAAACTGCATATTGAAGCAAAAAGATTTGTACCTTAGATATAGCGCAACACGAAAGTTACTGTCTGCGATTGCGATGGCTGTGGCTAATTCTAAACCAACTACGTCACCACGATAATATTTGCAGTAACGAATTAACTAAGATCACTGGAAAAATTTCGTAATTACATCCCTATGCCGTGTGTAGTAACATGTATTTTTTACTTAATAACTTCTATGCAGCTACCTACATTTCGAGCCATTTTCCTTCAATATATTTCAAAACTGAAGTGGTTATATTGAAATGTAGCGTGGACCAGAAACAAATTTCGCCAAAGACATCAGGAAATACGCAATAGAGGTGCGCAGTAAGTGTTTTCTTGATATTTTTTCAAGAACATTCTGGGTTAGGCTGTATTTCAACCTAACCGCAACTTATTATGCTATTGTCATTAGAAAATTATCAGTTCGGATACACCTAAACACATTAAATGTTTCACTAACTACGATTTGGGTAATGACAAAATTGTCTATTTTAGGTTTACAAGTAAGCATAGCATAAATTGTAACAATTAATTTCTTAATATACCTTCATTTAGAATTGCAACAGGGCTAAAACACGGGCAGTAATATATCTGCTGGATTGCAATGTAAAGTTTGCGGTTGTGGTTAGGTTGAAATGCAGCCTGGTTTTCACAATAAAATTGCAGAGAGGAGAAAACCATTTAATATACATATTAAGCACTAACTAGCTTACTGTAAATATAACAATTATTTTATTCGTGTTAAAGATTTAAAATATAATATTGTAGTTTGAGTAACTAATTCCGAAAAGCGAGTAACTATAACCAAAGACAAATACAATATAAACAATTCAAAGATTAGCATATACATCTTAGGTCAAAGTGTTAAACACGTAATTTTTACAGTTAAATAAATAATAGTAATAATCATTACGTTTGATTCAGGTATTACGTTTATTTACTGCATTCCAGAAAACTGAAAAGCTAAATATTCGAAGTAGAGATGGGTCGTTCGCGATTGAATCAGTTCTATAGAGCAATTCCTTTAAAAGAGCTAGTGAGCAGTGGATCACTAAAAGTGAACGGTAGTTCTTCTAGGTGAGTCGGTCATAAGTCGGCTAGTTCTGAATATCAAGAAGAGCTTGTTCACGTGGGTTTTGTGGACTGTAGAGCGAAGAACTAGTTCTTTTCGTGGTGTGATCAAATGAACACCGCTCTTTTTAGTGAGTCACTTTGCCCACCTCTAATTCGTAGTCTAAAAATTAAACAGAATCATTAGCTATGCTGTGTGAATTTTCGTCAGATTTACGTGAAATTAGTGCCTGTCTGACAGTAAATAATGATCTGTGGCACATAGCTTTTTTTTTTAACTGCTTTACGTCTCTCAACAGCGAGGTCTTTAGAGACGGGAAAGGATGGGGGGCAAGGATGGGGGGCAAGGAATGGGAAGGAATTCGGCCATGGCCTTTTGAAGGAAGCATCCCGGCATTTGCCTGGAGTGATTTGGGAAACCATGGAAAACCCAAATCTGGATGCCCGGACGGGGATTCGAACCGCCGTCCTCCCGAATGCGAGGCGAGAACGCTAACCGTTACACCGCCACGCTCGGTTGTAATTGCCTGTTCCTTCCCATAATTAATATAAGTCATTAGCTATTTCTGCAGATTTTGATTTTGTCCAATAACTGAAAAAAATAAAAAACCCAATCCAAATTGCTGCCGTGATTTTTTCGCCATACCCGTTAAAATGAAGAGACACATGCAGCTTGCTTACAAATTTATAAAATTATAGTTTCGGTCCATTAAATTAAATTAAATTGCAATGGAGCGCATGCTCCGGTTGCAATTTCCCTTAATACCCATCTTCCCACTTTTCTGCATCCACATACATTTACCCTTTACAAATTTGAACTTTAAATTCTTTCAAAGTTTTTTGGCAAATAATTCATCATATGTCTTGGTAACTTATTCCAATACCTGACACCCTTACCTAAAAAAGAGAATCTTCCTGCACCATTGTGCCTGAAATCGAGTGCCACCTTGTGGTCATGGTCATCTTTTCCCTTCCATGCATTACTTTCAATTCTTACACCAATATCTTTCTATGCATCATCACCAATGTATGCCTTGTACACTCCCATTACCCTCTTCACCCTCCTTCTGTCTTCCAATGAGTCCCATTCCAGCTCTTTTATCATATCTGTTACTGATTGCGTTCTTCGATAATTTCCAGAAACAAATGTAGCAGCCCTGCTTTGCACCTTCTCCAACTTTCGTATTTGATACTCAAAATGTGGGTCCCATAATACACTACCATATTCAAGCAATGGTCTGACCACAGTTTTGTAACCCAATTCCTTTACTTCTCTCGTACCTCCCCTTATTACCCTATCCAACAAACGCAGAATTATGAAACCTTTTCCTACCACCTGTTCAATATGTCCTGCCCAGTTAAGCTTGTTATCAAATGTAATGCCAAGATATTTACATTTCAAGTCTTCATTAAGCAATTCTTTCCCCACCTTATATTCATAATTAACCTTTTTTTATTTGTGTATCTAATAAGCTGACACTTCTTTCCATTTATCTTCATCCCATGTTTACCAACCTAACTAGATATCCTGTCCAGATCACCCCTCAACCGTTTTGATCCTTTTGTATAGCATTATGTCATCTGCAAATAATCAACACAATTATTCGCTAAACGTACCAATACGCTACCCTGCGACACTCCCATTTTTACTTCCACTTCTTTTGATACCGCATTTCCTACCCTAACTTTCTGTTTTCTACGTTTTAAAAATTCTTCTATCCAGCATATCACCTTCTGATCCACTCCAATAGATTTTACCTTATTTACTACCATTTTATGGTTCACTCTGTCAAAAGCCTTGCTACACTATCAATTTGTACCTCCCTTGTCCATTTCATCTGAAATATCTTGCATATATCCCACCAACTAAGATTCACATGAATATCCTTGCCTAAAGCCATGTTGCCTACTTGAAAACCTCTTACGCTCCTCACATATATTTCTGATGTGGTTCTCTCCATTAATTTACCTACCAATTACATCAAGCTAATTGGCCTATAATTTTCGACTCTATTTCTCATCCCTCCTTTATGTACCGGCATTACTATCGCACTTTTCCATTCCTCTGGTAAGCAGCAAGTATCCAGACTCAATTTAAATAATATTTCAAGATTAGGTACAATGCCACATCCGGCTATCTTTAAGACATCTGTAGTAATATTATCTACACCAGCCCTTTTATGTTTTTTTCAGCTTTCTTAGTTCCATCATGATATCCTCAGGATGAATTTCAAATTTTATGGCCTGCTCATTTCTAATTGTTTTGTTAAGCTCGATATCCGATTCAGAACCACATTTTTCTGATTTATTGTCCTAATGTTCACACTAAAACAGTTACTTAAAATCTCTGCCTTTTTAAAATCCTCCGTAACTTCTTGTCCATCCTTATCTAAAAGGGTTTCCTCTCATTTTTCTGACATAGTTATAGAAATTTCTAGATGAATCTGTTCACTGAATCTTCTAATATCCATCAGAACTGCTTTATGATCACTTATTCCTTGGGTTACTTGACACCCTACAAGGTTATCATCAGGCTTTATTAGGAATATATCCAAAATGTTCTGCTCTACCACTAGTGTAAATCCTCCTTCCCTTATTAGAGTATTTGCAAATTTCTGTTCCCTTGTGTTATTAATCTTATTGCCTTCCCAATTTACACCTGGTAAATTTAAATCCTCGCTTATAATGACCATTCTATTCTCACCTCTGAAATCCGAGTATGAATTTAATTTCACCTCAAGATCCTCATCATCTGCCATTCTTCCACTGCGGTAAGCAGCCATCCCCCTGATTTTTTCTTTTTTTACTACCACAGAAATCTACCCTTAGTAACTCATGGTCGTGGTCTATGAACACCAGGGAACTGTGGTAGTTTTTGGTAACCATTATGAAAAACCCTCCTCCAATTGCTTCTCTATCTCTGCAGTACACTCTGTAACCAATCTCCTTGGAGGTAGGAAATGAAACCTAACATATCAGCAAAATGAAGGTTCAAAAGAACCAGAACAATGAAACAATGATGTTGAACACACCTGTCATGTAGTTTCAGTAAACACTCCTTATGTTTGAATAGTAAGAAATAATTGACTTCTCCAGGGAATTTACACAGTGGAGTTGCAAAAATGATCGATAGTGTGGTATGTCATTAATATAAATTTTTGGTAAATAACAAATAAAATTACTTGTCAGAAATCGGAAAGTGTCTACTTATCCATTGACTTATCATTTGTGTGGACGTCGTGTTTGCAGGCCATCTCCGGCGGCGGACAGTTCTCGAGAGGCCAAGCCAAATTCGCTGCCTACATTGACGTTCCTCACCGGAAGACATTCTGCTCTGCCGTCATAGTGAGCCCAACCCACACTCTGAGCGCCGCGGTCTGCCAGCGACAGCGCCGTCTACCCGAGCCAGGTAAGTATTGCGATTTGGTTGGTTGTAATGATAAGCCATAAGTCTCTAATACAATTGTTTAACAGTATTGCGGTTAGGTTAGTTTCTTTAAAGTATTGTATAGCACTTATATTCACGGCTCATCTAATATTATAATACTAGCCCCAAATGACGGGTTTAACGGAGTGTTATTGTAATTTATTTTTCTGCAGTTGCTTAACTAAATAGAATTGTTATAAAGCTTTTTGTAATTTATCGTCTCTTCTGCTGCAGCAAAAAACTTCAGTTGTCATCTTCGTCTAGGTTGCATTTTAACCTAACCACAATCTCCACTAATATTACTTCTAGAAAAGCAAAGCTTCAATCACTCGTGAATTAATACGTTCCCTGTATCGCATGTCAGTGTCGTCATGCATCGCGATATAAACTTGATCCCAAGTCTTCACAGGTTCTTACACTTTTCTTTCTTAATACCTGTGATGAAGATCGATATTTTAACGGCTGAGACAGCTTACATCGCCTGAAATAATGACCTCAGTGATAACGAAGGTTGCTAAAAATAAATCTTAACAACCTATGCTATGGTTTAGGCCACATATATCGCGATCAATTGGAGCTTCTTTTATTCAAATAACGTAATTATTTCAGTTAAAAAAACTGATAATTAATATGACAATTTAAACGAAATACATACTTTTCTTTCAGTGTTCTGATAAGCAATTGCTTAACTAAATAGAATTGTTATAAAATAAAATTCATTGTAATTCTTCGTGCCTTGCGCTGTAGCAAAAGGTTTCCATTTCCATCTGGGTCCAGGTTGCATTTCAACATAACCACGTACTACGATAAATTTGCCACCAGAAGAATAATAGTTCAGTCTCACGCATATTAATACATAAACTGTATCGCTTTTTAGTGGCAATAATGCATCGTGATATAAATTTGATGAAAATTCTTCAAGGGTTTTTACACATTTCTTTTTCGTTATCTGTTACTTAGACCGGTATTAAAACGTTTGAATCACTGACACAGTTGCTGAAATAATAGGCCATGTCCTCTGCCGTTTCGACAAATGTTAATTGTAATTCTGACCCATGCTAAGTAACAATCTAACCATAACATTCGCTACAACTATGCTTGAAACACAAAGCTTTTATCTTACATATCTATGGAAAAAGAATTTAAGGATTACTTCTATATATCAAACGAATATTATATAAATACTAGCCACAAAGCCCGTCAAAATTGACGGGTTTGGAGTATTCTGGCAATTAATTTCTTTTTAGTTGCTTACCTAAACAGAATTGTTTTGAAATAAAGCTCAATGTGCTGTAATTTCTCATCCCTTGTGATGTAGCAAAACGTTTCAGTTGTCAACTTGATGCAGGTCGCATTTCAGTCAAACAATAATCTTCGCTAATAATGCGATGAAGATCGATGTGTTAACGGATGACATAAATTACACAGCCTACAGTTGAAATAATGACCACAGTGGAAACGAAGGATACTAAATTAGATCATAACAACTTCAGTATTCTGGCAAATCATTTCTTAGCAATCGCTTAAATAAACACAAAAATAAATCATAATATAATTCCTATTGCCTTGCGCAATAACAAAATGTTTCTGTTGCTATCCTGGTCCAGGTGGCATTTCAATCTAACAACAGGCAGTTTAATCATTACCGTGGTGCCACAATCTGATGATGCATTCTTGTAGAACTCGACGAAATAAATCGAAAATAAAGAATAAATTTTTTTGATATCTTTCTTGGTTTTCGAGATATAGCATGTTGAAAATCAATTATAACTGTGATTTTGGTGAAGTTTCCTCTGGTCCAGGACGTAGTTCTCGAGAACTAAGCGAGATATGGAAAGAAAATGTATTATTTGTTTTCGATTTGTCTCTTTGAGTTACATACGATATCATCATCAAATTTGGCAATGTCGAAATTTTTCTTCTGTTCCAGGCCGCATTTCAACCGAACCACGTCAATTTTGAGATACAATATCTCGAGAATTAAGTAATATATCGAAACATTTTATTCTCTACATTCAGTTTTTTTCGTCGAGTTACATAAGAATCCATCAACAAATTGCGGCTTCACGGTTATCGTAGAATCCCATAACCACGTACAGTACTACGCTAAACCATGGAGGAAATATTTCCTTCCTCCATGTGCTAAACATGCCGCCAGAGAAACAATACTTACTTTACACGCATATTAATACATATACTTATCACATTTCAATGGTCACATTGCATCGCGAAATAAACCAAATAAAAAATCTATAAGGGTTCTTCAATCTTAATTTTTTATATTCGTTATTCAGAATTATACTAATACATTTGAATAGCTGACACAGTTACATGCGGCTGAAATAAGGCATCAGTAAAACCAAAGTAAATTAAAAATAAATCTTAACAGCTTACGTCATTCCAACGTAATATTAGTTTTAATGGGTGGAAGGTGATATTTTCCACCGGCCGGAAACTGGTACTGCCCTGTTGAAATTTATATCAATTGCTTCGTTATGATGGCATCTTCTTCACATTTGCACCCTCCTTTTTTCCGAACGTCGCCATGAATTAAATTAAAAATTCTGAAACGTAAGACGCTCCGCAACCGAAAAATGTTAGCAACACTTTCGTTAGAATGAAGTAATGATTTAAGTAACAGAAAAAAATTAAATTAATAATAAAAAACACATGCCCTCTGCTGTAACTTCAAGTGCCAATTCTAATAACAATTTATCAAAACTGCCGCTAACATTGCGAAAATTAACTTACATATATGTGATTTCAACGAATACTTCTACATAAACTAATATTAAATAAATCTAAGCAAATGTCTGTTAATTTATTCGTGGATGCCTAGAAATGTTATTAAATAACGTGGGTATTTCTCTGCAGTTGCTTAACTAATCAGAATTGTTACAAAATAAAGCTCATTGTAATTTATCGTTCATTGTGCTGTAGCAAAAAGCTTCAGTTGTCAACTTGGTCCAGGTTGCATTTCAGCTTAACCATAATATCTACTAAAATTTCTGATCGAAAAGCAAAGCTTCAATCACGCGCAATTTAATACATTCCATGCGTCGCGATATAAACTTGATCCCAAATCTTCACAGGTTCTGACACATTTCTTTCTTAATACCTATGATGAAGATCGATATTTTAACGGCTAAGAAAGTTTACATCGGCTGAAATAATGACTCCAGCAAGAACGAAGGATGCTATAACAACTTAAGCTATGCCATGTAATATTTCATTGTGGTTTAGGCCGTATATATCGCGAACAATTTG
Organism: Vandiemenella viatica; assembly: GCA_031002005.1. NCBI lineage: Eukaryota > Metazoa > Arthropoda > Insecta > Orthoptera > Morabidae > Vandiemenella > Vandiemenella viatica. The sequence continues at coordinate 16,217,831 of CM061918.1, forward strand.
CAACTTCTTTCATTTGAACCGTGTAATGTTTCAGTAAAAAAAATCCTGATAATTAATATGCCAATTTAAACACAAATAATTTCAGTAATAGGACACAGTTTAAATTTAGAAAAAAACTAAATTATTCATGCCCTCTGCGTTAACGTCAAATGAAACTTGTAATTCTAATCCATGCTAGTTATACTCTAACCAAACATTTAGCAGCACTGATGCTCGAAATACAAAGCTTTTATCTTACAATATCTATGGACAAAGAATTTAAGGAATACTTCAATATATCAAAAGAATATTACGTAAATATAAGCATCTAATGATTGAAATATCGATTTTAACGCAATACATACTTTTATTTCAGTGTTCTATGAGTTAATTTATTCACTGTTGCTTGGAAATGATATTAAATAACGCGCACTCCCACAAATAATATCGTAAATCGTGACGTCATAGGCAACGTCATAGCTTTACGTCACCGCGTGACATGACGTAGGTGCGACACCGCTACATCTTGTCTATTATACTAATAGATAAGCATCTAATGATTGATATGTCAATTTAAACGCTATACATGCTTTTATTTCAGTGATGTGTTTTGTATTGAAAGACTGCAGGTTTATGGGTTTAGGCGCATTCGAAAGTGTGTAGTAGGCAAATTGAAATATGTACAGATATTGATAAAGCAGTCACTGATGAGTACTACACTAACTACAAACAGTATTAATAGTATCGTCAAGATAATCTCTTGTAAGTTGTTAAAGTAGGAAGAAATTGTGTGAAATTTGGATTGTGTTTGTAGCTGTGGCATTCGCTGGCAACAACCGATACGCAGAGGAGAGCGACTTCGGGCCTCCTGCGCAGGCGAGAGTCGTGGACGAATGGATCTTCCACGACTCGGAACAGCAGAGACACGTCTAGACGTGTCTCTACAGAAGCTCGCCTCGGCATGGCAATTCAACGCTTTCGTCGGAGCTATCCCGATCGCCAATGAGCCCGAGTGAGTAGCTCATTTCTATGATTCTGACGCATATCGAGCTGATATCCAATGGTACATTCTCCTCGTCTTCAGCCACGACGATTTGAGATTTATATTGCACCTCAAAACGACTGCAGCGAAATGTCGTTATGAAATTCTGATTTACTTCTTCTTCTGGTTTTAATGAGATCGTCGGCAGCTTTAATAATGAATTGAGTAATATTTGATGTAATTTTATGGAAACTAAGCGCAACTGTCAAAAGGAACCAGTATTTGGAACTTTAGTAACTAATATGGTTTGTTATGTTTATGTAAACACTAGAAATTTGTGTAGTATTATGGAGGTTGCAACTGTTTGAGTAATACATATCATATTGATTTATAGTTTTCTTCATTACTACGAGCTCATGATCTAAGGGAACATGTTCAATTTCTGAGACCAGGAGGTGATGTTAGAGTTGTCACGTCACGGGGATATGATTGTGGTTCTAAGAAGATGGTTTCCGAGTTTGTGAGTGGGCGTCTGTTGCCGCAGGTTGCCTGGAGACTTCAACAGTTCGTGTGTGGTGTTCGGCTTCGGCTGCAGCTCGGCGGGCAGGAAGGACTCTGGCGTGGGCCGCCTCGCCCCTGTAACCGTGTCCAGCTGGCGCGCGTGCCAGCCACGGCGCGACGAGGGCGTCATGTGTGTCGCCGGAGACAGCGCGGTGTGCGCGGGAGACGAGGGAGGACCCGTCTGCTGCGCCGACCAGCAAGGACACGCCAGGTGCGACCTAACCACCGCCAACGCAATTCAACCACGCACTTGGTCCTATAGTCATTGCGCCATCTGCAGCATTATTCCATTGCAACTGGCAACCGTCACTTGATATTGTGCAATACCAACCTGACGTTTCTGCCTCGCTCTAGTATTGGACTCACTAATGGCGGAGGCATGCGCTATATGCTCGCTGTCGGATTTTCTTTTCGTTTTGTTTGATGTTCTACAAAGCCTCTATAAATGTATTAACTCATTGAAATCTACAAATATTGTGCAAAATAATGGTTTGCAGTAATTCACTAGCTGTCTGTGGTGTCCGCAGGGTATACGGCATCGTGCTGCAACAAGAGGACCCGGCCGTCGCCTACGTCGGCTTCTACAAGTGAGTACCACTCAACAGAAAGATGCCACAGGTGGAGATCCTGCTGCCAAATAAATGTTTCTCATTTTGTCAAGGTAATCAGTACTTATACAGGTTTTTCTGGAACCTTTACAACACCCTCTAATTACTTATGATTCTGTCGACGCATAATTTCGAATGGATAAACATACTTCGAGTATTCTGGTTTTGTTTGAAATGGAATTTGGTGCTAAGTTGGCACATGAAGTTTGGTAGAATCTGATAATGGACTTTGGAGCTAATTCAGAACAAAATTGTCATTGGTACCGTGGCGAAAAGAAATTTAGGCAGTGACGTATAGCCCAAATCTCTCGAAAGTTACCACTTCACGATTTAATTACAATAAATTGATCGAAATTTCGTTTCGGTTTGTTCCCTTCTTTCATCTACCGGATGTTATGATGTCCTATAAAGCGTCAATAAATGTTGTAGTTTATTTAATTTTTTTTAATCCGATTACCCTCCCTCCCCCAACGCCGGCCCTGCACAGTACTGAAAAATATAAAAGTTTTAACAACAACAAAATGAAAAAAACTCTTCAAAACCACACAGATATCATATTCTGTCCAAAACATGGTTGTGTGCTCATATGCGGATCATATAAGCATTGTCGACTCCGAGACAAAAATAATAATAATAATTTTTTTTTTTTGCTGTCATCAGTCTTTCAACTGGTTTGATGCAATCCTCCATCCTTTCCTATCCTGTGCTAACCTCTTCATTTCTACATACCCCTTACAACCCATCTGCTTCATAAATTCTAGTCTCTGTCTTCCTCTACAGTTCTTACCTTCAACTGTTCCCTCCACTAACAAATTAACCAATCCAGCATGTCTCAAAATATGACCTAAAAGCCTGTCTCTTCTTCCTGTAAGCTTCTTCCATAAACTTCTTTTCTCACCCATGATTTCCAAAACTCTTTCATTTCTTACTTTGTCTGTCCACCTAATTTTTAGCATTCTTCTGTAGCACCACATTTCAAATGCTTCAAGTTTCTTTCTTTCCGATATTCCTAAAGTCCATGTTTCGCTACCGTAAAGTGCTGTGCTCCACACATAGAGTTTTAAGAAGTTCTTTCTAATTCCTAGATCAATATTTGAAACTAAAAAGTTTCTCTTTTTCATGAAGGCTCTTTTTGCTAGCGCTATTCTGCTTTTAACATCATTCCTGCTTCGGCCATCGGTCGTAATTTTGCTTCCCAAGTAACAGAACTCACTCACTTCTCCTATAGCATCCGATCCTATTTTTGAATTTAATCTGCTACTATTGGTATCATTTCTGCTACATTTCATCACTTTTGTCTTACTTTGATTTATATTCAGTCCAAAATCTTCCTTCAATATTTTGTTCATGCCATTCAATAACTTCTCAATATCCTCAGCCCTCTCTGCTAATAAGACAATGTCATCAGCAAATCGTAGCATACTGATTTTTTCTCCCTGAAAACTTATGCCGCATGGAAATTTTTCTTTGACTTTCTTCATTGCTTCTTCTACATACAAGTTGAATATTAACGGGGATAGACTACAACCTTGTCTCACACCCTTTTTAACTGATGCATGTCTCTCGTGATTCTCTACTTTTATTACAGCCACTTGATTCTTATATAGTTTATAGAGTATTCTTCTATCTCGATACTTTAGACCTGACTTCTTTAAAATTTCGAACATCTTGTCCCACCTAACATTATCAAATGCTTTTTCTAAATCAACAAGTGCCATAAGAGAATGTTTGTTTTTCCTAAACCCAAACTGATCTTCACCTACTATCTCTTCTACTACCCTTTCTATCCTTCTGTATATTATTCTGGTCAGTAATTTTGAAGCATGTGATGTTAGACTAATGGTGCGATAATTCTCACATTTGTCGGCTTGTGCTTTCTTTGGAAGTGGGAAGATTATATTTTATTAAAATCAGTTGGCATTTCTCCTGTTTCATAACTTTTTGATATCAGCTTGAATAATCTTTCGATTCCTTCCTATCCTAGGGATTTAAGAAGTCCTCAGGGATCTCATCAAATCCAACTGCCTTATTTGCTTTCAAGTCATTCAGAGCTTTATTAAATTCTGTCCTCAAAACAGGATCTTCTAAGTCATCAATGTCGACATCGCCATCCTTTTCCAATACACTATTGTTCAAGTCATCCCCAACATACAGTTTCTCAATGTATTCCTTCCATCGGTTAGCTCTATCTTCTGACCTTAAAAGAGGTTTCCCATCAGCAGTTTTAATATTCATATCTCTTTTCTTCATTTCTCCAAAATTCTGTTTGATCTTTCTGTAGGCAACATCTACTTTGCCTACGACCCATTTCATTTTCTACTTCTTCACACTTTGTTTGTAACCATTTTTCTTTTGCTATTTTGCATTTCCTATTTATTTGATTTCTAAATTGCCTGTACTGCTCTCTTCCTGCTTCATCCTGAGCATTTTTGTACCTTCTCCTCTGATCCATCAGCTCCAAAATTTCTTCTGTGATCCAAGGATTTCGGGCAGCTCGTTCCCTAAAGCCTAATGTTCTTTGCCAGCTTTCATTATTTCGGTCTTTAATGCATTCCATTCGTCCTCGGTTGAGCTCCTTTCACAGTTAATTCTTAGACCTAAGTCTACCATTTCTGCAAATTTTTCTCTGTGTTAGATTGTTTCAGTTTATTCACTGCCAGTCTGTTCTGCTTATGCTGCTCCCTTATTCGCTTAAATTTCAGCTTGCACTTCATTATTATCAAATTATGGTCCGAGTCTATGTCTGCTCCTGGGTACGCTTTACAGTCTAGAACTTGAT
>CM061918.1:16223739-16263055 GCA_031002005.1 Vandiemenella viatica
TATATAAAAAAGAAAACATGAACTTATGGCGTCAGCTTCATGGCAATTATTAAAACAACGTTATTTAAAAATGTATACTAATATGCTCGTAACTTAGGCAGTGCAACAGAAAGTCCAAAATTCATTACAGCTCGCATAACACAACTTATGTTAATATTGCGAGTCAAGTTTACGTCGCGATATAGTGTCTGTGTTTTCGAGCGTGGTTAGTTTTAGTCCAGTTACAGTTGATACTGAAGGTGTATAGTAAAATTAATAATCATAATGTATGCAACTCTAATTAAAAATCCTGATGTATAAAACGTTGCTGCTACTCGAATTATAGTTCCGATACATCTGATGTATTAAGGTGTGCCGTATCTTTTCGTTTTGTACGGCAATAAAGTATTAGCGGAGATAGTGGTTAGGTTGAATTGGTGCCTGGATCGGAATGCTCTTGTTACAGCATAAGGCAGGAGGAATTTAGTTATTATTACTAATAAATGCCGCAGTGTAGCGTATTGGGACCATTGCTATTCATTATTCTAATGAATAATTGTATTGATTGTTTACTATCTGAAATTAGATTGTTTGCAGATGACATAATGCTGTATAAAAGAATCAAAACGATAGAGGACTGTAACAGTTGCAGGGTGATCTGGACAGGATATCTAGTTGGGTTGGTAAACATGGATGAAGATAAATGCAAGAAGAGTCAGCTTATTAGATACACAAATAAAAAAACAAAAGGTTAATTATGAATATAAGGTGGGGAAAGAATTGCTTGCTGAAGACTTGAAATGTAAATATCTTGGCATTTAATTTGATAACAAGCTTAACTGGGCAGGACACATTGGACAGGTGGTAGGAAAAAGGTTTAAAAATTCTGCACTGTTGGAGAGAGTGATGAGGGGATGCACGAGAGAAGTAAAGGAATTGGGTTACAAAACTTTGGTAAGACCATTGCTCGAATATGGTAGTGTAGTATGGGACCCACATTTTGAGTATCAAATACAGGAGTTGGAGAAGGTGCAAAGAAGGGCTGCTAGATTTGTTTCTGGAAATTATCGCAGAATGCAATCAGTGACAGATATGATAAAGGAGCTGGAATGGGGATTCATTGCAAGACAGGAGGAGGATGAGGAGGGTAATGGGAGTGTACAGGGCGTATACTGGTGATGAGGCAATGGAAAGATATTGCAGTAGGTATGAAAAGTAGTTCATGGAAGGGAAAAGATGAACATGACCACAAGCTGGCACTCGATTTCAGGCACAAGGGTGTGGGAAGATTTTCTTTTTTAGGTAAGGGTGTCAGGGATTGGAATGAGTTACCAAGGGGAATGATGAATAACCTACCGAAAACGTTAAAAGAATTTAAAGTTAAAATTTGTAGAGGGCAAAATGTAGGTGAGTGTAGGATAGGGGGAAGTTGGGTGTGTAGGGAAATTGCCACCGGAGCGTGTGCTCCATTGCAATTAAATTAAATTAAAAAATAAGCTGCTTTCATAAGCGCCATGTATTTGACCACGTGCATCGCGATGTACAATATTCCCAATAATGCTTCTTGAAACGAAAAGTTTCTACCTGATTCCGCTGAATGCATTCGTTTCAAGTTAAGGATTTAGTAGGTATTAGGTAGAATTTAATAGGTGTTAGGTATTAGGATTTAATAGGTACTAGCTGACCCGGCAATGCTTCGCTATTGCTTGACTTGGTTTAGGCAAACCAAATGTAGACAGTATTTTTCAGTTTATTTTTAAGTATATGTGTGCAAAGTTCCTTAAAAAGTTGGAAAAAAACTGGCTTTATATAAGGTATATTGGCAAAAATTAAAGAGGTTTAAAGGGGAAAAGGGGTTGCAATTTTGGATACCATATGTTGCAAATTTTGGTGGAAATCTGATTAATTCTATGGGTTTGTTTAAATTCAGGGGTGGAGGTTTTTTTTAAAAAAAAAAAAAAAAATTAGGAAGTTTCCCAGACGTACTCTACAACTCAACAGAGTTTCATCATAATCGGATAAAACTTTGTGGGTTTTTATAAATATAATTGGAAATTACGAGGGAAGGGGTAAAAGGGAAGAAGGGTGGGATTAGGCTAACCAAATTTACATAGTATTTTTCTGCTTGTTTTAAAGTATACCTGTGTTAAAATTCCTTCAAAATCGGGTAAAAATTGTACCTTTATATATGACACAGTGGCAAAAAGTAAAGGGGATGTAAAGGGACGAAGGGGTTGCCTTTTTGGAATCCACATGTAGACAGTATTTTCCTGTTTGTTTTAAAGTATATGTGTACAAATTTCTATAGAAATAGGATAAAATCAGTGTATTTGTTTAAATTAGGGAGATGTGAAGGGGCATGAGGGATGGCGTTTTTGGAAACCGTACGTAAGCAATATTTTTCAATTTGTTTTAAAGAATTGGTTAAAATCTGAAGGTTTTCTTAATTTATGGGGAGTATTAGGGAAGAGGAGGTGGTTTTTGGGTGGAAAAGGGGAGAGGGATTAGGTTTTGGTGAAAATAATGTCTATAGTATTTTTCTGTTGTCTTAAAATATATGTGAGCCAATTTCAATCAAAATCAGATAAAATCTGTGGGTTTTTTAAATTATGGGGTGCAAGGGAGGCGAGGGGTTGGTTTTGAGGTAGAAAGGGTGAGAGGGATTGTGTTTTTGTAAATTTAATGTCTACAACATTTTTCTATTTTATTAATAGTATATGCGTGCAAAGTTCCATCGAAATCTGATAAAAATGTAGCTTTGTGTAAAAATTAAGGGGCGGGAAACTGGAAAGGGGGTGCGTTTTTGGAATCCAAATGTAGACAGTGTTTTTCTGTTTATTTTAAAGTATATGTATGCAAATTTCCGTACAAATCGGATAAAATCCGTAGGTTTTGTTAAGTTATGGGGGTTATGGGGAAGAGGAGGTGGCTTTTTGGAAATTTTATTTCTTAGGAACCACCCCGGATGCGCACTCGACAACTCACCAAAGTTTCACCATAATCGGACGAACGGTTTAGGAGCGCATAGAGGACAAACCGACAGACAGAGAGAGGGGTAATTAAGGTGGTGGAAAGAGAGGAGAGGGATTGGGTTTTTGCGAAATTAATGTGTGCAGTATTTCTCTCTTTTTTTAAAAAAAGTGTAGGTGTACAAATTCTTATCTAAATCGGATAAAAAAATGTGGTTTGCCTAAATAATGGGCTGAAAACGTAATTGGGGTGGAAAGTGATAGATTGGATGATATTCGGAAACCATACGTAGGCAGTATTTTCTGTTTGTTTTAAAGTATAAGTGTACAAATTCCTACCTAAATCGGATAAAAAATGTGGTATTGCCTAAATTATGGGGTGAAAAAATAATGGGGGTGGAAAGGGGGCGAGGGTATTAATATGCGGAAACCGTATTTAGGCTGTATTTTTATGTTTGTTTTAAAGTATAAGTGTACAAAAATCCTATATAAATCGGATAAAATATGTGGTTTTGCCTAAATTATGGGGTGTTATGGGGAATAGGGGGTGACTTTTTGGATACTTTTTTTCACAGGAACCTTCGCAGACGCACACTCGAAACTCTCCAAAGTTTCATTGCAATCTGATGAATGGTATAGGAAAAGCATAGAAGACGAACAAACCCACAAACATTGATTTTTATATATAACTAGCTGACCCGGCAATGCTTCACTATTGCTGGACTTGAGTAGGCACATAGATTAAATGAAAAAATATTTACATATAAATTTTAAACTGCTGTTTCATTCATTTTCAGTTGGAAAGGGTGAGAGGGGATGCGCTTTGAAAAAAAAAAATACTGCCTGCATATGTTTTCCAAAGTATAAGTATGCAAATTCCCATTGAAATCTGATGAAATATGTGGTTTTGTCTAAATTATCGGGAGGAGTTTTGGAAATGATGGGTGAGAAAAGAAGTTTATGGAAGAAGCTTACAGGAAGAAGAGACAGGCTTTTAGGTCATATTTTGAGACATGCTGGATTGGTTAATTTGTTAATGGAGGGAACAGTCGAAGGTAAGAACTGTAGAGGTAGACAGATTAGAATATATGAAGCAGATAATTGAGGACATGGGTTGTAAGGGGTATGTAGAAACGAACAGGTTAGCACAGGATAGGAAGGGATGGAGGATTGCATCAAACCAGTCTAAAGACTGACGACAGCAAAAAAAAAAAAAAAAAAAAATGGGGAGGAGGAATTGGTTTTTTTAATTTTTTTTGACAGGACCATTTTTCGACATCCACTCGACAATTCACCATAGCTTCCCCGTAATCGGACGAACGGTTTGTGGGTTTGTTTTAAATTTATGGGTGTTATGGGGAAGAGGGGGTAATTAAGGTGGTAGCAAGAGAGGAGAGGGATTGGGTTTTGTGAAATTAGTGGGTACAGTACTTCTCTCTCTTTTTTAATGTATAAGTGAACAAATTCTTATCTAAATTGGATATAAAAATGTGGTTTGCCTAAATTATGGGGTGAAAACGTAATGGGGTTGAAAGGGGGAGAGGGGATGAATATTCGGAAACCATACGCAGGCAGTATTTTTCTGTTTGTTTTTGAAGTATAAGTGTACAAATTCTTATCTAAATCCGATAAAAAATGTGGTTTGCCTAAATTATGGGGTGGAAAACGTAATGGGGTTGGAAAGGGGGACAGGGGGAATATTCGGAAACCATACGTAGGCAGTTTTTTTCTGTTAGTTTTAAAGTATAAGTGTACAAATTCTTATCTAAACGGATAAAAAATGTGGTTCCCCAAATTATGAGGTAAAAACGTAATGGGGGTGGAAAGGGGGAGAGGGGATGAATATTCGGAAACCATATGTAGGCTGTATTTTTTGTTTGTTTTTAAGTATAAGTGTACAAATTCTTATATAAATCGGATAAAAAATGTGGTTTGCCTAAATTATGGGGTGAAAAGGTAATGGGGTTGGAAAGGGGGAGAGGGGATGAATATTCGGAAACCATACGTAGGCAGTATTTTTCTGTTAGTTTTAAAGTATAAGTGTACAAATTCTTATCCAATTGGATAACAAAATGTGGTTTGCCTAAATTATGGGGTAAAAACGTAATGGGGTTGGAAAAGGGGATAGGGGATGAATATTCGGAAACCATACGTAGTGCTGTATTTTTCTGTTTGTTTTAAAGTATAAGTGTACAAATTCTTATCTAAATCGGATAAGAAATGTGGTTTGCCTAAATTATGGGGTGAAAACGTAATGGCGGTGGAAAGGGGGTGAGGGGGAATGAATATTCGGAAACCATACGTAGGCTGTATTTTCTGTTTGTTTTAAAGTATAATTGTACAAATTCTTATCTAAATCCGATAAAAAAATGTGGTTTGCCTAAATTATGGGGTGAAAAAACGTAATGGGGTTGGAAAGGGGGAGAGGGGATGACTATTCGGGAACCATACGTAGGCAGTATTTTTCTGTTTGTTTTAAAGTATAAGTGTACAAATTCCTATCTAAATCGGATAAAAAATGTGGTTTTGCCTAAACTATGGGGTGTTATGGGGAATAGGGGGCGACTTTTTTGAATTTTTTCTTCACAGAAACCTTCGCAGACGCACACCTCGAAAACTCTCCAAAGTTTTCATTGCAATCTGATGAATGGTATAGGAATGCATAGAAGACGAACATACAAACAAACAAACATTGATTTTATATATAAGATAGGTAGAATATTGAACAGTAGGTAAAAAATACTTGTGTTAATCATAGGCAACTGTTGTTGCTGATTTCTACAAAAATTTTGAACAAAAAAAATGAATATGGGTTATTTATTTTCGGTAAAGTTTTAAATTTTGTTAAAAGTAATTTGTAATGTTACAGAAGACGTAAAGTACCATGAAAGAAGACACACAGGAAATAAACTGACCCGAAATGGAATCATGAACCTAGAAATATAACATTTCATGCACGACCATTTTTACACTTAACATTTTACATTTTTCACAAGCTTTGATTTTCCACATATATTGTGAGCAAATATTACGAACTGTGGTATAATACCTGAAGTGTCATACTATTTCATTCTACATCTACATCTACATATATACTCTGCAATTCACAAAATTGTGGGTGGCAGAGGGTGCTCAGCACCAAAGCTAATCTCTTTGTTGTGCATGCCAATCCCTAATGGTAAGAGGGAAAAAGAATTCATATAAGAATCAGTCCGGCACCTTATTTCTCTAATTTTATCTTTCCCGTCCTTCCGACTCAAATAGGTTGGTGGAAGAAGTATTTCACTACACTCAAAAGTGAAAGTGGGAGTACACATGTTTACCAATAAGTTTAAACGAAACATGTGTCGTCTATCTACCAGAGACTCCCAACTTAGTCTACTAATCAGTTCTGTGACGCTTTCATAAGGACTGTAGCAAGCGGTCACGAATCGAGCGGCTCTTCTCTGTACTTTCTATATACTTTCGATCAACCCCTTACGAAACGGATCCCAAATGGCACAACAATAGTCCAAATGTGGATGCACAAGAGATTTGTACGCTATCTCCTTTGTTTGTTCATTACAATTTTTCAATATTCGACCTATGAATCGCAACCTAGAATTAGCTCTACCTACCAACGAATTAATGTGTAAATCCCATTTCATGTTCCTTTTGTACTGTTACTCCCAAATATTTCATAGAATCGACCATATCAATAACTGAATGTTTAACTCGTATTTCTGAACAATTGGATTCTTTTTGTTAGTTATGCTCATTGTCTTGCACTTTTTACAATTTAGCGTAAGTTGCCACTCAGCGCACCATGCCAAAATAATATCCAGATCTCGCTGAATTTCTAAGCAATCGGCCAAATTCCTTACTTCCTTATAAATAACCGCATCATCAGCAAACAATCTAAACAGGCATTTCACTTTGTCTCCGAGATCGTTTATAAAAATTAAAAAAAAAGTGGTCCTATTACACTTCCTTGAGGTACCCACGATGTAACATCTAGACTAGAAGAACTTTTTCCTTCAACGACGACATACTGCGACCGACCAGTTAGAAAATCCTTTATCCATTCACAAAGCTGATCCGATATACCGTACGCTCGTAGCTTTGCTAAAAGGCGGTTGTGTGGCACAGAGTCAAAAGCTTTCTGAAAATCTAAAAAAATGGCATCTACTTGTGATCCTGCATCAATAACTTTCATTACGTCGTGTGTAAATAGGGCCAGCTGTGTTTCACATGATCTTTTCTTCCGAAATCCGTATTGATTTGTTGTAAGCAAATTATTATCGTCTAGAAATTTCATAATGTTCGAGCATATAATATGCTCCATAACTCTACTACAAACAGATGTTATAGATATTGGACGATAGTTTCCAGGATCACTTCGATCACCTTTCTTGAAAATCGGAGTTACTTGCGCGATTTTCCAGTCTGAAGGTACCTTTCGCTCTTCTAATGATTTACTGAATATATCAGACAGAAATGGGCCGATTTCCGCCGCATATTCTGAAAATATTCTTATTGGAATTCCATCTGGGCCCGGTGCTTTCCCCCACTTCAGGAGCTCTAATTGCTTTATGATACCTGCAGTATCTATCCGTAATGATTCCATCACCAACACGACACGGCGTGGGAAAACGGGAACACTATCCTTATTTTCATCAGTAAATGAATTTTTGAATACAGTAGTTAGTACGTAGCTTTATCGCGGCTTTCATTAACCTCTGAACTTTCACGAATTAGTGCTGGTATATTGCTGTTGGTACAATTGACTTTTCGTACATACTACCAGAATTTCTTTGGGTTGACGCAACTGAAGACATCTGTTTGTGAACTTACCGATAAAACTTTTTTTTTTTTTTTTTTTTTTTTTAAGTTAAGGTTAAGTGCCGACTTATATTTCCTGTTCCCGAATTATTATTAATCAAGTCCACTTTTAAACTAAACACACACATGCATACATCAGAAGTTTCTTACTTTTGTTTCTGAAAAAACTATGATTTGCGACTTGCAGGTCTACTTAAAAATCAAAGAGTACACGTGGCACTGCCATTTACAAAGTAGGATACCCTTTGGTATTTTCAAATTGATAATGGCAATTTGTAAAGGAATTATTCGTTTTGGCAGGATAAAAACAATCCTACGTCACTAGGCACACGATTTACTAACTCTGTGCCAAATTTCATTTAAATCTGTTGTGTAATTAAGGCATGATTGAGGCAGATAGTATACCCAAGCATACAATCAAACTTTCTCATTTATAGATTCTTATGTAACTAGGTTAAAAAATCAAAGTAAAGAATACTATAAAAACAAAATATTTTACTTAGGTGTCAAGACATCATATCTCAAACTTGAGGTGGTTAGGTTAAAACGAGATCTGGACCAGAAATAAAAAATTCATGAAAGCCACACAAGGAACTACACGATGGACATTGTAATATGTTCTTTACTCCTACCTTTGCCAAAATTTAAAATTTAACTAACCATTTTTTATTTTTTGTTCAAAATTTTTGTACAAATATTAGACTATGAAACACGAAACAGTGCTTTTTACTTACTGTTCAATTTTATACAAAAACCTATTGAATCCTTCACTCAAGACGAATGTATTCAATATCCTAATGTACAAATTTATTGTTTCATGAAGCAACATTGGAAATCGTTTACAACACAATACACCTCATTTACACTGGGCTTATGAAAGCTACTTATATATTACTAATAACTAGCCACAAAGCCCGTCAAACATGACGGGGTTAACGGACTGCTCTGGCAATTGATTTCTTTTCAGTTGCTTACCTAAATAGAATTTTTATAAAATAAAGTTCAATATGCTGTAATTTCTCGTCCCTTGTGATGTAGCAAAAAGTTTCAGTTGTCAATTTGGTCAAGGTTGCGTTTCAGCCTAACTACAATCTTCGCCAATATAGCCGGTAAAAAATCAGAGCTTCATTTACACGCGAATTTATATATTCCCTGCATCGCATGTCAATGTCATCATGCATCGATACCGATCATGCATCATGCGATACAAACTTGATCCAAAATCTTCACAGTTTATTACAACTTTCTTATTGTCTATGATGATGATCGATGTTTTAACTCCTGGCACAGCTTACATCTAGCTGAAATAATGACCCCCAGTGAAAACGAAGGATGTTAAAAATAAATCTTATCAACTTACGTTATGGCACGTAATATTAGTTTTAATTGTGGTTTAGGTTGCACAGATCGCGAACATTTTGGAACTTCTTTCATTCAAACCAAGTAATGATATCACTAAAAAAAAGCAACTAATAATCAATATGACAATTTAAACAAAATTCATACTTTTCTTTCAGTGTTGTAGCAATTCATTTGTTAGCAATTGTTTCAATAAATTGAATTGTTATAAAATAAATGCAATTACTATTGCCTGGCGCTGTAACAAAATGTTTTGGTTGCTATCCTGGTTCAGGTTGCTTTTAAAACTAACCACCTACGGGACTAGTTTACATCGTGATTCATGACATCAAAACTTGACATGGTGCTTATGAAACCTGCTTAAATAACTGACAATAGCTAAATTCAACATGCTTTTGCTGTGATAAGGTTCATTATTTATTTTGGTCCACGCTGAATTTCTACCTAAGCACAATCTCGGCTAATACTGCCGCTACAAAATCAAAGCTTCAATCTCACGGGCATTGATAGTGATGTCATGTATCGCGACATAAGTATAAAATAAGTTGTTGTAAGAAATGAATTATACAAAACAAGAATATATTTATATTATATAAAGAAACGTTGCCAGCGTTTTTACAGTTGTTGCTGTACAGATGCTATCTTTGACGTTACATGTGTTGCGTTAATTCGTAATTTTCATGTTCCTTCACGTCTAACGTAAGTTGCATTTTGCTTTCAGTACACTTTTTCTTAAAAGGTATGACCATACGAACGTATGTGGTAAATTTCAAACGAATAGCACAATTCTATGGGCCTCGTTCTTATTTTACCATAGCCAATAATATCACAAAACGAACTTGTGCAACAGTTTTCCGACCAAAACGACAATTTATTGATGAGACACAGTGATTACGCAACAACCTAAATTTGATCAAAAACCTTCAACAAAAAAGAAAGGTAAAAAACCAAAAATCTCCAACGTGATTCAGACCGAAATTACAACGTTCGAATAGCTGACATAGTTACACATTGCGAATATAATAGCATGGGGGGGGGGGGTAGGATATTCTCCGCCAGCGAAAAACTGTTACTGACCTGTTTAAATTTGGATTTACTGCTTCCTTATAATGTCCTCTTCATGTTTTGCACTCTCATTTTCCGGAAAAGTGGCCACGAATTAAACTAAAAATTCTGAAATATGACTTTGGAGCGCAGCTTGTAGATGCCGCCGGTGATGCGAAATCAACAGTTTTTCGCTGGTGGAGAATATGCTACCCCACCCAGTAGCCTCAGTAACATTACTCAGTGAAAGCAAAGAAGATGAAAATAAATCTGATAAACTTATATTATTAATTGTAGTGTAGGCTACACAATTCGAGATCAGTGGGCAACTATTTCCGTTCAAACGAATTAATAATTTCAATAATAGGGCACAGTTTACATATCTATGGACAAAGAATTTAAGGAATACTTCTATATATCAAAAGAATAATACGTAAACATAAGCATCTAATGATTGATATGTCGATTTTAACGCAATACATACTTTTATTTCAGTGTTCTGTGAGTTAATTTATTCACTGAGGCCTGTAAATATTATTAAATAACGCGTATTCCCAAGAATATCATCGTAAAGCGTGACGTCAAAGCGCAACGTCATAGATTGACGTCATGCTGTGACATGCTACATCTAACGTACTATACTAATAGAAGATAACTAAATTACTTCTGCATTATGCTGTAACAAAAACATTCTGGTCCAGGCAGCATTTCAACCAAACCACTATTTCTGCTAATATTGCCGCTACAAAATCAAACGATACGAACACACCTCAACACATTAAATGCACTGGAACTAGTACATTTCGAGAAATAACAGAATTTTCTATATCAAGATTCGTAATTAGTGTGGAATAAATTACTATCTACTATATAATGTCGCACTCACCTCGATAGCTATTTGCTGGAAAATGGTGACGTCATGGGCCAGCCTTCGCTCACAAAACAGCGGCCAGAGATACCATTATAAGAAATTCGTGGTTATGTACACAATTTAATAGCTAACCAACTACTACCAAATTAATACCCATAATAAAATCGTTTAGTTTGCTTTTCGTAGCGTTGCATAGTTAAAAAAATATCAATAAATTTTGCGGCTGATAAAAAAGTGGATCTATTTTTCTGAAAGCAGCTTAAAAAAATTACTCATGGTCTCTGCTGTAACAACGATTGACAATTGTTATTGCAGCTTGAAAAAATTTCAATCTAATTAATTTTTTCACTAATGTTGTTGTTTGACCAAAGTTAATGTATTACGGTTTATTTGCTTTTTGGGGATTTTACTGATCACTTTCGGTAATGGCTTTTGTTAATGTTCGGTGTACGTGAGTTACTGGTTATTTTAAGTGAACTTCAGACCAAATATGTTACCGAATCGAGTAAGTATGGAAATTCATTCCTTCAGAGTTGCTCAACTGTTTGAAAATATGGAATGTGCATTAAGTTCTCTGGCCTTTACAGATACTATGACCAATGATTACATTATGAGTGTTTGCCCAATCTCAATAAAAGACAACGTGATGCTTTAGAAGCAAACAGGAATTTTTAAAATTTTGCAGAGTGAATTTTAAGGGTCAAATACATGTAAGTTTCTATTTAAGCAATTATACGATTGTGCTATCATCCCTGTTCGTGTTTAATACCTACCTCTATTAATGCTTCTGAGTTCTTCAAGATCAACTAATTTTATTCACCCTGACACACTTGGTCAAATCAGGTCAATCTGTCACAATATTTCATCCTAGAAACGGGAACTATTCTAGACCCGTGACGATACGAAAAAACGGTCACGCCTTACACTAGTCACAATTAATTTCATTCTACACTTTACTAAATCACGAGCAATAACAGTCACTTTATCGGGATGTAAATTCGACAAGCAATATTAACGAAAGTGGTCTTAGAGTTGTAGAGAATTAGGAACTTTCCGTTGTACACTCTAAGTTACAAGCATTTTAGTATAAGTTTTTTAATTACGTTACTTCAATAATTTTCATTATGTTGACGACATAGTCCATGTGGATGAATGTAGTTTCAGATATATTCAGTATTTAATTTACTGCGTTTTTACGAGCGCCACATTGCCAGCGTCATTATTCGGGTTCATTTAGTATCGCGAGATGAAATAATAAGTCAAGTTTATTTCGCCATTCATGGCGTCACTAACATACAATATAATGATATATTAATGCGCGAGTGAGAGAAGCTTTGATTTTCTAGCGGGAATTTTAAAATGCAGCCTGGGCCAGAATGAGAACTGAAACATTATTAGTTATTTAAGCTTCTTTCGTGAGCGGGATTTTAGTGACATCATGTATCGCTTTGTACCGATACTGTATCAAAAGATCTATAGTATGCTTGAACGATTTAGCAGAACCATGCGGCGTTGCCCGAAGTAAATTTTTGATATTTATAAATGTTTTAATCAGATAGTGGAATGGCAGACAAGCGGAGTAGTAACTTGCCGGTAGTCATCCAGTTCTGTTTGCAGATTGAGAAACCAATTATGAAGAAACAATCAATTACTACTTTAACATTGGAACATATTTTAGTGCAGAATAATGGATCGAAATGAACGAACTATAGTAAACTGATCTACAAGCATTCAACTGTTTCCACAGATAGAGAAACCAGCATTAACACTGATCATTATGAATAAAAGAATCAATTACTACTATAATATGAAGATTTCTATTTTAAAAAAGAGTTAATTGATGGAACCGATATGTCCTCAAAACAAAATCAGTATTCAATGAGCAAATTAAGTTTTCTTTTTATAATAAATAAATCAGTAATTGTCAGATATTCAGTGCAAATGAAAATATTCATTATTAGTTTCACAATTTTTTAAGGGACTAATTAGATATTTATTTGCTTTTTGAATGTTAGTATTTTTTTTCTTTTTTGTTATTTATTCGAGTCCTTCAATTTATTGCTAATGTTTTGAGTTTCCATTAATTAAAACTATATTCATTTATTTCCCCGCGAGACTTGAAATTTGTAATTTTAAGAGATGCCGGGTGAACGAAAGTCAAAACTTTCAAAGAAATGTATAAAACTAGGGCTATGAAAATAGTGAAAACCCAGGAGCATCAAGCAGAGCCGCAAAGTATTGAACACTTGGCAAACGAAAAGGTGGCGACAACAACACGCCGCTTATTTGGCATTGCAACGAGTTGCTGAAACGCGAGCTCTTCGAGAACAAGCCGTCCGTCAGTTGATTTCAAGTGCTACTGAAACACAGGCAAACGGAAAATCGGTGACTACAGAACGCCGCATATTCGGCATCACGAGTTGCTGAAACTTTCTAACAATCGCGAGCTAGGCGACATCAGCATGCCAGGTACACAACCATTGAAACAGCTGTTTTCTTACAATCGCGGCGATTTTTGATCCTTATCAGAAAGTGTAATTCCTGCTTCTATATGATGTCTTTTGGAACTGATAGAATAGTTGCAATGCAAGGATTTTCACCTACATTTACTGTGCAGGGGCAAGTGTATCACTTAATTGGATCTATGCTTCCTTCGTCGAATACGAAACCACAGTTTTTACAGATATATTTCATGGGCGATGAAGAAGCAGAAACTGTAAGACGTTATTGAATTATTGAAGGGACTGAGAGAGAGAGAGACCATACAAAAAATACAGTGGGTATTACACAACAACAATGCCTTGGTTAGGGAATTCAAAATGGCTTTGGAGACCTTGCCTGACGTAACTTGCAAGGTAGTGATCCACCTCGACCGTGTGCCACGAGGACAACACGAGAGATGTTACAACGCATCGACGAGTTACAAGATCGCAGTAATCCTACCGGTCATAGGGGACCTAAAGTTTAACGTGGAATCAGAACTACGGGAGCATTCTGACATACTTCACATCACACAACAACCTGTGCCAGAGGTGAAGATCGAACTGAGGATCTATGAAAATCCTCGCCAAGACTGGGATTCATGCTGGGGACTTTTCCATCTCTAGTTGGACGACATAGTATTCGCAAAAACGAATTGTTTCTTTAGAAATTGCTATTATATTTTCGAAAAATTCAGATAGTTTCCTACTTCGTACACGGGAGTGCCACGTTTACTCTTTCCTTTGTACGCACATTACAATCACTTCTTTTCATAAATAAAAGCAAAAACTTTCTGATATATCCATATGCGTGTTTAGTTTAAAAACGCTAAAACTGATGCACTTGACAAATAATATTTAGGAAGCAGGAAATATAAATCTAGAATTAAACTTTTTTAATAGTAATGTCGGTAAGTTCATAAAAAGACGTCTTCAGTCGCGTACATGGAATGGAATGACACCTCAGATGCTACACTATAATTTCGTTCGTAATTTATGCGTCATAATATACGTGAGCAATCAAAGTACAATACTAAGAGCATACTGTCACATAAGTCGGTTCACTAAAAGTGACAAAATGGTCGTTTGGGAAATGTTTTTGTATGTTCATGACAATTATGTAACGGTTTCGATTCCACCACCTTTCTACTTATTATTGCCTGTATATGTTTTTTTTTTTTTTTTTTTCCTACTATAGACTACACTCTCTGAAACATTACAAATTATTTTTACCAAAATTTAAAAACTTAACCAAAAACAACTAACCCTTTTTTGTTTTTTGTCCAAATATTTTTTCAGAACGCGATTCAAATGGTAGCCTGTAATAAACAAAACAATGTTTTTTTGCTTACTCTTCAATATTCTGTACATAACTATTAAATCCTTCACTTAAAATGAATATATTCAATGGTCTAAGGCAGCGGTCGGCAACGCATGCGGCCCGTGACCTCTCAATTTGCGGCCCGTGTCCGTCTTATAAAAATCATATCGAAAGCCCATATTAAAAAAATAATAAATTAAAAACGCATAAAAGAGTGAACGCGATCTAACAGCGCTGTGAATGAACTACGCGAACAGAGCAGGACAAGTGAGAGCGGGAACGATTCCCCCACTCTCTCTCCTATGATTGAAACAATAGGTCAGCGTTGACAATAATCTTCTCTGGCTCGGCCGCCGTCCTTCCGCGCTGGGTGTCATTGAGTGAAACAAGTTATTTCATGTGTGCACGCCGCCGCCGCCGTAGCCGCGACCCTGTACCTACGATTTAGTTATTGTTCTGTGAACTACGTGTACCTAATATTTTGTTTACAGTTCGGTAAGTGTAAGATATTGATAGACCGTACAATTACATAGCGAAGTTAAGTGACATGTTTTCAACACGGCTTTTATTCTTGCAGCGTGTAATTGGCATTGTTGGTTATAAGTTTTACTGATGGCTACAAAAAAGAGGAAGTTAATTGAAGAAAATAGAGTGTTTAACGATGCATGGACATATTTATACTTTTTTATTAATTGCAATGGAAAGCCGCTACGCTTAATATGCCAAAAAACCCTTGCTATATAAAAAGAATATAACGTCAAACGTCACTATGATACCGAGCATAAAGCAAAATTTGCGTGCCTAGTTGGTGATTCCCGAATAAACAAAATCAACTCACTCAAATCTTTATTCAAGAACCTACAAAGTGTTTTTAAGGTGCAAATTCAAAGTAACGAGTCAAATATACGTGCGAGTTTAAGGGTGGTAGAAATACTTGCCAAGTCTGGGCAACCGTTTAACGACAGCGAAATAAAACAATGTACCTTAGCTATGGCTGAAGAGGTATGCCCAGATCAAAAAAAGAAATCTGAAAATATGAGCTTATCTGCCAGAACTTGTACCCGGCGCACTTAAGATTTGGGCGCTAATTTATGCGAAAACCTTCGGGAAAAAGCACAACAATTTGAATGGTTCTCCTTAGCTACCGATGAAAGTAATGAAGTGTCAGATACTGCCCAGCTTCTAATATTTGTTCGTGGAATTGATAAGTACTTCAACGTGTGTGAGGTACTTTTACATTTATGTAGTTTGAAGGGAACAACTATGGGGGAAAATTTGTTTTGTCACTAAGGACAGGCAATGACGTCAATGCAATTAGCGTGGGAAAAATTGGTAAGTCTAACAACAGACGAAGGTAAAAACATGAATGGACAGAACAAAGGTTTGGTGGGTAGAACGAAAACAAAACTGGCAGAGATAGGATGTGAAATCTCGTTATTTTTTAATTGCATTATCCACCAAAGTCGTTTCATGGAGAAAAGTAATGGACATCGTGATTAAACTATATCAGATATAATGGGTTGACACATCGTCAATTCCGAGAGTTTCTATTCGAAATGGAAGCAGATCATCAAGATGTCCTTTATTATTCAGAAGTAAGATGGTTAAGTAGAAGTGCAGTACTTAAAAGATTTTTCGATCTCAGAAAGAAATCAACACTTTTATGAATCAGAAAGGTAAATCTGTTCCAGAGCTACCAGACGCTCAATGGTTAATAGATCTTGGATTTTTGACAGATTTAACTCATGAATTAAACACGCTGAATGTCAAGCTTCAAGCGAAAAACAAACCAATATCTCATAAGCATACAGACGTAAAGGGGTTCCAAAATAAAAACTGGCTATTCATAAAACATATTGATGAAAAAAATTAGATCACTTCCCGAATTGTCTATAGGCTGTCGAGGAAGCTGGCATTGATTTTAATTGGGATGATGAGAAAATTAAAGACTTTTAATGGAGTTACAAGGTCAATTCAGTGACAGATTTGGTGATTTCGAGAAGGTTTCGAACAAAGTGAAGATTTTTGCTAACCCTTTTTCAAACGATGTTAGGATGTACCCAGTAATTTACAAATGAATGTGATTGAACTTCAATCCAATGAGAGTCTAATAAAAAGTCTTATGAGATGAATGATTTGGTCAAATTTTATCATCTGATTTTGTCGAATTGAAAAAGTTTGCTCAGCAGTTTATCTCAATTTTTGGAAGCACTTATTTATACGAGCAAACTTTTTCAGTCAATTATGGAAAAAATAAATACGCTTCTCGTCTCACAGATGAGCATTTGAGAGATATATTACGTATTTCAACTTCTAACAGGAAAGCTGATAAAAGTCACACTGAATTTAGTATGTAAGATCAATTTTGTAACTTTTCTTCATTTATATTAATAAAATTTGAAAACTGAGTTTTCGCATTTTTACTGTGTACGTGCAGCCCCGCCTTTACTTTCTTTGCCACGTTAAGGCCCTTGCTTGCTTAAAGGCTGCCGACCGCTGGTCTAAGGTAGAAACATTATTTTCAATAAGCTATGTTAGTAGTAGTTTACGCTGCGATACACGTCGATACTAATGCGGCGCTTATATAGTAGCTTATTTATTACTAATAATAACTAAAATCCTGCTGCCTCACGCTATAACAAGAATATTCTGGTCCATGTAACATTTAAACTTAACGACTATCTCCGCTAATATTGCCAATACAAAATCAAACGATAAAGATACACCCAAAGAAGTTTGAATATTGGACACACCTTAACCGATTAAGCGCATCGGAACTAATTTCGACTAGTAGAAACATTTTCTATATCAGGATTCGTTATTAGATTGGCATAAATTATCACAATTTGTTGTATTGTACACCTTCAGTATGAATTGCAGCTGGACTAAAGCACGCGCACTAACACAATCACCTGCGATATTGTAAAGAATTCTGGACTTTCAGTTGTACAGCGTAAGTTACCATCATTTTAGTATACATTTTTAAATTACGTTACTGTAATAATTGTCATGATGCCATAGTACTTGTGACTGGATGTAGTTTCACATGTATTCATTATTTACTTCGCTTTTACTACCGCCATATTGCAAAGTTAATTTTTCAGCGAGTTTTTAGCGGTTGCTTTGATATCACGATCTGAAATTGTGGATCAAGGTTATATCACAAATCATGACGTCACTAACATGTAATATAGTGAATGTATTAATGCGCGAGTGATAGAAACCCTAATTTTTAGCGACAATAGACGAGTAGTTTGTGGCTTAGTTGGAATACAGCTTGAACCAGAATGACAATTGAAACGTTATTAGTAATTTAAGCTGCTTTCATGAGAGCCAATTTAGTAACATGTATCACGTTGTACTCAAATTGTATCAGAAGATCAGTATTAATAGTTCCAGAAAAGGAATTAAATATCCCTACTTAACCTAAAAGTTTTTTAATGTCGTGAGGTCGGAAAGTTAACAAGAAGATGTCTCAGTTACGGACATGAAATAGTGTGACATTTCTGGTATCAAACCGTAATTCCATTCGTAATGTATGTGCCACAATATATGTGAAAAATAAAAATTTGAAAAAAAAAAGAAATGCTGATTTTCAAGGAGCTGTATTAACGAAGGTTATGGTAAGGTTGAAATACAGCCTGGACCAGAATGATTACCGATATTCCATGGTGCACAGTGGATTTGGAGTGCAGAATTTGCTCAAGACGTCTTTTGCTGTAATTGTATATTTCGGCGCATGTTAAGCCTTTATTACCTATTTCCCAGCTTTAAATTATACTTTTCATTGAAGAATAAAGCCAAGGAAGTTTTTGACCATATTTTCAACCCAAAAGGGGAAATTTTTCTGCTGGTCGTACTCTGAATAGTAACAAAAACTTTTATACCATAATAGTTTCAAGCGGACGAAGTCGCGGGTAACTATTGGTTTTCAATATACTTTTTCATTCAGAAATGTATACTTCAAAACAATCCGAGCATTTCAACGAACATCTTCTGGCAATTCCAAAGCTTTTAGGCATCATTTTTTAAACGTCGCGTTTGCTGCGTGATTGTTTTGTAAATATTTGATAACTAGACTTCGCACGCGCTGAACTTCCGTGTATAGAAAGGCGGGTGGTGTGCCTCTTTTTCCACCCATCCGGAACTGGTACTAATTTTTTGAAATTTGTAGTAACTGCTTCCACATAATGTGCTCTTCACGTTTTCCACTCACCTATTTCGGAAAAATTTCCACATATCAAATTAAGAAATTTGCCTTGGACCAGGAGAAAAGAATTTACGGGAAATTCGTTCTGCGGCATCCATCTCGGAAATTGGGTGTTTACAATCGAAGAAATGGATTTTCTTCGATTGTTTGTATCGGTTCTAAGATGGCAATAAAACATTACGATAAAGGATTTACCCAACATTCCATGATATTTTATTAATTTTTCAGAGCTAGGCGTCACTCTCATATTTTGGTATTATTAACTTAATTTTTGGCGAATTTGCCAAAAAAGGAGAGTGCAAAACGTTAAAAAGACGTTATAATGAACCAGCTGAAATGGCAGGTACAAGTAGTAGGCAGCCCCCCTCCCCCCCTCAGAATTGCCTTACCCTTTTTTTTTTAGTGTCAAATATTAATAAAGAGAAACAAAATATATAAATTTCATTTCGAAATTTTCCTTTTAGTTATTACTTTAGATTCGGTTTTCCTTCTGAAAGTTTTTTTGTTGGGATTATATTTCAACGCAATACAAAATATGAAGTACTAGACGACCCGTGCGAAAATTTCGCGAATAAAATGCGATGTATAGTGAAGTTGAATGCTTGTAATATAATGAAAAGTAGCACCGCACTTTTATAGCAATCATTTTTTTTAGTGTAATAGGTACTCATTAAAATACTTACAACAAATTACGAAATAGGTAAGAAAATTTAAAACACTCCGTATGTTCGACAAACTGTCACTGACCTTATCTAATACAACCAAGCTGAACAAAATGCACACATCATATCAACATCTCTGTGATATGTATTGCTGCGCGAATAAAATATTTATATTGGAATTCTATAGCAAAACAAAAATGTTTCCACAGCAGAAAAAAGGTATCCAAATGCTATTCATTGTGTAAAAAACAGTTTACTGAAATCTCTTTGATATCTGCTGCTGCAATCTAGGGTCTTGTCTCTGAACTTTATCATTCGCGCTACCACTTTAAGCACCAAATTTCGAAAAATTCATTATTAATTTATGATTTTACCTAACTGGAGACCTTAAATCGATAAAACCATATGATATTTATCGATTTCGGCTAGGTATCGAAGAAGATAAATGGCTTGCAATATAAAAAAAAACGCTGTGGAAATAATATTGATATTTTTGCCTTTTAAGGGTCGAATTAAAAAATTTCATTTATAAAATATGGTGTGACCAAAGCAGCAACCTTGGTCTTTAAAATAATACCTCATTTATCGATTTCGGTTAGTTATCAAGCGGGAAAATAAAAAAAGTTCTGAAAATGATGATATTATTACCCCTTATGGGTTAAATTTGGAAACAGATTTTTCTTAAAATATGTTGTGACCAAAGCGGATAATTTAATATTTAAAACAATACTTCATTTATTAATTTCGGCTCGGTATCAAGGAAAATAAATAGCTCGTGACAGAAAAATGAGTTGTAGAAATATTAATACTTTTGCCGTCTAAGATTAGAATTTTGAAAAATTTCTTTCTTAAATGTGGTGTAGCCGATCCTAAGACCTTACGAAGACCTCAGTCTTTAAAATGATACCTCGTTTATCAATTGTGTTTAATTATCAAGGGAGATAAGTGATTTGAGACACAAAAAAACGCTTTTTAGAAATACTGATATTTATACCCTTTAAAGGTTCAATTAAGAAAAATTCCTTTCTTAAAATATAATGTTACCACGGCGGTGACCTCACTCTTTAATATGATACTTCATTTACCTATTTCGGCTAAATATCAAGGGAGAAAAATGGCTCGTGACACAAAAATGCGTTGTAGAACCATTTATACCTTTTCGCTTTAAGGGTCGAATTCCAAAAAACTTCTTTCTTAAAATATGATGTCACGAAAGCTGAGATATTACTCCTCATAATCATACTTGGTATATCGATTTTGGTTAGATATCTAGGGTGATAAATGGCTGGAGGCACAAAAAACGCATTCTAGACATATTGACATTTTTGCCTTTAAGGGTCGAATTACGAAAATTCCTTTCTTAAAATATAATGTTACAACGGCGGTGATCTAAGTCTTTAATGTGATACCTCATTTATCTGTATCAGTTAGATATGAAGTGATATAAATGGCTCGTGACACAAAAACGCATTGCAAAAATATTGATACTTTTGCCCTTTAAGTGTTGATTTCCGAAAAATAATTTGGCTTAGTATACGACACCACTAAAGCGGAAATCTTAATATTTAAATTTATACTTCATTAAGCGATTTAAGATAGGTATCCAGGGTGATAAATGACTCATAACACAGGAAACAGAATTTTAGACAGATTGACATTTTTGCACTTTAAGGGTCGAATTCCGAAAATTTTCTTTCTTAAAATATGATATGGCCGAAGTGGAGACCATAAGCTTTAAATGACGCCTCATTCATCAATTTCGGTTAAGTATGAAGGAAGATACAGGCTTGTGACAAAAAAATTACGTTATAGAAATAACATATAATAAACGACCCGTGAGAAAATTTCGGGAATAAAATGCGATGAATGGTGAGGTTGAATGATTGTAATATAATGAAAAGTAGAACCATACTTTTGTACCAAATATATATATATATATTTAAGTGTATTAGTTACGCATCAAAATACTCGCAACATATTACGAAAAAGTTAGGAAAATTTAATACACTCCTGTATTTAAGACAAACTGTCACTGACCTTAACAGAATAAAACCAACCTGAACAAAAAGCACACAACATATCAACATCTCTGAAATATTTGTTACTGTGCGAATAAAATGTTTACATTGGAATTGTATAGCAAAACGACGGCGTATCCGTAACAGAACAAAAAAAATATCCGAAAAGCTACTTATTAAATAGAAAAACTTTTATTGACATCTCTGTAATATCCACTGCTTCAATCTAGGGACTTGGTTCTGAACAGTCTCATACGCGCTACCACTTTAAACACCAAATTCCTAAAAATTCTTTCTTAATTTATGATTTTACCTAACTGGAGACCTTAATCTTCAAATTGATATGATATTTACCGATTTTGGATATGTATCAAAGAAGATAAATGTCTTGAAAAAAATACCTATTGTATAAATAATATTGATAATTTTGCCCTTTAAGAGTCGAATTACAAAAAATTCCTTTCATCAAATATGGTGTCTTTAAAATGATACCTCATTTATCAATTTCGGTTAGTTATCAAGCGAAGTAAATAAATAAGTTTTGTGAAATGATGAAATTTTTGTCCCTTAAGGTTGAATTTGGAGAAAGTTTTTTCTTAAAATATGTGACCATAGAGGATAATTTAATAGTTAAACCGACACCTCACTTGCTGATTTTGGTTAGGTATCAGGGGAAATAAATAGCTGGTGACAGAAAAATGCATTGTAAAAATTTTAATATTTTTGCCCTCTAAGGTTAGAATTTTTTTTAAAAAAATTCTTAAAATTTGGTAACGGGACCGAATACATTACGAAGAACTCATTATTTTGAATCATGCCTCGTTTATCAATTTTGATTAATTCTCACGGGAGATAAATGGCTCTAGATACAAAAAACACTTTATAGAAAAATTGACATTTTTGCCCTTTAAGGGTCGAATTACGAAAAATTCCTTTGTTAAAATATAATGTTACCACGGCGGAGACCTTATTCTTTAATATGAGACCTCATTTATCTATATCGGTTAGATATTAAGGAAGATAAACGCTCGAGTCACAAAAATGCGTTATAGAAAAATTTATATTTTTCCATTTAAAGGATGAATTCCAAAAACATTCTTTCTTAAAAAATGATGTAACAAATCTGAGACATTATTCCTCATAATCCTACTTCATTTATCGATTTTTGTTAGGTATCCAGGGAGATAAATGGCTCGAGATACAAAAAACGCATTTAAGAAAAATAGACATTTTTGCCCTTTAAGTGTAGACTTACGAAAAATTCCTTTCTTAAAATATAATGTTACCACGGATGAGACCTCAGTCTTTAATATGATATCTCACTTATCTATATCGGTTAGATATTAAGGGAGATAAATAGCTCGTGACGCATAACGCATTGTAAAAATATTGATAATTTTGCCCTTTAAGGGTCGAATTCTGAGAAATTTCTGTCTTAATATATGAAGCCACTAAAGCGGAGTACTTATTCTTTAAAATGATACTTCATTAAACGATTTCAGATAGGTATCCAGGGAGATAAATGACTCGTATCACAGAAAACAGCATTTTAGACACGTTAACATTTTTTCCCTTTAAGGGCCGAACTGCGAAAACTTACTTTCTTAAAATATGATGTGACCAAAGTGGAGACCATATGCTTGAAAATGACACCTGATTCATTGATTTCGGTTAAGTATGAAGGAGGATACAGGCTTGTGACAAAAACATACCTTATAGAAATAATGTATATTATTATAAGAAACTAAAGCTACATGAAACATTGTCACTAACAGTTCAGTAGGAGCGTACCGGGAATCAATCATCATTTATGTCAGAAACTTCTGGAGGACATACCTTTCGATAAAAACTGCATATTGAAGCAAAAAGAAATGTAACTTAGATATAGCGCAACACGAAAGTTAATGTTTGCGATTGCGATGGCTGTGGCTAATTCTAAACCAACTATGTCACCACGATAATATTTGCAGTAACGAATTAACTAAGATCACAGGAAAAATTTCGTAATTACATTCCTATGCCGTGTGTAATAACATGTATTTTTTACTTAATAACTTCTATGCAACTAGCCACATTTCGAGCCATTTTCCTTCAATGTATCTCAAAACTGAAGTGGTTATATTGAAATGTAGCGTGACCAGAAACAAATTTCGCCAAAGACATCAGGAAATACGCTATAGATGTGCGCACTAAGTGTTTTCTTTATGTTTTTGCAAGAACATTCTGGGTTAGGCTGTATTTCAACCTAACCACAACTTATTCTGCTATTGTGGTTAGAAAATTAAACAGTTCAGATACACCTAAACACATTAAATGTTTCACTAACTACAATTTGGGTAATGACAACATTGTCTATTTTAGGATTACAAGTAAGCATAGTATAATAAATAGTAACAATTTCTTAATATACCTTCATTTTGAATTATAACAGGGCTAAAACACGGGCAGTAATATATCTGCTGGATTGCAATGTAAAGTTTGCGGTTGTGGTTAGGTTGAAATGCAGCCTGGATTTCACAATCAAATTGCAGAGCGGAGAAAACTATTTAATATACATATTAAGCACTAACTTACTTACTGTAAATATAACAATGTTTTTATTCGTGTTATAGATTTAAAATATTATATTGTAGTTTGAGTAACTAATTCCGAAAAGCGAGTAACTATAACCAAAGACAAATACAATATAAACGAGTCAAAGATTAGCATATACATCTTAGGTCAAAGTGTTAAACACGTAGTTTTTACAGTAAAATAAATAATAAAAATAATCATTTCGTTTGATTCAGGTAATAAGTTTATTTACTGCATTCCAGAAAATGAAAAGCTAAATATTCGAAGTAGAGATGGGTCGTTCGCGAGTGAATCAGTTCTATAGAGCAATTCTTTTAAAAGAGCGAGTGAGCAGTGGCTCACTAAAAGTGAACGGTAGTTCTTCTAGGTGAGTCGGTCATAAGTCAGCTAATTCCGAATATCAAGAAGAGCTTGTTAACGTGGGTTTTGAGGACTGTAGAGCGAGCTAGTGAACTGTTCAAAAGAACTAGTTCTTTTCGTGGAGTGATCAAATGAACACCGCTCTTTTTAGTGAGTCACTTTGCCAACCTCTAATTCAAAGTCAAAATATTAAACAGAATCATTAGCTAAGTTGTGTGAATTTTCGTCAGATTTATGTGAAATTTGTGCCTGTCTGAAAGTAAATAATGATCTGTGGCACACAGTTTTCCATATAAAAAGGTTTTTAATTGCCTGTTCCTTCCCATAATTAATATAAGTCATTAGCTATTTCCGCAGATTTTGATTTGGACCAATAACTCAAAAAAATTGAAAACCCAATCCAAATTGCTGCCGTGATTTTTTCGAGATACCCGTTAAAATAAAGAGACACATGCAGCTTACTTAGAACTTTATAAAATTATAGTTTCGGACCATTAAATTAAATTAAATTGTAATGAAGCTCATGCTCCGGTGGCAATTTCCTTTATAACCATCTTCCCCCTTTTCTGCATCCATCTACATTTACCCTTTACAAATTTTAACTTTAAATTCTTTCAACGTTTTTTGGCAAATTATTCATCATATCTCTTGGTAACTTATTCCAGTCCCTGACACCCTTACCTACAAAATAGAATCTTCTTGCACCCTTGTGCCTGTAATTGAGTGCCAGCTTGTGGTCATGGTCATCTTTTCCCTTCCATGCTTACTTTCAATTCTTACACCAATATCTTTCTATGCATCATCACCAATTTATACCTTGTACACTCCCATTACCCTCTTCACCCTCCTGTCTTCCAATGAGTCTCATTCCAGCTCTTTTATCATATATGTTACTGATTGCGTTCTTCGATAATTTCCAGAAACAAATGTAGCAGCCCTTCTTTGTACCTTCTCCAACTCCTGTATTTGATACTCAAAAAAATGTGGGTCCCATAATACACTACCATATTCAAGCAATGATCTGACCACAGTTTTGTAACCCAATTCCTTTACTTCTCTCGTACATCCCCTCATCAGTCTCTCCAACAAGAGCAGAACTTTGAAACCTTTTCCTACCACCTGTCCAATGTGTCCTGCCCAGTTAAGCTTGTTATCAAATGTAATGCCAAGATATTTACATTTCAAGTCTTCAGTAAGCTACTCTTTCCCCACCTTATATTCATAATTAACCTTTTGTTTTTATTTGTGTATCTAATAAGCTGACACTTCTTTCCATTTATCTTCATCCCATGTTTACCAACCCAACTAGATATCCTGTCCAGATCACCCCTGCAACTGTTTACAATCCTCAACCGTTTTGATCCTTTTGTATAGCATTATGTCATCTGCAAATAATCAACACAATTTTTCACTAAAATAATAAATAGCAATGGTACCAATACGCTACCCTGTCGCACTCCCATTTTTACTTCCACTTCTTTTGATACAGCATTTCCTACCCTTACTTTCTGTTTTCTACCTTTCAAAAATTCTTCTATCCAGCAAATCACCTTCTGATCCATTCCAATAGATTTTACCTTATTTACTACCATTTATGGTTCACTCTGTAAAAAGCCTTTGTACACTATCAATTTGTACCTCCCTTGTCCATTTCATCTGAAATACTCTGCATATATCCCACCAACTAAGATTCACATGAATATCCTTGCGTAAAGCTATGTTGCCTACTTGAAAACCACTTACGCTCCTCCCATAAATTTCTGATGTGGTTCTCTCCATTAATTTACCTACCACTGACATCAAGCTAATTGGCGTATAATTTTCGACTCTATTTCTCACCCCTCCTTTATGTACCGGCACTACTATCGCACTTTTCCATTCCTCTGGTAAGCAGCAAGTATCCAGACTCAATTTAAATAATATTTCAAGATTAGGTACAATGTCACATCCGGCTATCTCTCAGACATCTGTAGTAATATTATCTACACCAGCCCTTTTATGTTTTTTTCAGCTTTCTGAGTTCCATCATGATATCCTCAGAATGAATTTCAAATTTTATGGCCTGCTCATTTCTAATTGTTTTGTTAAGCTCGTTATCCGATTCAGAACCAAATTTTTCTGATTTATTGTTCCTAATGTTCACACTAAAACAGTTACTTAAAATCTCTGCCTTTTTAAAATCCTCCGTAACTTCTTGTCCATCCTTATCTAAAAGTGTCTCAACACCCTCCCTTCCTCTCATTTTTCTGACATAATTATAGAAATTTCTAGATGAATCTGTCAATGGTCCCCCTGTACTGACAATACTCGTCATAAATCCTCCTTTCGCTACCTTCTTAGCTATTATTAGGTCCTTGTTTAATTGTTTTAAATATTCCCGACTACCCTGCTGTCTCTTAACTCTGTTATGGTCTCTTCTTACCAACCTCTTTAACCGCCTCACTTCCCTGTTATAGTACACAGGTTCTCTAATTCTTTTTATTTTCTGTTTTGGAATAAATTTTTTCCCACTTTCTTATTATCTTCTTGAACTCTTCCCAACTTGACTTTACTGTAGTTGTACCTTCCTTCCATTTGCTGAAATGTTCTCTGAAATATCTTTTCAGATTCGAAATCTGTATCTTTTTATAATTGTACCTATTTCCCCCTTCAATTTTGGCTGCTGGTTCACTGAATCTTCTAATATCCATCAGAACTGCTTTATGATCACTTATTTATTTATTGACATTCGGTTATGTAAACATACAGCCATCACTTGTAACATGATTCATTATCATCATATATATTATTTCTATAAGGTATTTTTTTGTCACAAGCCTGTATCTTCCTTCATACTTAATCGAAATCAATGAATGTGGTGTCATTTTAAAGCTTATGGGTACATTACATTATAAGAAAGGAATTTTCGGAATTAGACCCTTAAAGGGCTAAAATGTCAATATTTCTAAAATGCTGTTTCTGTGTTACAAGTCATTTATCTCCCTGGATATCGATCTGAAATCGTTTAATGAAGTATCATTTTAAAGATTAAGATTTCCGCTTTAGTGACGTCATATATTAAGACAGAAATTTTTCGGAATTCGACCCTTAAATGGCAAAAGGATCAATATTTTTGCAATTCGTTATTGTGTCACGAGCGATTTATCTCCCTTAATATCTAACCGATATATATACATGAGGCATCATATTAAAGACTAAGGTCTTCGCCGTGGTAACACTATATTTTAAGAAAGGAATTTTTCGTAATTCGACCCTTAAAGGGCAAAAATGTTAATTTTTCTAAAGGGCGTTTTTTGTCTCTCTAGCCATTTATCTCCCTGGATATCTAACTAAAATCGATAAATGAAGTAGGATTATAAGGAGTAATGTCTCAGCTTTGTGAAATCATATTTTAAGAAATAATTGTTTTGGAATTCAACCATTAAAGGGAAAAAGTATAGATTTTTCCATAACGCATTTTTGTGTCACGAGCGATTTATCTCCCTTATTATCTAACCGATATAGATAAATGAGGTATCATATTAAAGAATAATGTCTCCGCCATGGTAACATTATATTTTAAGAAAGGAGTTTTTCGTAATTCGACCCTTAAAGGGCAAAAATGTTAATTTTTCTAAAATTCATTTTTTGTGTCTTAAGCAATTTATCTCATTGGATATTTAACCAAAATCGAAAAATCAAGTAAGATTATGAGGAGTAATGTCTCAGATTTGGTTACATCATATTTTAAGAAAAAAAGTTTTTGGAATTCAGCCCTTAAATGGAAAAAGTGTAAATGCTTCTATAACGTATTTTTGTGTCACGTGCCATTTATCTCACTTGATATCCAACAGATATAGATAAATGAGGTATCATACTAAAGATTAAGATCTCCGCCGTGGTAACATTATAATTTAAGGTAGGAATTTTTCGTAATTCGACCCTTAAAGGGGATAAATGTCAATTTTTCTAAAATGTGTTTTTTGTGTCTCTAGCCATTTATATACAACCAAAATCGATAAATGAAGTAGGAGTATGAAGAGTAATGACTCAGCTTTGGTGTCATCATATTCAACCTCACTTTTCACTGAATTTTTTTTCGCGAAATTTTCGCATGGGTCGTCTAGTCATTTATATTATTTCTATAAGGTATTTTTTTGTCACAACCCTGTATCTTTCTTCATACTTAACCGAAATCAATGAATGAGGTGTCATTTTAAAGCTTATGGTCTCCACTTTGGTCACATCATATTTTAAGAAATGAAGTTTTCGGAATTCGACCCTTAAAGGGCAAAAATGTCAATCTTTCTAAAATGCTGTTTTCTGTGTTACGAGTCAGTTATCTCCCTGGATACCTATCTGCAACCGTTTTATGAAGTATCGTTTTAAAGATTAAGATCTCCGCTTTAGTGACGTCATATATTAAGACAGATATTTTTCGGAATTCGACCCTTAGAGGGCAAAAGTATCAATATTTTTGCAATGCTTAATTGTGTCACGAGCGATTTATCTCTCTTAATATCTAACCGATATAGATAAATGAGGTATCATATTAAAGATCGAGGTCTCCGCCGTGGTAACATTATATTTCAAGAAAAGAATTTTTTCGGTTTTTCGACCCTTAAAGGGCAAAAATGTCGATTTTTCTAAAATGCGTTTTTTGTATCTCGAGCCATTTATCTCCCTGGATGTCTAACCAAATCGATAAATGAAATAGTATTATGAGGAGTAATGTCTCAGCTTTGTGACATACTATTTTAAGAAAGAATGTTTTTGGAATTCAACCCTTAAAGGGAAAACGTTAAAATTTTTCAATAACGAATTTTTTGTGTCACGAGTTGATTTTTCTCCCTTAATATCTAACCGATATAGATAAATGAGGAATCATATTAAAGAATAAGGGGTCCGCCGTGGTAACATTATATTTTAAGAAAGGAATTGTTCGTAATTTTACACTTAAAGGCCAAAAATGGCAACTTTTCTAAAATTCGTTTTTTATGTCTTGAGCAATTTGTCTCCCTGGATATCTAACCAAAATTGATAAATGTAGTAGGATTATAAGGAGTAATGTCTCAGCTTGTGACATAATATTTTAAGAAAGAATGTTTTTGGAATTCAACCTTAAAGGGAAAAAATATAAATTTTTCTATAACCGATTTTTGTGTCACGAGCGATTTATCTCCCTTGATATCTAACCGATATAGATAAATGAGGTATCATATTAAAGATCAAGGTCTCCGCCGTGGTAACATATATTTCAAGAAAAGAATTTTTCGTTTTTCGACCCTTAAAGGGGCAAAAATGTCGATTTGTCTAAAATGCGTTTTTTTGTATCTCGAGCCATTTATCTCCCTGGATATGTAACCAAAATCGATAACTGAAATAGGATAATGAGGAGTAATGTCTCAGCTTTGTGACATAATATTTTAAGAAAGAATGTTTTTGGAATCAACCCTTAAAGGGAAAAAGTTAAAATTTTTCAATAACGAATTTTTGTTTCACGAGCGATTTATCTCCCTTAATATCTAACCGAATAGGATATATTGAGGTATCATATTAACGAATAAGGTTTCCGCCGTGGTAACATTATATTTTAAGAAAGGAATTTTTCGTTATTCGACCCTTAAAAGGCAAAATATCAATTTTTCTAAAATTCGTTTTTATGTCTTGAGCCATTTATCTCCCTAGATATCTAACAAAATCGATAAATGATGTAGGATTATGAGGAGTAATGTCTCAGATTTGTGACAATAATTTTAAGAAAGAATGTTTTTGGAATTCAACCCTTAAATGGGAAAATGTTAAAATTTTTCAATAACGAATTTTTGTTTCACGAGCGATTATCTCCCTTAATATCTACCGATATAGATATATGAGGTATCATATTAACGAATAAGGTTTCCGCCGTGGTAACATTATATTTTAAGAAAGGAATTTTTCGTTATTCGAACCTTAAAAGGCAAAAAATATCAATTTTTCTAAATTCGTTTTTTTATGTCTTGAGCCATTTATCCTCCCTAGATATCTAACCAAAATCGATAAATGAAGTAGGACTATGAGCAGTAATGTCTCAGCTTTGTGACATAATATTTTAAGAAAGAATGTTTTTGAATTCAACCCTTAAAGGGAAAAGTATAAATTCTTCAATAACCCATTTTAGTGTCACGAGCGATTTATCTCCCTTAATATCTAACCGATATAGATAAATGAGGTATCATATTAACGAATAACGTTTTCCGCCATGGTATCATTATATTTTAAGAAATGAATTGTTCGTAATTGGACCCTTAAAGAGGCAAAAATGTCAATTTTTCTAAAATTCGTTTTTTATGTCTCGAGCCATTTATCTCCCTAGGATATCTAACCAAAATCGATAAATGGAGTAGGATTATGAGGAGTAATGTCTCAGCTTTGTGACATCATATTTTAAGAAAGAATGTTTTTTGAAATTCAACCCTTAAAGGGAAAAAGTTTAAATTTTCGATAACGCATTTTTGTGTCACGAGCGATTTATCTCCCTTAATATCTAACCGATGTAGATAAATGAGGTATCATATTCACGAATAAGGTTTTCGCCGTGGTAACATTATATTTTAAGAAATGAATTGTTCGTAATTGCACCCTTAAAGAGCAAAAATGTCAATTTTTCTAAAATTCGTTTTTTATGTCTTGAGCTATTTATTTCCCTGGATATCTAACCAAAATCCATAAATCAAGTAGGGTTATGAGGATTAATGTTTCAGCTTTGTGACATCATATTTTAAAGAAAGAATGTTTTTGGAATTCAACCATTAAAGGGAAAAGTATAAATTTTTCTATAATGCATTTTTTGTGTCACGAGCCATTTATCTCCCTTGATATATAACCGAGATAGATAAATGAGGTATCATAGTAACGATTAAGGTCTCCGCCATAGTCACATTATATTTTAAGAAAGAATTTTTCGTTATTCGACCCTTAAAGGGCATAAATATCAGTATTTCTAAAACGCGATTTTTGTGTCTCAAGTCATTTACCTCCGTTGACAATTAAACAAAATTGATAAACGAGGTATCATTTAAAATATTAAGGTCTTCGTAACGTCTTCGGTTCCGTTACCAAATTTTATAAAGAAATTTTTAAAAAATTATAACCTTAGAGGGCAAAAGTATTAATATTTTTACAACGCATTTTTCTGTCATGAGCTATTTATTTCTCTTGATACCAAATCGAAATCAATAAATGACGTATCGATTTGAATATTAAATTATCCACTATCGTCACATCATATTTTAAGAAAAAAGCTTTCTCCAAATTACACCCTTAAGAGGCAAAAATAACATCATTTCTCAAAACTTTTTTTTTTTTTACCTTGCTTCATAACTAATCGTAATCGATAAATGAGGTATCATTTTAAAGTCCAAACTTGCTGCTTTGGTCACACCATATTTTATAAAATAATTTTTTTGTAATTCGACTCTTAAAGGGGAAAAGTATCAATATTAGTTATAGAACGTGTTGATTTTTTAAATTTTTGTTTTTATTATATGCCATTTATCTCCTTCGATACCTATCTGAAATCGATAAATGACATATCGTTTTAAAAATTAAGGTCTCCAGCTAGGTAAAATCATAATTTAAGAAAAAAATGTTCAGAATTTGGTGCTAAAAGTGGTAGCGCGTATGGGACTGTTCAGAGCCCAAATTTCAGCAGCGGATATCACAGAGAAGTCAATAAACTTTTTTTTATTCAATAAGTAGTTTTTCGTATACATTTTTATCTTTTACGGAAACACTGTCGTTTTGCTATTCAATTCCAATGTAATCATTTTATTCGCTCAGCAACAAATATCACAGAGATGTTGATATGTTGTGTGCAGTTTGTTAAGGTTGGTTTTATTCTACCAAGGTCAGTGACAGTGTGTTTTAAATTTTCCTAACTGTTTCATAATATGTTGTGTGTATTTTGCTGGGTACCTATGACACTAAAAAAATATTTGCTACAAAAATATGGTTCTACTATTCATTATATTACAAGCGTTCAACCTCACTATTCGTCGCATTTTATTCGCGAAATTTTCGCACGGGTCGTCTAGTCATATATATTATTTCTATAAGGTATTTTTTTTGTCACAAGCCTATATCTTCCTTCATACTTAACCGAAATCAATGATTGAGGTGCAATTTTAAAGCTTAGGTCTCCACTTTGGTTAAATCCTATTTTAAGCAAGAAAGTTTTCGGAATTCGACTCTTAAAGGGCAAAAATATAAATTTTTCTAAAATGCTGTATTCTGTGTTACGAGTCAGTTATCTCCCTGGATACCTATCTGAAACCGTTTTATGAAGTATCGTTTTAAAGATTAAGATCTCCGCTTTAGTGACGTCATATATTAAGCCAGAAAGTTTTCGGAATTCGACCCTTAAAGGGCAAAAGTATCAATATTTTTGCAATGCGTTTTTGTGTCACGAGCGATTTATCTCCCTTAATATCTAACAAATATAGATAAATGAGGTATCATATTAATGAATAAGGTCTCCGCCATGGTAACATTATATTTTAAGAAAGGAATTTTTCGTAATTCGACCCTTACAGGGCAAAAATGTCACTTTTTCTAAAATGCGTTTTTTGTATCTTGAGCCATTTATCTCCCTGGATATCTAACCAAAATCGATAAATGAGGTAGGATTATGAGGAGTAATGTCTCACCTTTGTGACATCATATTTTAAGAAAGAATGTGTTTGGAATTCAACCCTTAAAGGGAAAAAGTATAAATTTTTCTATAACGCATTTTTGTGTCACTGGCGATTTATCTCCCTTAATTTCTAACCGATATAGATAAATGAGGAATCATATTAAAGAATAAGCTCTCCGCCATGGTAACATTATATTTTAAGAAAGGAATTTTTCGTAATTCGACCCTTAAAAGGCAAAAAAGACAATTTTTCTAAAATGCGTTTTTTGTATCTCGAGCCACTTATCTCCCTTGATATCTATCCAAAATCGATAAATCAAGTGAGGAATAATGTCTCAGCTTTGCTGACATCATATTTTAAGAAAGAAGTGTTTGGAATTCAACTATTCAAGGGTAAAAGTATAAATTGTTCTACAACCTATTTTTGTGTCACGAGCCTTATATTTCCCTTGATATCTAATCGATATAGATAAATGACATATCGTATTAAAGACTAAGGTTTCCGCCGTGGTAACATTATATTCTAAGAAAGGAATTTTTGGTAATTCGACCCATGAAGCGCAAAATTGCCAGTATTTCTAAAATACGTTTTTTGTGTTTCGAGCCATTTATCTCCCTGGATTTCTAACCAAAATCGATAAATGAAGTAGGAGTATGAAGAGTAATGACTGAACTTGGTGACATTATATTCAACCTCACTATTAATCGTATTTTATTCGCGAAATTTTCGCACGGGTCGTCTAGTATATATTATTTCTATAAAGTATATTTTTGTCACAAGCCCGTATCTTCCTTCATACTTAACCGAAATCAATGAATGAGTTGTCATTTTAAAGATTATAGTCTCCACTTTGGTCACATCATATTTTAAGAAAGTAAGTTTTCGGAATTCAACCGTTAAAGGAAAAAAGTATAAATTTTTCTATAACCGATATAGTTAAATGAGGTATCATATTAAAGAATAAGGTCTCCGCCGTGGTAACATTATATTTTAAGAAAGGAATTTTTCGTAATTCGACCCATAAAAGGCAAAAAAGTCAATTTTTCTAAAATGAGTTTTTTGTGTCTCGAGTCACTTATCTCCCTTGATATCTATCCAAAATCGATAAATCAAGTGAGGAATAATGTCTCAGCTTGGCTGACATCATATTTTAAGAAAGAAGTGTTTGGAATTCAACTATTCAAGGGTAAAAGTATAAATTGTTCTACAACCTATTTTTGTG
This sequence comes from Vandiemenella viatica, assembly GCA_031002005.1. Classification (NCBI taxonomy): domain Eukaryota; kingdom Metazoa; phylum Arthropoda; class Insecta; order Orthoptera; family Morabidae; genus Vandiemenella; species Vandiemenella viatica. The sequence continues at coordinate 16,258,284 of CM061918.1, forward strand.
TCACGAGCCTTATATTTCCCTTGATATCTAATCGATATAGATAAATGACATATCGTATTAAAGACTAAGGTTTCCGCCGTGGTAACATTATATTCTAAGAAAGGAATTTTTGGTAATTCGACCCATGAAGCGCAAAATTGCCAGTATTTCTAAAATACGTTTTTTGTGTTTCGAGCCATTTATCTCCCTGGATTTCTAACCAAAATCGATAAATGAAGTAGGAGTATGAAGAGTAATGACTGAACTTGGTGACAATATTCAACCTCACTATTAATCGTATTTTATTCGCGAAATTTTCGCACGGGTCGTCTAGTATATATTATTTCTATAAAGTATATTTTTGTCACAAGCCCGTATCTTCCTTCATACTTAACCGAAATCAATGAATGAGTTGTCATTTTAAAGATTATAGTCTCCACTTTGGTCACATCATATTTTAAGAAAGTAAGTTTTGGTCTTGCATCAATACACCTGGTCTTGGTCTTGGTCTTGGTCTTGCAAAAATGCAAGACCAAGACCAAGACTGCAAGACCAAGACCGATTTTGGGCAACATTAGTGTTGCCCAAATGCAAGAACAAGACGAGACTTGGCCAGCCTTGGTCTTGGTCTTGCATCAATACACCTGGTCTTGGTCTTGGTCTTGCATATTTGCAAGACCAAGACCAAGACTGCAAGACCAAGACCGATTTTGGGCAACGTGGGTCCTCCGCCGGGTGCCATTCTCTGCTAGTCTTCTTTAGGCAGTATACTGTGGAGTTTTTGTCTTTCGACATTTACTCCGTCCTCAGTAGATTTTTTTTTTTTTTTTTTTTTTTTTTTTTTTTTTTTTTTTAAATCTGCTTAACGTCTCTCTAACAGCGAGGTCTTTAGAGACGGGAAAGGATGGGGGGGGCAAGGAATGGGAAGGAATTCGGCCATGGCCTTTTGAAGGAAGCATCCCGGAATTTGCCTGGAGTGATTTGTAAAACCATGGAAAACCCAAATCTGGATACCCGGACGGGGATTCGAACCGCCGTCCTCCCGAATGCGAGGCCAGAACGCTAGCCGTTACACCACCACGCTCGGTCAGTAGATGTTGTAGGACTTTTCGATAGGTGTATCTTCTTATTTTGGCCCTTGTTGATTTATCCTTTTTTGGTGTGTCATCAGTTTCGATCGCCAGCCGCGAGGACTGCCGGGCTCGCTGATCTTCGAAAGTCTGTCTGGATGAGTTGCGCGAGTAACGACCGAGTTGAGTTCTGTGTTGAGCTCTCGAATCTTGGCGAGGCTGATCGGGGTTTCATGCCCCGATTGCGCAGCTGAGAGTTGCAGCTTTCTTGGCAGTCTTGGCGAACTTTGCTGGGCGATGCGACCCTCTCCGCCTCGAGTTCCTATATAGCTCTGGTACCACTACCCATGTAACCTACATCCCCATGACATAGTTCTTCAAAAGGGGGAAACGTAGAGCTCTGAAATTTTTATATTATTTAGAGAAACTGCTAATGAACAATTTACTCCCTTATAATTTTTACTGTAAACTCAACCGTTTGTTCGTAATAAATTACCACCTGTTGCTGTGTAGAATCACATCTCACCACTTGAAAAGTGTATCAATACGCGATGCAAACTGGTGTGGTAATACAGTATTTTGGATTTCAAAACTCATGCCATTCGCTTCTACTTTTCTCCAGCGTTCCAGAAAGTTCTTGATATTGTTTATAGCTGCTGTGCTTGTGTTGCAATCAATTTTCTCATAATCTGTACCCCTTATGGACCAGCTTCATCTTTAATTTCATATTCCCTAAGTGTTTTCATGTGATTATCATGACAATGATGCCTATTATGCCAAATGGCTAGGTCAATAAATTCTTTATTGCATATTTCAAAAGTATTTTTATCTACTGACTTTAACTACTTGGCCAACAATTTTACATTTTATATTGAGAGCATGGTTTCTGAAACACAATTAGTTTAGAACCAATCTTGTGCTTTGCTTACTGAATGGAATGACTCAAAATTTTTATATGTTATGCAGTGTTTTATTAATTTGCTTGAACACTATCAGCTGGCTTCGCAAACTGCTTCAGATATATTATTTTATGTGTTTGAAGATGCCAGATTATTATGACGAATTATAAAACCGGTGTTTTCTAATTTTAAATTGCTTTAAACTGTTGATTTGTTTGATTTATGACAAGATGTTATTAGTTTAGAGTTTGTAGCGGTAGGTGCCGGGAGGGAGGAAAGGGTGAAAACCTTTTCATTCATTTTGTAATTCAAAGAAACCCTAGGCTGCTAATTTATTGGGTACTCATAATGGCGTACAGGATAGGCTTATTTATTTTTAACATTAACATATAGAAATATGATAAAAAGAACTATGCAAAGCCTCTTCTTACAGTTGCCAACATATTAACAAACACAAACAAAGCATTAAAACACCACCACATTTAAAATTGATCTTGATGCAAATTCCCAATATTAATTGGCAAACAAGAAAGCTTCACACTTGGTTTATAAATGAAAGTTTCCTTCGCAACAATCGGGAATCATAAATCAAACACAGTATTAAGATTAACTGTATTCGATCTCAAATGCCGGGCGCCAGGATAATTTAAAACATCCACCAAGTGTGGCTTTAAGAAAGTCTGCCCCAGCTAGCTCAATATTTTGGGGTGCGAGAACTCCTAATCATTCATAGGTCGTTACAGGGCTGTACCCAATGAACGAATGAAAGTACCACACTGCATTGTAGAAAGATTACCGTGACGGCGATATGCTTCCTCGACGGCGGAATAATTATAGCCCCTTGGCTACAGCGGACCGTGCACCACGTCCTTCAATAAGCGTACTGAATGAGTGAACAGTGACTTCACTGTACAGGACGCTCGTATCGACCCTCAGGTTCGATGCCACGACGGAGCGATCTCCAACCTCGGAAGATCCGCTCCTTCCAGTCCGAAGACTCGGCGTCCAGTGCTCTCCAGCGTCCGCCGGAAAAGCCTCATCCCGTCGCTTGTGGTTCACATAGAGCAAAAATACACTCCCATTACAAAATGCAGAGAATAGTCTGTCGTTGATTGGTTCTGCCGTTTTAGGCTCCTCCTACCGGCTGTGAGGATAGGCGAACATTGTCTTTCGAGATTCGTGGGAACTCGGCATAGCCTCGGACTTATTCGTCAACTGTGACCTCCAAAACTGCCCGCTCGGGGACCTGGGATGGGATACGAGCATTCACCCCAGTGTGCAGTTTCCCGGAGCTAAAGGATCATATGCTTGACCAAATCCGTTAGATAGGGTGGCTTTATTGTTCGCTCGCCGCCTGTCTGGCGGGACGGACTGGCGCGGCTACCTGGGAGTAGGGATTGCAATCCAGCAAAGCGGGATCGCGTAATCCCGCGGGATCCCGCATCATTAGACAGTCTGGCGGATCCCGCACAAAATTAAGCGGATCCGCAATCCGCAAAATCCGGCGGAAACGCGTGTCAGAGAGCGTGACTCGCTGCCCCACTCGGTCTCTGTTGGATATTTTGCACTGTTTGCCTGTACCCTTCAAGTTGGCACTTGACCCATGTGAACACGCGTTTGTTTTTGTCTACCTTCGTTATTCGTAAGTATATACACTTTTACGTATTCATCAAAACTTACGTTTGTTTCGAGTACACATTTCTGTAATTTGAGTTATGGTGCGTATTTAGTTCGATTTTCTAACTATATAATTATTTTTTAAGTGCCGCACATGTTATCCGAACAACACGGTTACAGCTTTTTATTCACAGTTTCATTTTTCCCATTTTCTTTATTTGCAGATAAAGTAATTGTGACAATTTCCTAATTTGCGGCTGAAAATTTGATTATTCGTTGATTTGAAACTAATGTTATCGTAATTTTAACCATCGCGTACCTATTTATTTAACAGCTATCAAAAGGAAATTGTATATCCTTTGACTTATTGTTGTTTTGGCCGCTGCCTCAATGCGTTTCTTTGACGAAAGCCACCTGCTTACATGTGCCGCTCAGGCTTTCGATTAATCCCTCTTCTCCTTGTTATTATTTCGACTAAAGGTAAAAAAAGTTATAATGAAATTTTCACGGTTTGTATCGACGGATTGTGTTGTAGGAACACCATACTTCGACGGCTGCCTCCGCCGTCTTCCCTATGTGTGTATTTTCGTGTGTTTGCAATGAAATCCGGAGATACAACCTATGAGGACTTCACTGCAATCATTCGCCGAGAAAGTCTCCTTTCTTACTAAAAATTAATAATTTCCACTCTAAAAACGCCGTTACGCCACATAAGTAAATCTGAAATACTTGACAGTTTACGTGTTGGTGAGTAGTTTCTTTTAATAACATTGACTCAACTGTAATATCAATCAAGGAATCAGGAGATATAATAATGAATCACGCTTGTGCAGTGACAAAAAGTTATGAGATCTTGTTCTGAGCCAAGTCTACACTATACAGAGTATTTTCCCTTCACTTTGTGAAATGGAATGCTTTTCTCTGTGTTATGGAACGTTTATTTGGAATATTTTTAAAAAAAACTCTGGTAACGTGGCCATTAAGCAAACCATATTTTTAAACTAATGTGATGTATTGTAAGGCACATAATATGACCTAAGACTCAATATTTTCCATTTTTATTATTTATTTAAAAATTGTTTTAGATTAAAAAAACAAAAATGTAAAACCTTGAAATACACTTAAGACAAGCTAAAAAGTTTTGATGTCATTTTGCCAATCAAAATATTGTTAAATGTTGATTTTTATAATTTAACATTAAAAATTA
>CM061918.1:16264055-16371515 GCA_031002005.1 Vandiemenella viatica
GTGTAACTATCAGCTATTCGAACGTTGTAATTTCGGTCTGAATCACGTTGGAGATTTTTGGGTTTTTACCTTTCTATTTTGTTGAAGGTTTTTGATCAAATTTAGGTTGCGTAAACACTGTCTCTCATCAATAAATTGTCGTTTTGGTCGGAAAACTGTTGCACACGTTCGTTTTGTGATATTATTGGCTATGGTAAAATAAGAACGAGGCCAAAGAATTGTACTATTCGTTTGAAATTTACCACATACGTTCGTATGGTCATACCTTTTAAGAAAAAGTGTCCTGAAAGCAAAATGCAACTTACGTTAGACGTGAAGCGACATGAAAATTACGAATTAACGCAACACATGTAACGTCCAAGATAGCATCTGTACAGCAACAACTGTAAAAACGCTGGCAACGTTTCTTTATACAATATACATTTATTCTTGTGTTGTATAATTCATTTCTTACAACAACTTATTTTATACTTATGTCGCGATACATGACATCACTATCAATGCCCGTGTGATTGAAGCTTTGATTTTGTAGCGGCAGTATTAGCCGAGATTGTGGTTAGGTTGAAATTCAGCGTGGACCAAAATAAATAATGAATCTTATCACAGTAAAAGCATGTTGAATTTAGCTATTATCAGTTATTTAAGCAGGTTTCATAAGCACCATGTCACTTTTTTTGTCATGAATCACGATGTAAACTACTCCCTTTAGTTGGTTAGTTTTAAAAAGCAACCTGAACCAGGATAGCAACCAGAACCTTTTGTTACAGTGCCAGGCAATAGTAATTGCATTTATTTTATAACAATTCAATTTATTTAAACAATTGCTAAAAAATGAATTGCTACAACACTGAAAGAAAAGTATGAATTTTGTTTAAATTGTCATATTGATTATTAGTTGCTTTTTTTTAGTGATATCATTACTTGGTTTGAATGAAAGAAGTTCCAAATTGTTCGCGATCTATGCAACCTAAACCACAATTAAAACTAATATTACGTGCCATAATGTAAGTTGATAAGATTTATTTTTAACATCCTTCGTTTTCACTGGGGTCATTATTTCAGCTATATGTAAGCTGTGCCAGGCGTTAAAACATCGATCATCATCATAGACAATAAGAAAGTTGTAAGAAACTGTGATGATTTTGGATCAAGTTTGTATCGCATGATGCATGATCGGTATCGACATGCAATGCAGGGAATATATAAATTCGCGTGTAAATGAAGCTCTGATTTTTTACCGGCTATATCGGCGAAGATTGTAGTTAGGCTGAAACGCAACCTGGACCAAATTGACAACTGAAACTTTTTGCTACATCACAAGGGACGAGAAATTACAGCATATTGAACTTTATTTTATAAAAATTCTATTTAGGTAAGCAACTGAAAAGAAACCAATTGCCAGAGCAGTCCGTTAACCCCGTCATGTTTGACGGGCTTTGTGGCTAGTTATTAGTAATATATAAGTTGCTATCATAAGCCCAGTGTAAATGAGGTGTATTGTGTTGTAAACGATTTCCAATTTTGCTTCATGAAACAATAAATTTGTACATTAGGATATTGAATACATTCGTCTTGAGTGAAGGATTCAATAGGTATTTGCATAATATTGAACAGTAAGTAAAAAGCACTGTTTCGTGTTTCATAGTCTAATATTTGTACAAAAATTTTGAACAAAAAATAAAAAAAGTTAGTTAAATTTTAAATTTTGGCAAAAGTAGGAGTAAAGAACATATTACAATGTCCATCGTGTAGTTCCTTGTGTGGCTTTCATGAATTTTTGATTTCTGGTCCAGATCTCGTCTTAACCTAACCACCTCAAGTTTGAGATATGATGTCTTGACACCTAAGTAAAATATTTTTTTTTAATGTATTCTTTACTTTGACTTTTTTAACCTAGTTATATAAGAATCTATAAATGAGAAAGTTTGATTGTATGCTTGGGTATACTATCTGCCTCAATCATGCCTTAATTGCACAACAGATTTAAATGAATTTGGCACAGAGTTAGTAAATCTGTGCCAAGTGACGTAGGATTGTTCTTATCCTGCCAAAACGAATAATTCCTTTACAAATTGCCATTATCAATTTGAAAACACCAAAGGGTTTCCCACTTTTTAAATGGCAGTGCCACGTGTAGTCTTTGCTTTTTAAGTAGACCTTCAAGTCGCAAATCATACTTTTTTTCAGAAACAAAAGTTAGAACCTTCTGATATATGCATGTGTGTGTTTAGTTTAAAAGTGGACTTGATTAATAATAATTCGGGAACAGGAAATATAAGTCTGCACTTAACCTTAATTTAAAAAAAAAAATATCGTTTAATCAGTAAGTTCACAATGTTGCTATATTTCTAGGTTCATGATTCCATTTCGGGTCGGTTTATTTCCTGTGTGTCTTCTTTCTTGGTACTTTACGTCTTCTGTAACATTAAAAATTACTTTTAACAAAATTTAAAACTTTACCGAAAATAAATAACCCATATTCATTTTTTTTTTTTTTTTTTTTTTTTTTCAAATTTTTTGTAGAAATCAGCAACAACAGTTACGTATGATTAACAAAAGTATTTTTTACCTACTGTTCAATATTCTACCTATACCTATTAATTCCTAATACCTAACACCTATTAAATTCTACCTAATACCTACTAAATCCTTCACTTGAAACGAATGCATTCAACGGAATCAGGTAGAAACTTTTCGTTTCAAGAAGCAATATTGGGAATATTGTACATCGCCATGAACGTGGTCAAATACATGGCGCTTATGAAAGCAGCTTATTTATTAGTAATAATAACTAAATTCCTCCTGCCTTATGCTGTAACAAGAGCATTCCGATCCAGTCACCAATTCAACCTAATACTTTATTGCCGGTACAAAACGAAGAGATACGGGCACACCTTAATACATCAGATGCATCGGAACTATAATTCGAGTAGCAGCAACGTTTTATACATCAGGATTTTTAATTAGAGTTGCATACATTATGATTATTAATTTTATCATACACTTTCAGTATCAACTGTAACTGGACTAAAGCACGCTCGAAAACACAGACACTATATCGCGACGTAAACTTGACTCGCATTATTAACATAAATTGTGTTACGAGCTGTAATGAATTTTGGACTTTCCATTGAACTGCCTAAGTTACGAGCATATTAGTATACATTTTTAAATAACGTTGTTTTAACAATTATCATGAAGCAGACGCCATAGTTCATGTTTTCTTTTTTATATACTATGGCTTTACGCGTCCTCCAGAATGCGAGGCCACAACGTTAACCGTTCACCCACCACGCTCGTAATAGTTTTTGTTACTAAACGTAGTTCGACATGTATTCAGTATTTAATTTTGGTCGCTTTCTTGCCAGCGTCATATTCAGCTGGTTTTTAGCTGTTGCTTTGGTATCATTATCTTTATATAATTGTAGGTCATTTATGACATCACTAACATGCAACATAGTGAATGTATTAATGCGCGAGAGATCGAAGCTTTGATTTTCTAGAGACAATATTAGCGTAGCTTGTGGCTTGGTTGAAATGCAGCCTGAACCAGAATGGCAACTGAAACTTTATTAGTAATTTAAGCTGCTTTCATGAGCGCCTATCTAGTGACATGTATGTATCGCCTTGTACCGAAATTGTATCGGAAGATCTATAACAATAGTTGCGCAGAAGGCAATAAAATTCCGTCTTAACCTTAATTTTTTTTTTTTTTTAGTTCGTGCTGTTGGAAAGCTCACAAGGAGATGTCTTCAGTTGCGGACATGAAATATTATGATATCCCAGGTATCTCACCATAGTTCCGTTCGTAATATTTGCCATATTATATGTGAAAATCAAAATTTGAAAAACAGGCGTGATTTTCGACGAGTCGTACTAACGAAGTTTCTGGTTAGGCTTAAATGCGGCCTGGACCAGAATAACTACTAATATTTCGTGGTGCATAGTGGATTTTCAGTTAAGAATGTAGCAGCGATGCCGAATTCTGACTATAATGACGTCAGAATCGGCTCAAGATGACTATTGCCGCTGAGTGGGTATGTGCATAACCGTATATCTTTCGGTGCGCGTCACAGATTTATTACCCATTTCCTGGCTTTGAGGAAAAGAAAGCAGCTAACCATATTTTCAACCCCAATGGAGAATTTTTTCTGCTGGTCGTATTTTGAACAGTAACAAAACTCTTATACTTTAACATACTTTCAAAATGACGAAGTCGAGGGTAACTGTTAGTCCATCATAATATTGCGGCACCACGGTTATCGTAGAATATTCACTTTAGTGTGTAATTGGTGGTTATTACAAAGCACAAATATTTTTAAATTATGTCGCCCAAGGAACGTGTGTACAGAATTTCATACCAAAATGACAATTCAGGCTCTCATTATGATACCACCATCCGAATTTGCGTGAATATAGTGAAGTTTTACAGTGTACGGGCTACATTTCCACTTGCATGCAAACAGATTCATATTATAACGCCCACTGCATACGAATAAGAATGCACCTTACTTAGTACCGACGAAAATTAATACAGTTTAATATGAAGGATTCCTGCTCAATTAAAAATAAATGTTGTTTGGTGTAATATCTTTTTGCACTGCTACTAAATCAATTACTGTATCTAAACATGTCTACACTAAGCACAAAGATGTTTACCTTGAATTGAATCCTGAATTAAATTACGCTTTCTGAAGTGTATCTCTGAAGTAGTGGTTTCATTGACGTATTCCGTTTATTTTCCCCTGCTGCATTACAGAAAATGGAGAGTAAGACAACAGAAGCGTAATATAGCAGCATGACGTTTGGCGGTTTGTGAAGTATAAAGATGTTTTTATAATTTCATCGCTCGTTATGTTTAACTGCCGTATTCCGATTACTGTAATGTTTTCAATTTCGGAGAACTGAATAAATAAATAGCTGAAGTTAAGAAATAAACAGAATCCCAAGAAAATTAAGGTGATCTTTTGTCATTTTTTGTTGAAAGAAGCGATCATCTTAAATACATCCGTGGCCTATAATTCTTCCGTCTAGAAATGATTTTGATTATTTTCTGGGTCCCTCAATACATATAAATTATTAGTTGATTACACAAGTTTTAATCTGAACCATCAATTAAAAAAATTGTAAACACCGTCCAAGCTGATGCGGTTTTTATTTTTTGCGTTATACCGTTTCATACCCCTGACATACGCAGTTTGCTTACAGATTTATAATAGGACTAGAGTAAGCCTGTGACCATGTTTTGCGTATCTAGAATAGTTTCAGTTTATAGGGTTAAAGATTACGACACGTTGACCTGATCTGACCAAATACAAAATTAACTTTTGTTTCACCCTTAAGTGAATAAAATCTTTTGAGAAGTATCAATAAACGTAGTTTTTAAACACAGTCACGGACGATCGCGCTATCATTTAATTATTTAAAAGGTCGTAGACTCTAACTTGCTGAAATACAAACTTGACTTTTATTTGACCCTTAAAGTTCATTCTGCAAAATTTGAAGAATTCATGTTTGCTTCGAAAACATCACGTTTTATTTTACTGAGGATGGGCATTCATAATGTAATCTTTCGTCATAGTGACTCTAACGGACAGAGAACTCAATACAGATTTCAGATTATTAAACTGTTTAGCATCTCCAAAGAAATGAATTGCCAGGATACTCGACTCAGTAACATATTTGGTCTTATGACCTTTTTAAACAACCTAATAACTTACGTACAGCGAACTTAAACAAAGATCATTAACACAAGTGGTCAGTAATAAAGTAAAAAGCAAATAAATCGTATTGCTTAAACTATAGTCGAGCAATAACATCATCGAAAGTTTTAATTGAATTGAAATTTAGCATTCATGAGCAGAGACCATGAGTAAATTAAATTTTTAATGTTTTTTCATTCTTACTGAAAAGTTTTATCAATATTTTATAACTATGAAATGCTATGAAAACCAAACTTAATGAATATATTTTGGCAATTAATTTGGTAGCAGTTTGTTAATGTCTTCGGTGGTTTAATTAATATGGTAATTAATTAAATAATCCACCAGAAGGTTATGTTGAAGATTATTGTATTTATTTTCCAAAACAATGTCAGAGATATTCACATGCAAAGATACAATACAGAGATACTACTAACGCACTTCTTAGCAGTCGCAAAGATAATATGTATAAAACTTCTGTGAACTAAACTCTGTCCTTCTACTGATTTCTTTATATAGGCTCTATCGAAATTTCTGGAATTCTTCAAAAGCGTCCGCCAGATATTTCTCGAACATTAACAATTACTCAAACAATTAAACATATTAAAAACAATCAGAATTAGTACTTAATCATTTAACATCATTACAAAACAGTCAGAAATAGAAGATACTTAAACACAGAATTATTTAGGATCATTTTAAACTGTAGAAAATTGTCCTGTAGAGATCGTAACTTGCATTAATACTTGGAATTACACACATATAAGCAATTCTCTTGCACAATTCTGTTCGTAAACATATTAAATGGCCTTAAAATAATTTCCTTTCATAAAATAAAGTCTATATACACTGATTTACAAGAAATTGCAAAACAAACATACCAGATCATATTCAAACAAACTTCAGCTCACTAGAAATACTTTACTAAATACAATTCTACTTAAAGTTCAGGTATGAGGGCTGTTTTGCTATTAAATTGTGGATATAACCTTGAATTTCTTCTAATGATATATCTGGTGGTTGTTATTTTGCGAGCGAAGGCTGGCATGTGACACGATTCTCTAGCCAATAGCTATCGAGGTGAGTGAGCTTAGGAAATTAATTAGATTAGCTATATTCTACCACTTCTTTTAACAACGAATACAACTAATAGCTCAATTTGTGCTGAATATTAACAGTATTATTTATATATATATATATATATATATATATATATATATATATATATATATATATATGTATAAATGTACAACTAAGGATATTAGAATTAGAATTCTAATATATAGCTCATTAGACTTAAAGAGGCTACTTCCAGAAATAAGCTACATTAATAATAATAATAACAATTAAGGATATACTAGAAAAATACAAGGATCAACAATGCTCATAAAGAATTACAAATATGTCCAGAATAAAATAAAAAATAAGCGTTACTAATGATCAAAATCGATGTTAATATCAGTTTTCAAATAAATGAAAGTCCTTATTGCCATTTTACTTTAATACACGTTTACAAGAGGAGTTAATGATTCATTTACCAAATTATGGTATGTAGATTATAATTCTAGCCTAATCGATTATTGGAGGCTACCTCAGGTTTCATCTAATTTCCGAAGCAGGGAGTGCAACAAGATATAAATAAAAGACCTGTCAAGTTAGTTTAGGCCAGGTGCATGCGACCAGCCAAACTGTTAACACCAGGAACAGGTAGTAAGTAGATGATGGGAGGTTCGCAAGGAGGCAACCTGTTAAAAACTAATTAATAATTCTCTTGAAAACCGGGGGCCCCTCTCTAGTTGGGAAGGGGAGGGGAAAGGGATCTGGATACCAGGTGTGAGGGTTGCGATCAACCAACCTGTCAGCAAATTCTCAGGGGTTTGCCACCATGCCACTGTACAGTCTTATGAATAACAGTTATCTCTGAAGCCTGTTTGCAACTGCATTTGAAAAGTCTTGCACACAACAATATTCAAAGCTAAGAGGGCTGATAATGTACCATTGCTATTCATTATTCTAATGAATAATTATGTTGATTGTTTACTATGTGAAATTAGACTGTTTGCAGATGACATAATGCTGTATAAAAGAATCAAAACGATAGAGGATTGTAAACAGTTGCAGGGTGATCTGGACAGGATATCTAATTGGGTTGGTAAACATGGAATGAAGATAAATGCAAAGAAGAGTCAGCTTATTAGATACACAAATAAAAAACAAAAGGTTAATTATGAATATAAGGTGTGGAAGGAATTGCTTGCTGAGGACTTGAAATGTAAATATCTTGGGATTACTTTTGATAACAAACTTAACTGGGCAGGATACATAGGTCAAGTGGTAGGAAAAGGTTTCAAAGTTCTGCACTTGTTGGAGAGAGTGATGAGGGGATGTACGAGAGAAGTCAAGGAATTGGGTTACAAAACTTTGGTCAGACCATTGCTCGAATATGGTAGTGTAGTATGAGACCCTCATTTTACGTATCAAATACAGGAGTTAGAGAGGGTGCAAAGAAGGGCTGCTAGATTTGTTTCTGGAAATTATCGCAAAATGCAATCAGTGACGGATATGATAAAGGAGCTGGAATGGGATTCATTGCAAGACAGGAGGAGGATGAGGAGGGTCATGGGAGTGTACAGGGCATATACTGGCGATGAAGCATGGAAAGATATTGCAATAGGTATGAGAACTAGTGCATGGAAGGGAAAAGATGACCATGACCACAAGCTGGCACTCGATTTCAGGCACAAGGGTTTGGGAAGATTCTCTTTTTTAGGTAAGGGTGTCAGGGATTGGAATGAGTTACCAAGAGAAATGATGAATAATTTACCGAAAACTTTGAAAGAATTTAAAGATAAAATTTGTAGATGGCAAATGTAGGGAGGTGCAGGATGGGGGGAAGATGGGCGTGTAGGGAAATTGCCACCGGAGCCTGTGCTCCATTGCAATTAAATTAAATTAAATGTACGTAATGAACACATGGAAATGACGGATCTGGTAAGGAGTTTGTAGAAATGTAAAGAAAGAAAATACAGGTTACATCGGGTCACAGTTTAATCTGAGCTCGATTGTTTAAATATCTTGTGGAGGCGACAGAGATGAAGGTAAAGGTCACAGGTTTGTTACGGCTCCTGCCGCTTCCCGTAATATTCACGGAGGTAGAGCTCCGCATTCACATTACAATCTTCATCATTAGAAGGGATATGACGGGGTTGGCGCCACGAAATAGCCGTCCTTTACCTTCCCGCAGAGTTACCTACTCGTCTCGGCCTGGGGAACCGTTCCGGAAGGTCAGCTTTGGAGAAATATCGTTGACTTCATCACGGATCGAACCTCGAATGACCAGGTCGTAGTCTGACGCTCTACCTACTGGGATAGGCAGTATGCGAGTTTTTGATAATACAAAGATATAAACAAATATACAACGTAAACAATAATAATTATGAGACGAAGAGATCAGCTCACCATTGAAGGAAATGGTAGATTGCGTGAAACAATTTGAGGGACTGATGACAAGAAACAAGCGGAAGCGACAACAGTTTTAGCTCTTAACATGATTGTGATATTGATCTGTAAGCTATCTTTTCAATTTGATAACAAACTGATATTGTTTCGGCTATTATGTCTCCCTCTCCTCAGGTATATGTTTTGGTTATAAAGACAAGAGAATCATTCATACTCGCATCAACAATCATTTTGAAAATATTTAAAAGGTAATCAAATTTTAGTCTCAAATTAAAATAAAATAATTAAATACGCCCGCCGACATATAACCTTAACTGGTAAGGGCCATCATAAGGCAACAGTTGCAAAAAACTGCTGTCGATGATAACTTCATTTGAGCACGTAATAGATATAAAAATCACGCTTCCACGTGGATTTAGAAACGACTTTATTTAAAAATAACAGTATTCACTAAAATCTATGACGCATTAGCATTGAGAGGCAATGAAAATAAGATGAGTTCTTTGGGTTAAATATCTATATATTAATACGCTAAGCAAAAACTTCTGATCCCTTTTTAAGAATATTGCGCAAACGGAGGAGTGTGTGATTTGGCACAGTTAAAGTTTATATGTAGAAGAAGTGCAGAAAGCTAAAATGTTTATGTAATATATGTTACAAATACATTAAAATAAAACATTCGATGTTAACATACAATTGTTGTTTTAGTGGCAACGATACTTAGTAATTCTGCCAATGTCTGTGATCTTTGGCCAACAGTAAAGAAAAAAATATAATAAGCATGGTTAAAACATGTTAAAAACACATTATCTAATAAAAAATCGTGAACGTGTGTGTGCATGAAATCGGATCGGAGCCAACTATCTGACGTGTATTCCCAGCATTGAGATACTCGGTGGTCTTTGGTGAAACAAAAGACTCGCATAAAGTAGAATCTTTGAAGTTATAAAAGGAAAAATTCCAAAAGGAATGAAGTGGTTCTGCCAGATACTGTATGGTCTTTTTATTATTTAAAAGGTTAAACTTTGGTTAAGGGACTTTTGATTTTTGAATTGCAGTAATTTCACTAAGATTTTTTTTTTTTTATTCATACATTTGCACTTCCTTCCATTATCCCTTGATATAAATCTTGACAAGTCGGAGAAAGAGAGAGACAAAAAAGGAGTACCTATTTGCGTGAAATTCAAAATGATAGTAGACCAAATTTAAATAGTGAGCACACAAAATGATGAAATTATTTTGATGGATACATTTAAATGTGCACTAAATGTCATTCCAAGAAATTTTAATTGATTCGAATTTACAATGCAGGTTTTGAAATGTAAAACATTTCGAATCAGAAGTTACTTCAGGGGGAAGGAATGCATTTACTTCATGTTATCATAAAGTTAAAGCAGTTATATGGTCCTTGAATCAAAATGAATACTTTAAATCATTGTATGGTGGAATAAATTCAAATGAACCATCACTAAATAGAAAGTCAAAAATTAATTAAAATAATGATCATTACTCTTTTACGAAAGGAACTAAATAATGAATTACAGTCGAATTTCGACCCCTGGGCCATCACTAGTTTTAATTATTATTTATAATCTTAGGTATGTGTATTAAATATTTTATACGTAGATCATGGATTTCGGGGAGTCTCAAAATTACAAAAACATGTTGTTAAATTTTACTAATTATGTGTATGAGAACAGAGGTCACTGAATTATATCCAATCATACTTTTTGACGGACGGCGCCGATCTATGAACGGCAGAGCACCCGCCATGTCGAATTAACGGCGGCACTGCCGAAGTGATTCAAGCAATCTTTGTATCCCAATTTCGGCGGTTTTAGTGACTTAACCTGTCTGAAATTTCTAATACACACAGAAACAGTATTGTTTTAGATAATAATCAATCGCAAAATTCACCAATTCTGTCATTCACTGACGGACTGACTGATGATCATCAATAAGGTACCATAGTGCAGGAAGCTGAAATTTTGTACGCATACAAAGTTTTAGTTCCAGATCATATAAAAGTCTATAACACGTAAATTTCCATTTCTGCAAGAAGGGGAAAGTCGCAAAATTACATGTAAATGATTACCAAAGTAAAAAAACAACCTAAGGTCAAAATTAATTACAGGAAATTTATGAGGAAAAATATTACTCAGGTAGAAAAAAGATATATGTACAATTTTTGAACTTGCTTTGGTATACCGTGTAACAAAAAAAATGTAAATAACAGTATAAAAATCTGGAAAGTAAAATTTGTATCAAGGAGTGCAATTGAAGAAAATAACAATTGTAGATCGACTACTGCTTGCTCAAGGTTTCTTCCAATATTACTCAAGAGAAACAATTCAATCAGGTGTATCGCGGGATCGATACGGAAATCAGGAATTTTCTCGCGTGAAAACAAACCACCAATACAAAAAAAGTAGCTCACTGCAAATTCAATAAGGATAAACCAATATCTTAAGGCGAAATTCAAGCCTCGCTACATCCGTTGGGGATTTCCCGGATACTACGATCGAAACTCATACAGTATTTGAAAGATCTTTTTCTTCTAAATACGTTAAAATTTTAGAAGCATACATGATTTACAATCTAGATTGTCTTGCAGGTAAATGATCATTTGTCATAAGTTTTCACTTCGAATTTTTTCGCCGTGGTTTTCATTTTTTTTTTCCGATACATACATCCTTCTATTGGCAGTATTTCTATTCATTTTGATTAGTTCACGGGGAGTGGGAGAGGGGGGGGGGGAGTGACGGGAAGTCCACAACGTATGGGATGTCGTGACAAGAGGGGAGGGGGTTATAAGCTCCCTGAAGTCACGTTAGAAATACTTTTTAATCAATTTTTAAACTTAAAAATTGCAATATGTGTGATGCCATAACGCATGGCAGTGGAGGGAGCTGAGGGAGTCCATACAGTGTGATGTGGTGTGAAAAGGATAGACGTAAAAAAACATTTAATTTGTGTTAAATAATTAAGGACAACCACTTATCAGCGTCGCGTCGTTTCAATTATGTTAAATTTTCAGGAGTGTTATTTTTTTTTCAACCAAAATATTCAGCATTAGTTTTTTATCCGTAGGTTGTTTTAATTCCTTCCGCATTCGACCATGCATTTTCGTTTTGTTTTGCTCATATTTTTGAGCTATTTGGGCAGTAACGGTTTCACAAGTCTGGACATTTTCTGTTACAATAAAAACAAAATGCAATTAAGTCGTTTATCTTCCAATTTCCATAGCTAGAAATCACCACAGCATTGATATGAAGCCAGAAAACCTCCTTGACCGAAAGTTCAGCAAGTACTGAAGCCGTCAATTTAGACCTTGATTCGTGATGATGTCAGCAACGACCAGAAATAGCGATGAGAATCTAAAAGATACGATACCACCATATTTAAAAGTCACAACATGTAAACTCTTTCAATGTCGAACAAACAATCTACAGGAAACTATGTAGTGAGCAACCGCAACATTAGTAATCTCTATCTCAAAACACGAGACAAGCCCAACTAGAAATTAAGGAACCAAGCACCCACAAAGTTCGTTAAAAAAATTCATACACAACACCAGAAGCACCTACGACGCTGGTAGAATTTCAACCAAACCACAACCGACTATATTCGAGGAAATGAATTAGGACATGGAGAAAGGCACCGAAAATTTATGGAATCACGTGCTCTTCCCGTTTCTGGTACCTCCGCCTGCAAAACCTGAATTGTGCAGGAGAAAGAAATAATTTACAAACGTACTAAGATGTTGAAAGCAATTTATAAAACTCATTAGCACTGGATCATCTATTGAATAAACATAATTTTCCATGTGATATATATATTTTTTTTTTCCCCTCCCACTAGGAAATTTAATGAATACTACTTGAAATAGCAAATTCATGTAGTTCTACGAATTTACGATAGATTTGATTTTGATTTGACGCCAATTCCGCCTCTGACGTGGCTCAACCTAAAGTTTTATGCGGAATCCGGACCAGGGAACTGAAACAAGAATTCTTCTTTTATGAACGTCCCACCTGTTTCCGGGTGCAGGGGATTACCATGGGAGATGCTAAGTCCTCCATGGGAACTTCTGGTAAGATGAACTGGCGTGGTTTTCCGTGTGACAGTGTTCGTAAGTGTCCTGTAAGTGTGGATGAGTGTGTGTTCACGGATTACAGTTTTGCTTGCGTCGGGGAAGCGAGATGAAAGAAGGGGAGGGTGAAACACGGTATCAGTCCATTTAGATCCACTCTTCCGAAAGATACCAAAGCAGGCCTCCAAGCTTATCATCCCAAACCTATCAGCGTCGTATGACCACGCTCCATGCGCATTGCGGAGAGGTTTGGGATTTAGCCCAGGACCTTTGTGCGCAATCATTATGATTAGAAATTATTGTTCCCCACCACCTCTCCTACCATGTTAATCAAGTCCTTATAAAAATTGCTTCCACCACCAGGTCTCGCACAATTTAACCCCATGTGAGGCGCCGGACAGCATTGCGGTGCCTCAACCAACTGAACCAACAGGGCCACCACAAACAAGATGGAAAAATCCGTTATTAATTTAAATGGTGTTTATACACAGGTAGTAGTTTACCCACATTCATACTTATGATTTATATATAAAATGCCCGCAAGTTTATTCAGTATTTCGGCGTGTAATGAAATAACGGTCACCTCTGCCTAACCTTGGTGCCTCAATTTGATGATGGGTTCTTATGTAACTCGAAGAAAGTAAAGAATAATTTTTTTTGATACTTCGTTTATATCTGCGAATATTGGTTGTAAAAATTAGCTATAGATATATTTCCTTGTGCTTTTGACGACGTTATTCTCCCGGTCCATACCGCATTTCACCTAACCACAACCACTAGAGAGAAAAAATGAAAGGAAAAAAATATCCATTGAAAAATATCCATTGAAAAATATCCATTGAAAAATATCCATTGAAAAATATCCATTGAAAAATATCAATCGACAAACATCCAGAAGACTCTTCGGTATAAATGGCACCGCAATTTGATGATGGACTCTTATGTAACTCGACGAGACAAATTCAAAGTAGAGATTATTATTGTTATTATTAATTTTTTTTATATCTCGCTTCGTTATCGAGATATACTGCCTCAAAATTGAGTTGTTTAGTTCGAGATCTAACTTGGACCAAAAAACAAAATCCCAGAAGAAAAAAAGGAACTACACGTTGGACATACACAATGGGCGTTTAGTTTTCATACTGTCCGGTGTGATTAGATTGAAATTCAGTCTTGACCAGAATAAAATCATAGCTAGATACACAAGGAACTATTGTGTAACTAATTTTTGACAGTTCTAGAACTAAGCAAGATATCAAAAAGAATTTCAACGCGCAAAAATTCTGCCATAATGTAAAATATCTCACGTATTGTCGGCATACGGATCATATCAACCTAAACTATTTTTGTTTTCTCCTCATGGTTGTGCCGTACCTCTAGAGCTGTCTAATTAATATAAATCTCTTAATATTTCCCAGGCTTCACCGTTACAGTTAAGTGATATGGTGTCTCAGTGAAAAGGCCACTGACTGGAATGCAAAAGGCCTCCGATTCAAATCCATGTCTAGGTGGAGATTTCCAAAGGCCCTTAATCCGACCGTTACCTCTGGCAAAGCTTGCTGGGTAATGTGAAGTACGCCAGAACGCTTCGTGGTTCGGATTCCACGTTAAACTGAAGGCACCCTATACCTCGTCGGATTACTGGGTTGAGTTAAGGTAGGGTTCCGAACACGGCTGCAGCGTCGGACGCCAACCCCAGGTAGCAAACAAAAACTGCAAACCTGCTGTCGCCTGTGGTCGGGGGTGTTCGGAACTCCGCAACAGGTCAGCCGTGCAGTCCGCTCTTAACCGTACCTTGAGAGCTACGCGTGGCAAGATGTGTGATATTTCTGCTGCGATCATTGAAGTTCTGTTGGAAGAGGAAGATGATGATGATGTTTTGCTATTGAATAGCACCAACAAAAGAAGAAAGCTCGCAATGCCTTTGTACAAAAATAGAGCAGAAGAAGGAACTTATTCAGTACTCATTAAAAAATATATTTTGAGTCACGAAACAATATTCAGGAGCTATTGTCGTTTAAATAAGAGACAGTTTAATTTTGTACTCAGCTTTATTTGTGACGAAATTAAACCACAATGTTTAAGAGGTGCTGTAAGTGCAGAAGAAAAATTATTCTTAACTTTAAGGTAAGTCTACAAATTTGTAAATTTATCATTTTCTTTAGTCTTCTGGATTGTCAGATCTGTCGGTTCTGGAGACGCAAGGCTGACAGCAGAGTCACCTGACATATAATCCATTTGCAAAAAGTACTTTGTCATGTCGTGATGCATTACTAGGACCTGGCGTGTGGTATAGATGGTAAACATGTTCGTGTAAGAGCGCCAAATAACACAGGTTCACTGTTTTTTAATTACAAAAATTACTTTTCAATTGTTTTGTTGGCTATTGTGGATGCAAATTATAAATTCATAGCCGTTGATGTCGGTGCTTATGGAAAAGAATCTGATAACGGCATATTTAAAAAATCAGCGATGGGGAAAAAAATAGCAACAAAGACATTTAATATCCCTCCACCAAAATGTTTGCCAGGCTCAACTGTGGTGTTACCCCATTTTTTGATTGGAGACGAAGCGTTTGCTCTGAGATAATATATGATGAAGCCATATTCAAAAAAAGAGTTGCACGATTAGAATGAGAAAAACAAATTTACAATTATAGATTATGCCGTGGACGACGTGTGACGGAAAATGCTTTTGGGCTAATAAGCCAAGTGTTTAGAGTTTTTTATACTCCCATTTCTGTTGCTCCAGATGTCGTTGATGATCTGATATTGTCAGCGTGTTGCTTACATAATTTATTACGCGAAAGTTACCTTGAAGAAAAAAATACTCCATTTTATACTCACATTAATAATGAAGCTAGAAGCCAGGAAAATATGTTAAGCTTTTCTCGGTTTGGAGGATATTTAAACAGCCAAGGATTTGAGATTAGAGACAAATTGAAAGATTTCTTCTGCAGTGAATACGGTTCAGTGATGTGGCAAGAGGAATTAATTAATAATGTATCATAAAGACTGATTTTTAACAAATAATAAGTAAAATATATACTCTTGGCGGACAGACGTTACCCTTTACATTTTAGTAAAATCTTATTATTCATTATTTTGCTCACTATGTATGATAAATAATGTAATTTTATATGTATGAACATTTTATATTTAAATATATTTATAAGTAAAAGCATAACCTTAAAATACTTACTTGTTTTATTTAGTTCTTGTGCTCTAGCCTTCCAAACATTCCCATTAATTAAGACATTGCGGTACTCAGTGTGACCTGCATCATAAATCACTGGATACTTTTGCACAGAATTTATTAAATTTTCTTCTTCGTTAACAGAAAAACTCATTGTCCCCAAATAAATGTTTTCCTTCTGCGTGCGGCTGGCGGCACTACTGGTTCGTGCGCAGTAGCGCGGTCAGTGTCGCCGGCAGGGCTCAGCTACCGGCGACGCTGTTGCAGTGTTCGGAACGCATTTCGTAGAAAACCATAGAAACCAGTGGTGACGCCTGTTGTCGGCCTTGAAGGTCGGCCTTGAAGGTCGGCCGTCTGCTACCTGCTGTCTGCGGACTGCAGTCGTGTTCGGAACCGTACCTTTAAGGTGGTTGTGATAGGGACAGATTGCGCGGTCACTAAAAACGTATATTCGAAAGCCTACATTCTTTCATCACTAAAAAAACTTGTCTCCACGTCATTATGACAACACGAGCCATGACACCGTTACAGCTACGTCCCACATGCTGTTTCGATAGTGGCAATAGATTATTCTCACTATATAAAAAATACGGCAGTTCAACATGGACTTCCTAGAAAAAAAATAACCATATATGGCTGTGACGAAATTTTTGTTCTGGTTCATGCCGCATTTCAACCCAACCAGAACGCTTCCGTTGTTTGGATTCCACGTTAAACTGTAGGTTCCCTCTACTCGGTAGGAATGCTGGGTTAGGCTAGGTGGCTATGATAGGGACGAATTGCGCAACCGATATTAAGCCCTGTCGCCACGTCATTACGACCACAATAGAGTTTACCTTTTTTACCCAATCATAACAATTATAAAGAGAACAAAAACACTTTATAATAATATTTTACACTGTTAGCGGGTGTCATGCTAGTTTAACAATATTTATAGTATTTTTGGTGTGCTAACAGCATTTATAAGTTGCACAATCGTCTCACATTTTGGTATTCTTAATTTATGACTGCTTTCGCCAGTGGAGAACGTTAAGATGACAATCTTCTCTAAGTTCTAATAGTGAAATAGCAAGTTTATGTCGCGATACTTAACATCATTAGCTTAAAATATAATAACTATATCACTGCGCGTGTGATTGAAGCTTTGATTTTGTAATGGCAATATTGGTGGAGATTGTGGTTAAGTTGTAATTCAGCCTTGACCTGAATTACAGCTAACCTTTTTGCTATAGTAGACGGCACAAGGAATTTAGTTATTATCAGTTATTTAAGCAGCTTTCATAAACACCACGCCACGTTGTGTCGCGTATCGCGATGCAAATTACCAACAAAGAATAAGTAGATTCGTTCCTTTGAAACCCCATTAATTTAAACAGAATTGTAATCTGTGACGAATTTTAAGCCTCGGGAAGGGGGTTTTACGACAATTGTGGTGCCGTAGCTCGACTAGACAAATTGAAACTAAAGAATCAATTTTTTTGATATCTCGCTTAGTTCTCGAAATATCGTATCTCAGAATTGAAGTGGTTAGGTTTAAATGCGGTCTGGACCAGACGAAAAATTTCCCCATAGCTAAATTTCATGATGAATTCGTATATTACTCGATGAAACAAATCTAAAATTAAGCATACATTATTTGGAAGGACATTCCCCACCTGCCCGAATCTGGTACTGACCTATTGAAAATTGTTTTAACTGCTTCGTTATAATTTCCTCTTTACGTATTGCACTCTCCTTTTTTGAAAAAATTTTCATGAATAAAAATGTCGAAATATGAGACGCTCCGCAACCACGAATTGTTAGCAGCACTGTAAAAATGTCACAAGAATTATTAGTACAGGGATCATATCAACCTAAACAGGTTAGTGATAAAGTTGCAGTTTACTCACCAGAAACTTTTATCGCGACTGAATGTACTCCAGCGATGTGCATTGTAAGCAACAAGAGACATTTCGAAATAGCCAAAACTTATATGGATTAATTGTTATTTATATCGTCGTTAATTTATTTTAACAAAAAAGCGATCGATTAGTTTTGTCATAGTGGTCGTGATTTCTATCATTCCATATCTCGAAAACCAAGCAAGATATCGGAACAAAACAAAAATCGACTTATTTCGTCGAGTTCTACAAGAATTCATCAGATTGTGTGGCCACGCTAATGATAGAAATGCCCTCAGGAAAATAATTAGTTAAACGAAAATAAATTATGATGTAAACACTTTTTTCGGGGATTCTATCATTACCGTGGCGCCACAATATGATGATTTATTCTTATAGAACTCGACAAAACAAATCGAAAATAAAGAATAAAATTTTTTGATATCTCGCTTGGTTCTCGAGATATCGTATCTCAAGATTTACGTAGTTAGGTTGAAATACGGCCTGGACCAGAAGAAAAATTTCGCTATAGCCAAATTTTATGATGAATTCTTACGTAACTCGATGAGACAAATGGAAAATAAAGAAAAAAGTTTTTTGATATCTCGCTTAGTTCTCGAGATATTGTATCTCAAAAGTTATGAGGTTAGGGTGAGATCCGGCCTGGACCAACAAATTTTTTTCACCAAAACCACCATATCAACATGGTGGAAATGCACTATAGGTGTCTTATTTTCTTCCTAGTGATTGCTGTTTTGTTGAAATACGGCCTGGACCAGAAGAAAAAACATCAAAAGCAGAAGGAACTATACCTATGGCTGATTTTTAACATGCTATATCTCGAAAACCAAGCGAGATATCAAAAAAATTTATTCTTTATTTTCGATTTATTTAATCGAGTTCTGCAAGAATTCGTCATCAGATTTTGGCGCCACGGTAATGATAGAACTGCCCTTTTTTCAAAATATTGCGTTTATATTAAATTAAAATTCCTGTTAGAAATGAAAATTGAAGAGGACTTTTAGATGTGAATTCCTTTACTTATTGTAAATAAATTACCGTTTACGAACACCTTTTAAATTAGTTTCGGGGCCAACCAAATGGTTATTTAAGGAAATTCAACTTCTTACCCGTAAACTGTTTATTTTAAATTATTTAACGTTTGCTTTCAAAAATGTCATACGCTGCAAATTACAGAATCATGAAACAGCAAAAAAGTATTTCAGATTTGCCATTTAGATCACAACTAAATTGAGTACGAATTTGATGTGATTAAATAAAATAAATTATGACACACACTTACCGCTACAGTCCCGAAGAGAAGAAAAATTAGCAAAGGAGCAGGAACCATCCTATCAAGACTAAGTACTAAAATAAAATGAAAATAGCAGAACGAATAATTAAAGTCTATATTCTCTGGAGGAGACAAAGAAACTAACCATGTGTTCATAAATTTTCTTAAAATACTCTACTAATGAATCACTCATTTTCCAGCTTTTAATGGAAGGAGAAATTAAAGTTTGTGGAATAAATTATGATCCTCATAGAAACCACAAAGATTTATTCACTCGCAGTAAAGTGCTCAGCACTTAACTGCTCAACAATATCTATGGAAATAAGATGTAAAAAAGAACTAAAGTTAGACAAATATAAAGTACAAATAAATTTAAATAAAAACATATCATTGAGGCATGGATAATTAACGAAATCAAAGATAGGATATAAGAGCTTCTCTTTACTTTCAGAAATAAAACTCGTTGACAATATTTCAAAAAAGCTTTACAGTGGCCATCTCTTATGTAATGAGGCTGTGTTTGTCCGTTCAAATCTGTCTTTAAATCGACCATGCACTATCGCTAAAAATAGTTGTCATCAAAATCGTAGCACAAACACCTTTATTACATCACTCCAAACATTCATGTTCGTTCTAGTTTAATTTTCCCAGTCTTCATGATTACGGACACATTCTAGCTCCATTCAGTCGAAACATAAATTCTTCAAAATTTGCAGCGCGTAACTTTAGAGTCAAATACAGGTTAGTTACATATTTCATTCAGACCGGGTGAGGCAGTGATGACTTTGGACCGTTTAATATACAATGCTTACACTCTGTCCTCTCTAAATCTTTGCAATTATGCCTTCTAACACCCATCAAACTTAATACAAATCCCCAAAATTTTGCAGAGTGAAACCAGGGGGGTGACATCTCATATTTGAGCCGCATCAGCAAACACGATCATGACATTTCACCCTTTTACTGTTAACTGGGTCGTCAGACGGCCCAAACTGATGACTTTATTTTTTCTAAAACCCGCCAAGCAAAGCCAAAATTTTTCATCTTTTGCACTCTCAGGAAGAAATTCAGATTAGTTACTTATTTCGACCATACCGCCTTACATGGTAAAGATCTTTGACCCCTTTACTGTCTAGTTCGTAGACACAACCCGCGCAAACATCTGATTTTCTGCTTCTGAGTACCTTCAAACTCAACAGGTTAGATTCACATTTTACAGAGAAAACTTTTAAAATGAAACATGAGTTCACGTTTGATCCTATAAACATAAAATATGTCCTTTCACCCTCACAATGGGAAAAATCCCAAATCCGTCAACTTACTCAAGTAATGGGCTTACACCTAGTTAATACAGTAGCGAGATCGTATCCGTTAACGTTTAATATTTCTATTAACAATTCAAGCTCCAACAAAATTTCTTAAAATTTAACAGAACGAACCCTTAAGGTGAAAAAAATTCAAGTTGGTATTTCAGTCAGATCAGGTCAAGCAGTCACATCCTCTGACACTTCAGTATTTTGTGTGTCAGTCTCTGCATAAAATCTCTGTCTTTCAGTTCATTTTCTTAAAATTAAAGCATCAATACGGTTAATTACATTATGAGAAACAAATTTCTTTAAATTTTCTTCGTGTTGCTATAACAGAACAGAAAATGAATGTTGAGAATTATTATATTCAATCATAAAAACAAACTTCTTCGAATCTATAATTTTCTTCAGTTGTAATACAATAACAGTGACACCTGTATTGTGATTTGCTGGAAATCCACCTAAAAATCTGCGGAGTTTCAATTGAATTCTTAATTCCCACTGTGTCTTAGCCAGGAAGACTGAAGTGTAAGAGAAAAGCTATAGTTCTGCCAGAAATCACAGACACACTGTAACATTTTTCATTATTTTATGAGGTAATTAAATTCCGATAAAATTGTTGACAAGTACTAAAGAAGTGTGCCTTTATAACTAAACTACCGCCGTATTTCCCTACAGAGGATTCGGGAATTCGTGGAAAAACGGAATCTGAATGGTTGGGAAACGACCCAGTATTCTCAAGAAAAACTTAAATTCTCATTCACCAAGCTCAAATGGTTGTGGTATATGGATTAAAGTATACAGACAAAATACCAAGAATGAAGTGAAAATTATTTAATATCAAAGAATACGGTTACGACACCGAATATAATCCTGTGATTTATTTAGATGTGAGCATAGTATGTCAATTTAATGAAATAAATTAATAATAGTATCGATTTGTGAAATCCATCGATAACGTTGTGAATTAATGTTTAGTAATGGATATCCTCTTATATAAAATGTGTTCCTCTTATTTAAATGCGTGATCTGGAGACTGCGCAGGTCGTCTATAGCTGTTGGCTGCAGAACGGTCGCGTGCCAGGAGTCACTCGCGAAGTTACAATCGATCCTTCGTGTTGCTTTTTTTTTATTTATTTACGACAACTAGTTGCAGAAATTCATCTAAGGAGAAGGATATTCAATCTTTACGTTATTTTATCTGTATCAGTTATAAGCCTTAGGTTAAATCATAAAATAAGAAGTTTTTTGGGAGAAGATAAGAAACAATGAAGTTTATCTCAGAGAAACGTGCGTAATCGCATAATGTATCAGTCAAATAAATAAGTTATCCATTTGCGAATATATAGTCTCTTTCTTTTAATGTAAAATGTAAAGTAAAAATTTGGAAAGTAAGAAACTAATCCTAGCCAAATAAGGTCAGGTACTCATATCACGGAAAATAATATCAAAAATGATTCTTATTCGTTTTTCCTTACAAGCTTTTCCAGAATAAATTCCTACTATTATTATTAGATGATGCCATTAGTTTTTGATACACAGGTTAGCTATTAAATGAGATTTAAAGTTTACCTTTTTATGTACATTTAAATCATAAAGGATATGGCCGTGTGTATGGGATCTGAAACTCAATTTACTAATAGCAATTGAACAACGATATTCTTGCCAAAGAATAGCTACCAGAGATATAAGAAATAAAGATTATGTGCAACTGCTATGACATTAATTGCCATAATACAGTCGTAAAGTTTGCTTTTCGTAACATTTTGTTCTTAAAAAACAATTGGAAAAATATTTCGTTTGAAAAAACGTGGAACTATAATGAAGGTATCATTTCAGAAACTTTAATTTCTCATGGTCTCTGCTATTACGTAACTGAGTGGTCAGATAAATCGTAATAGTCTGTTATATGTAGAGGTAACTGCACAAACATACGAATAACAGAGATAAAAAAATTAATTCGAGTCAATCATACCTTACAATTGGTACGTTCATTTAAATTTATAGATTGCTTTTTGTTTATTTACAACAACTAGATGCAGAAATTCAAGTAAGGAGAAAGGTATTCGTTGTTTACATTAAATTCTGTGCATCAGTTAAAACATAACCTAAGAATTTTTTTGGCAGAAGAAGTTTATTAAAAACTCAGAGAAAGTTTACGCGAAATGTACGAATCGTGAAATGTATTACTCAAATACATGTCGAGGATGTTGCCTCCTCATCTTATCACCGTATACCATGTCTTTCTCGTTCGATGGCCTTGCGCGGACTGCTTTGAATGTAATGTAGCTGTTACGAGTGTATTGTACTACGCGGCAAGTAGCTAGTTGGCGGGCCTTTCTTGCGCGCAATAACAATCGTGATAACCAAAAGTACATTACCAGCGTGTAGCGGTTCAGTAGTCCAGCGCCTGGTATTGGCCAAGGACGGCAATGCAACTGCACGCAGAGGTCGTGTCTTCTCAATGCAGCAACCCAGATAGGGGGCGTCCACTTTCAATCACTAACACAGTAGAAGGCGTACACTGTGGGCGATGTCACTACGCTGCCGGCGTAGCCACGTGGTCCCCGACTGGCGAACGGTTCCTCCGCGGATGGATACGCGACCGCGCCAAACGCAGGTGCACCACCATTGCCCTCTTACCCGGCTTGCGTGAGGTCTCGCGGGACGACGGGCGCCCATGTCAACCCCGACTGTGGAACATCCGATTCATGTGTATCAGTAACGTGGAACGGAAGACTACCCTGGCAGCGCATAAAATTTGAAATTTCTGCTAATTCCTTTTGTGGGATTAGCTGTATATGGGTAGAGGTGCCTGTCACTCTTGCTGTGACATCTGCCCCTTTTTCTTACAGTTTGGTTCTTATAACTAATAACAATTTTGGGTTTAACCTGACATTTATGCAAAGGTAATAACATCTTAACATTTTTAGTCTTTCATTACAGTTTTTTTTTAATATATACATTTCTTTTACTACCATTATTGTCATTTGTATAATTTGACATATATATATTATTTTTTATTATTTTTTTATATATTTTTTTAAAACTATATATACATGTATATATATATATATATATCTCTTTTTTTTGCACATGGTGTTTCTTTCTGATATTTAGTAATACGACTAGTACATTACAGAGCCATATCTGCAAATTACATACTGTACCACAATTTTCACAATATCAGTAATATCCAGAAAAATTTACAGTCTAACACAGAAACAATAAAACCTCACAGACTGAAACAGAAAACGGAAACTATGGCATGGAATTCCAAACATAACAGACTACGTTTGAAACAAAAACATAGAAACAATAACACTAACACAAAATTCTAAATATTACAGACTACATAAAAAAAAACTGAATTAGTAAGACTAAATTACAAACCATAAAGACTAACATAGCAATAGGCACAGAAACAATAATACGAAATCATAAACCTTGCAGACTAACACAGAAACAAAACATATAGAATAACACAAACTAATAAACATAACAGACTACCTTATTCCTACAATGTGCTGAACGGTATATTCAAAAACTTCTCGGCCATGGCTGTCATCCTTGCCCTGAGCGTGGGGACCTGTGCCAGCTGGTGGAGGTCCGCAGGCGGGAATCTGGGTGGGTGGTGGAGAACCCTCTTCAGCGCCCGGCTCTGCATCACCTGCAGCCTCTTCATGTGTGACTCTGCGGCATATGCCCACACAGGGCAGGCATAACAGATGACCGGCCGTATGAGCGCCTGGTACACCCGTATGCCGCAGCGTGGTGGCAGAGAAGATTTGGCATTCAGGATTGGGTACAGAGCACCCAATCGCTGATTTACCCTGCTCCTCACCTCTTCGACGTGATTCTTCCACGTCAGTCTGCGGTCTAAGGTGAGGCCGAGGTAGCGCACAGTATTATGCTGCCGTATCTGTTCACCGAACAGTTGCAGGGACAGTCCTGCTGGCTGCCCTCTTCTACTGAAAATGATCAACTGTGACTTGTTGGCGTTGATCTTTAAACGCCACAGAGTGGCCCATTGCTCCAGGTGGTCCAAAGCTGTCTGAAGACGTCGCAGGATGAGCTGCAGACTCCAGGACGAAGTGAAATACGCGGTGTCGTCGGCGTAGTAGGCTGATATGACAGCGATCGGCCTGGGGATGTCTGACGTGTAGATGACAAACAGCACCGGCCCCAGTACCGAGCCCTGCGGGACTCCTGCGCGTATTGACCTCCTCGTAGAACACGAGTTCTCTACCTTCACCCTGAACTTCCTGTTCTTAAGGTAACTACGCAGTAGCCCGACATATGCTCTTGGTATTCCAGTTCGTTGCAGCTTATACAACAGTCCCTCGTGTCAGGACGGTATCAAACGCCTTGGCGACGTCGAGGAGCACTAGGCCGCAGTATCGGCGCCGGTTGAAGGCGTCGGTGGCCTCTTCGACGACCCGCATCAGCTGGTGTATCGTGGAGTGCTCCGGCCGGAACCCAAACTGCTCGTCCGGGATGAGGTGCAGTCTCACTACGTGGACCATCAGTCGTCGTAGCAGCAGCCGCTCGAACGTCCTTGGACACCGCTGGCAACAGGGAGATGTGCCGGTAGTTTTGTGGAAATGTGTGATCCTTCCCCGCCTTAGGCACGGCCATTATTTCCGCCTCTTTCCAGCCCGACGGGAATTTTTTCGTCCGAAGGATGGAGTTAAAAATCTGCACCAGTCTTTGTATTGCAGCCGGTGGTAGATGCCTCAAGATCAGGTTGTTGACGCCGTCGTTGCCTGGCGCCTTGTTGGGTAGTGTCTTACTTAGGATCTCCAGCAACTCCCTCTCGTCGACTTCGGCGATCTCCTCGTCTTGTTCATCTACGTGGGCCAGGTACTGGTGCAATTGGTGGTCCACATGTTCGATGTGATCATCGCCGTATGGCTCATCCTCGAAGACGTCCGCCAGGGCGTTGGCTTTGTCCTCTGCTGTGTATGCGAGCCCTTGCATGCCATGGAGGACTGGAGTGCGTCTCCTCACCCTGATGAACTTCCTGGTTTGATGCCAGGCAGTTCCGTCTTCTATCCGCAGCTGAGCCACACGGTTGTCCCACTGGCTGTTGCGGTGCTTCTCCAGCTGTGCTTTAACTTCCCGCTGCAGCCGGTTCAGCAACGACTTGTATACGCGGTCCCTCGTTTGTTGCCAACTCTTCCTCACGTGGTTCTTCTCCCGTATGAGGTCGAGTAGTTCTTGGGGGAACTGCTTGCCTTGTCGCGCCTTCCTCTCTGGAGCGGCCCTTTCTGCAGCATTTAGGGTGGCTGCTGTCCACCGCTGAATTTCCTCGTCTACGTGTTGGATGTTGTAACGTAGCTGTTCCTCCATCATCGGCTGCAGCTGTTCCTTGAACTGATCCCAGTTGGCGCGCCAGTAGTTCCTGCCACCCGTGTTCTCCCTCTCCTGTCCCATGTCCCAATCTGCTAGTACTGGGTTATGGTCCGAGGAGAGCTGTGGGACTGACTGCAGGAATGGTCTGGCTGGGATACCCCGCGTTACATAGACGTCCAGTACGTCGGCCCTGTATCTCCGCCGCAGGGAAGTAGGTCGGCTTCTCCGGCGCCCAGACCGTGAAGCCCCTCCTCTGTGCTTCTCTCTGTAGCACGTTACCACTGGCGTTAGTGACTCGGCTATGCCAGTCCTGGTTTTTGGCATTGAGGTCTCCGCCGACGATGAAGCTTCCCGGGATGGTGCTGAGGGCCGCCACATCCGCTGCCGAGAGTGTTGTCCCAGGTGGGTGGTAGGCCGCTACCATGGTGACTGGGCCCTTTGTGGTGTGTATTACGATTGCGGTGGCCTCGATTGTAGTGAGATTAGGCAGCGCAGTCGCGTGGTGCTTTATGGAGCTCTTGACAAACACGGCTACTCCGCCGCCCGCAGTCGGTCTGTCCCGGCGGTAGCAGACGTACTTCGGTACAGTCACCGTCACTCCTGGTTTCAGGTGCGTTTCGCACACGAGGCAGATGTCTACCTCTTCCTCCCGTATAAAGCTTTGGAACTCAGTGCTTTGTTGCCTAAGACCATTTGCGTTCCACGTGCAGGTTCTGAGACCCTCCATAGGTCTAATGGCCATCTTCTGCTTGAAGAATTGCGGTGGGTAGCTGCGCGGGTGCGTTGGCTTGTAGCACTGTTGTGATGACGGATTGCAGGGATTCTGCAATGGCTCCCAGCCACTGCACGATCTCAGTTAACTGCTTCATAACTGGGGAGAGGTCTTCAGTAGAAGCAGCTGTTGGGTGTATTTCTGGTGCGCAATTGCTTGCTGGAGTAGTGCCCAGAGGTGGTTGGTTGGCCATTTTTTCTGGTTGTAAGAGTTGTTGTTCGGGTGGTGGTGGCGCCTGCCTCTTCTTCCTGCTCTCATCCAACCGGCCGGACATCCTCTTCTTCGCCTCCTGGTAGCTGGGGCAGCCCTTATGTGATGCCACGTGCTGGCCGCGGCAGTTGGCGCAGGTCGGCTGAACATCGCCCCCTTTCTTCAGCGTGCAGTCCTTCGCTGAGTGACCACCACCACACCTTACGCAAGCCACGGCCAGGCGGCAGTACCGACTGACGTGACCATGTTTCTGGCACCGGAAACACTGAAGGGGCCCCTTGTCTGTTCTCTTCTTCTCAACGCTCACCGGCATTTTTAGTAAGCTGTCGATGTCCATTATCTTCCTGTTTTCCATGGTGTCTTTTAGTGACACCATGAAAAGCGACATCGGCCGTTCAAGCAGGTTCCTACTCGGGTCGGCTGGAGACTTGAGCTGCACCACGGAGTCCGTGATGAATCCGGATTTTGTTAAAGCAGCCTGCACTTCTTCCGCCGCAAGCCACAGTGGCAGGCCTCTGATGACCAGTTTTATCGTCCGCTCGGTGGCCAGCGGGTAGGCGTAATAGTGGACGTTCTCTTTAGTGAGGTACCTTGTTATCGTCTTGTAGTCGTCTGCTGTCTTGAGGCGGATCAGTAGTCCGTCACCTGATGCCTTGAAGTCGAAGTGCTGTTCGCATCGTGCCTCTAGTTCCTGCCCGAAGAAGTCAATGTTCCCTGGTACCTGGGCAATGATCGGGGGGATGCGACGGCTGTAACCTTTGGGGTTTTCTGGTGGTGTTGGCTCCGTTGAGGTTTGTTGCTCAATGTCCAGTGCGCCGAATGGGTTAGCTGTCGACAGATGATCAGTAGAATTTACCAGCTGAATACAACGGGCCGTCTTTCGGGGTTGTCGCCAGCCTTCCTCTTCACACACGTCGAGCCTCGACGTGGAGGCTTTGGCTTGAGAACAGCTACTGGGTGGCTGTTGTTTGCTGGTGGCTTTCTTACTACGGATCGCCGGTGTCTTCTTAATAGCCGGGCGCCGCACACTGGATCCCTTGACTGCTCCTAACTGCGCCCGACGGCCTGCCGGACGTTTGGGAGCGCTGGCATGTTGTGCCACACGCGCGCCCTGGATCGGGGGTTGCCAGACAGCTCCTGCAGCCTGCTGCTCTGCCCACGGCCGGTAAGCAACTGGCAGCCTGCTGCCTGGTTTCGCCACCAAGTTACCACCCCCTCTGCTCGGCGCCGACAGTCCTCCACTCCCACACCCCGTCCTGGTCGGGAGCAGGGAGGCAGCTCCGGATGCGACCGTCTCAGCCTGCGGCTGAGGCGCATCTAACTGCTCTGGGGCGGCCGCCATATCTCTTACCCCTCCGCCGGGCAGCGTTATCTCCCCGCCGCTGGGCGCTGGTACCCCTCCTCCGGGCGCTGCGTGTTCTGCTGCTGCTGGTGGTGCGGCCTCCCCTTCTCCGAGAAATTGAACTGCTCCTTGGAATGTTAAGTCGCATCTGCTCGCCTGCGTAGGCACGGCTTCAAGAACATTTATGCTCGACGCGGTAGCCATTATTTTGTCGATATTGCGCGACGCTGGTGCTTCAGTGAGTGGTTTGTTCTTCTTTTCTGGATTTGCGCTTATAGCCGAATCCGCTGTCCGTTTCGCAAAGTTCGCCACCGATCTAACTACACTCGGTGTTGTCACATCACGAGATTTTTCAGCGCTTACACCCCTGGAAGCGTGCACCTTATTCCCGCACTCCTGACTCCGAATTATACAGTTCGTTATTAAATCGGCCACTTTGCGCTTTCCTTTCGCACTGGAAAATAAGCTGCGATCTCAGCTTCAGTCATAGGCTTCAGTCGCTCGATGTTGTCGCGGTCAAGCGACAATGATCGCCTACTGAGAGACTTATTACGCGGTTTTAATTCCGAGAATTGCTGGTCCGTCAACTGCTTATCTTTCGTAGCCGAAACGATATCCGAGGCGGAGTCCGATAAACATTGCGTGGTCGTCAACTGTACCACATCTGCCGCCGGCAAAACCGAGCATGTTGAAATACTCGGCCCAACTGCTCGGACCGGTAATTTTGTACTGGCTGGTAGATGGCACGGCTACTAGACGTGAGGCGAATGGTTGTGGTAATTGGGCGGTTACTGAAGCAGTTGTCGACTGGCAGCTTTCAAAAGAGTATGGTTGTGGTTCCTGGTTGGCGGTCTGCCAGGAGAACTGTTGTGGGCATTCGACTGGTGGTGGTTGCTAGTTAGCCGGCAGTAGTGTGACAGTAGATCTAGACGCCTCCCATGTCCTCCAAACAGCTTTCTCTTACACCGTATTATTGATTTTATTATTTCAGACACTGCTCAAACGTTGTAATATCGATTTGAGTCACAGATAGAAAGAAATAAGAACTCATGAAGATTTTGTATAAAATTTATATTGCCATGCATTGTTGCCACTAACTTGAATTAATTTGCGTGTGATTGAAGTATTGGTTTTCCAGCGGCAATTATAGCAGAATTTGTGGTAAATTTGAAATGCAATCTGGATCGGGATGTCAACTCAAATTTTTACTATAGTTCAAGGCACGAGAGGTTGTATTGTGCAATATGATACAAGCTGAAAGCTCGGCTTTGTGATTGTTTTATTATAAAATTAAAGATGCTAAAAATAATCACTGGGCTTTTAATATTTACACTAACAGTTGTGAAATATCGTGCATTTGGTGCGTTGACAAAAAGAAGTAGGCATGCGTAAAACACAATATTTAAATACTCAAAAAATCAGTTTATTTAAACTGTTTTTAATTGTATGCTAAATTTCTCTTTCAAGTTTCTTCCTGTTTTATAAAATTTAAATTTTTTATATTACTAATTTTGTCATAAGAAAATCTTCTATATAATGCTATGCCTTCTAAAGTTTTTACCCTCGTTAACAATTATATCTAATGGCTCGTTCGCACTGGGCTAGTAATTTAGTCGAGTGGCGAGTAGTTTAGTAGCTAAATTACTCGCTACTGACCAAAAATCGTTCGCACTACGGTCGAGTACAGTACACGAGTAGCGTGGTATTTTGCCAGATGAATAGGCTGCAACGCAATCAAATGAATGAGCTTATACAGCTTATGTTAAGAGCTATTTTATAAGAGATGAATGAAGAAGTTTATGCGATAAAAAAAAGCAATGGGTACGAAAATGGGTTAATAGAAGGGATGAACTAGGAGCTAAATTGTCTTCTGAAGGAATTAGCATTAGAAGATCCCTACGAATAGTTTGAGAATATCGAAAAGTTGTGTCAATGAAAATGCAGTCGCAAATCCACCGTGAAGATACCTATTTAAGGAGTGCAATGCTGACAACTACGTAATTACAAACAGTTCTCTACTTTATTGCCACCGGATGTAGTTTAAAGACACTCACACCTCGTATTGATACACGGAAAATCGGGCATTTCTTAATTCATCACAGTGTGAAGGAATCTATGAAATATTAAAGGAATTAAGGTAATGTTTCATAGAGATGCATCCAGTAAACTGAATCATTTTACTGAAGGAATGTAAACTATTTCAGTACATGCGCCTTAATTTTTGGAATAATTATTTTAACTTCTGTTATTAGATATTACTAAAACAATTTTTATCGCTTTAGGTAGTACTTCTAATAACAATAGGAATAATATCTTAATGTATAATCTAGATGGTATTGTAATTAATTAAACAATTAATAAAATTGTGCACTAAGCAGATGTTTTTAATTTTCAATTTACTTCCCACCAAATCCAGGTATGTTTATTGTATTTTCCAAATCCATGCGTGCAGATTGCTTCCTTTGTTTGTTTTTATAGTTGGGGACTTAATATTCTACAAGCATTCATGTTCTACATATTTAGAAACAAATTTTAATATTGTTTCTTCGCTCCAGCGAAAAGACATTCTTGATGCAGCGAGTGAACTAGTAAACAATAGGGTCAGACGTTTAGCCAATGAGCGAGTGGCAGTGGCGCGTGGGGGGGGTTGCTACTCGCCTGGTTTAATAGAACTTAACGGATCGACTCGACTAAACTACTCGACTAAACTACTTGACTAAATTTCATTGTTCACACACGTTTAGTTACTAAATCACTCGCCACTCGACTAAATTACTCGCCCAGTGCGAACGAGCCTTAATTGTTACATGTTTGGTCAGGCGTAGGGTTTTCTTGGCTTAGGCAGCGATGAGCGTAGTGTTCAGAGACCCGTTGGAAGCGGTTGCCCATTTGAACTGATTGGAAATTTCGAAAGCTATCTGCTGTTTCGTTGGGCCGTGTGAAAATAACCGAATGTGCGGTTTTAAGAAGTGAACTGGAGCTAAAGTGGGATGGATGCAGAAAACGTATTCGGCTGGGTGTGGCCTGTCGAACTAATCTTTAAATTTCAAAACATCACCTTACCAATCGTTTTCATTCGCACAATAGCCTCCTTCCTTACACACCGTACTTCTTTCGTAGTCATAAAAAACTTCTTCTCCCGTATTTTCTTACTCTTGCTGGGGTCTCCGAAGGATTAGTCCTCTTGCCCTTTCTATATATCTTTTATATCTTCTAAATCTATAATCTACATCTACCTTCTATATATCTTACATACCCACACACGCACCACCTACTTATATCATAAAATACGTGGATAACTCCGCCTACTTCGCCATACATAAATACCTTTAACAATCACAAAAATCCCTACAGATACAGCTGGACAACTTTGTTAAATGGTACAATCGCTGGAGGTCGATAATATATCCAAATAAAACCCAAGCCATCAAGCCATAATTTTCAGAGAAAAAAAGCAGAGGAAACCGCCTCACCAACTTCAACATGGCCAGCTTTGATAATCACATAATCTGAGCTTTCGGCTGCGTCCTACAGCCTTCGTCAGAGAAAATGTTTGTATTGACATAGCAACTGGTGCCAATCATCGCAGAGTAAAATGCCGCTTACTTGGTTGATGTTGTTGTTATTATTTAAACTTTCTGCTGTCTCTTTCACCCGTCCAGGCGTTCTCTCCACAGCATCCTCGTGTCTTCAAATCTTGTTTCATGCCCGGTGTTAATGGCATGGCGAATCACGGCGCTTTTGTAGCTGTTGTTTAAGTTATAGTGGCGGATATGTTCCTTAAGTCTCTCCGCCACAGTGCGGCCTGTCTCGCCGCAGTAAACACCGTCACAGTTGGAGGGAATTTCATAAAGGTGGTGTGTGTGTAATCTGTCTTTTATCCTGTTTAATGATTGGCCTTCTTTCCCGTGAGCCTTATACACTGTTCACGCCTCCACCCACTTTAACAATTTCCCAATCCGATCAGTGATACCTTGTATTTATTGGAGACAGCCAAATTTTCATGAAACTTTGGTATCATGGGATAGGTTGAAGTCTTCCATGGGTGTTTTAGTTCCTAAAATCCTTCTCATGTCGGATTCACTATAGGCGTTGGCTCGGGATGTTGTTGTAAGTGTCTCCAATTCTTCCATTAGACTTTCCTAGTTATATACAGTCCTCGCTCTTAAGTTTAGTGATGTTAGTACATGTTGGCGGGTGATGGTGCGACATGGCGTGCAGATATATATTAGTGTCGGTCGCCTTGCGATACACATTATTACCCAAATATCCATCGCCACACTCATGAACCAGGACATCGAGAAATGGAAATTGTTCACTTTTTTCCACTTCCATGGTGAATTTAATTCTTTGGTAGACACTATTCAGGTGGTGTAAGAATTCCTGCAAATTCTCCTTAGCTTTAGGCCAGATGAAAATGGTGTCATCAACGTATTGGATCCAATTTTTAGGTTTTAGGCGCGCGTTGTTAAGAAGCTCCTTTTCGAATGCTTTGATAAATAAGTTGGCGGCTGCAGGAAAAAGTGGTGAGCTCATGATCGCACCTTTAACTTAAGATTAAAGCTAATCAGCATATTGAAAAACAGTTGACTGAAGGTAGAACTCTGTCAGGTCAGCATACTCAGTAGTTTTACTCTGTGCAAGAAGTTTCGTATGTATTACTGCAACTGCTTCGTATACAGGCACGTTAAAAAACAGTGAGTCTTTTGTAGCGTCAGGACATTATTAATTTGAATAAAATGACAGGAGTTCTTTACGGCTGATCTGATACATCCTACAAGATGTTTCAGTTTACTGGCAACATACCGCGCTAGTGAATGTGTAGGTGAGGCGATGGCGCTCACAATTGGACGTAAGGGAACCTCTCTTTTGTACACTTTTTAGATTTTTCTTGTTATTCCGCTTATCACTTTGAAGGTGTTAACTCTTCGCACCATTTCTGTCCTCATATTCTGTAGCAGGTTCCTGCTCAACGGTGTATAAGTACTTTTAAGTATAGAATTATTATTAATATTGTTATTATTACTAACATATTCTTGATTATAAGTACGGCCACGACTTAAATTGGTCTGACTCCTAATTTAGCAACCTATTTTTTTCCGTCAAATTAATATTAGATTATATGGTTAGAGTCCCATACCACATTAAATTTATAACTGTGCTAATATGGTTTGAAGATAACTTTATTTTTTAATTGAATCAAGCGCGATGTTAGCAATGTTGAAACTGTTTGGCAACTACAAATTCATGTTGCTAAAAAGATAAAGAAAATTATGAACAAAGAAAATTCGCTTTAAAATGATTTCAGAATGCACAATTTTTACCTGTAGGGATGGGATGCGCGCAGGTATAAAGAATCGCTCACAGGTGCCAGACGTATCGCATCTATAAGAAAACATAAATACAATAAACCAGCCAACCTAAAATAAACTTTTTCACGATGTTGCTAGCTTTTTTACTGTATAGTACCCATATTATATCTAATAAACTGCTGAGATGCATGCATTTTTTCCTGGCGTATATTTGATATGAAATCTTCGCGGGTTCTAGTTATCACATACGTACAGTAGACCTGACAATGGTGGCAGAGTAAGCCTCGGAAAGCTGGTCTTTCGATAATATTATCCGGTGGAGAACCCGCGAATATTTCATATCATTTTTGGTATGTTTAGGTTTTGGTGGAAACATATTTCTGAAGTTAAACAGTTTTCAAAACCTCCATGTGAAGTGTTTTAATTTGTACATAATTTAATTATTTAGAGGGATTTTCTCAATACTTCAGTCTGAGGGAACGTTATTTTCGATTAAAATTGTTTTTTCAAAAAGTGTACCAAAAATAATAAAAATCGTCGCCTAGTGTGAGCGCTAACTTTGCTGGCCCTAATAGCAATTATTTTATACTGATGAGCGAAAACATTATGACCACGCCCCGTGGTGACGTTGTGGGTATGTCATGCGGTAAGGAAAATATATAAACGAAACGAAGCAGAGACGCATGGGGAGTCATTCTAGTGACGATAGATGTGCAAATGGAGAACTTCACTGATATAAGTAACTAAGACAAAGAGAAGAATATTATGTACCGGTGCCTAGGAAACGGTAAAGCTGGTTGGTTGTTCGTGTGATACTCTGATTAGTATCTGTGATAAGTGTTTAAGGACGGCGATACCATGAGTAGGCCACCAGATGGTGGACACCTGCGCCTCATGATAGAACGTGGAGATCGGAGGTTGCCTGCTCTGTAAACCAATACTGGGAGCAATCTGTGGCAGATCTGACTGCAGAGTACGGTGCTGGTATAGCGACAAGTGTTTCGGAGCACACCGTTTGGCGCTCCGCAGCAGATGGCCTTAAGTGTTCCCATGTTGAACCAATGACATCATGAATTATGACTGCAGTGGGCATGAGATTTTTGAAATTGTACCTGGATCTATCGATACATGTTACCTGGTTGGATCAATCACATTTCTTGTTATTCTGGGGCAATGGTCGTGTAAGGATACGCCACCTTCCAAGCGATCGGCTGCTCAAAACATGCATCGCGTCACTGACGCAGGCCTAAGATAGCATTATCATGCTATGTGGTACATTCAGCTGGGCTTTTATGGGACTGTGGCAGTGGTCGGGGCACCAAGACAGCTGTGGACGACGTGAAATTTATTTTAGCCCCCTTGCATCTCATCGTACTTTATGTCTTCCACGATGGAGAAGGCATCATCCTGCGGGATAATTGTCTGTGTAACAAGTCCAGAATGGAGCTACAGTGGTTTGCAGAGCACTATAGTTAGCTTACGTTGATGTCTTAGCCACCAAATTTGCCTGATCTCAACAGGATAGAACATGACATTTTAGTTTTTCCCGGCGTATTGTTGAAATAAATAACTCTCGGGTTTTCTGTCGGTTAATTGATTTATTTAGATATTTTAACAACCTTTCGGCAACTGCCATCGTTGCCTTCATCAGGTTAACTCTTGCATACAAGGACAAGACACTTACTGACTCGCGAGCCAGTCCTGGCTCCTATAAATAGCCTGTTGCCAAGGGAAGCTTCATGCTGCTCTTTGATTGGTAGGCGATGTACACGGCAATAGACGGGGTCAAACCGATTTGTCGTTTACAACGAGAAATCAAGGCTGAGGTCAGCAAACATCGGGTGCGCGACTGGGAAGGCCTGGTTGCCACTCTCGCAATCGAGGACAGATCAATCTGGACTACCACTAAGCGCATGCTACAACAAAGAAAAAGAATGCCACCGCTTACTGTCAGAAATAACATTGTCGCTGAACCAGTAGCTAAAGCGGACGCGCTAGCTGAGGCATTTGAAGAAAACTTCTGCCCAATAGAAGATCCCCGCGATGATAATCACATACATCTAGTCAATCAGGAGCTTGAACACCACCTAAATGCCACAGCTCACAATGAAGATATCATCGAACCCACCACTGAAGAAGAGGTAACTAACCTGCTACGACGCGTTGCCACCAACAAAGCCGCTGGCCACGACCAAATAGGTGGACTACTTCTCCGTCATCTACCGCCTCAAGTAATCACCTACATCACACTAACAATCAACAATATCTTGCGCACTGGTGAATTTCCAAAAATGTGGAAGCATGCTGAAATTGTTCCGGTACCAAAACCAGGTAAAGACAAAAGATCACCAAAATCATATAGACCGATCAGCCTCCTACCGACTCTATCCAAAATTTTTGAAAAAGTTTATCTCAAACGGCTACTCCAACGTATTAACTCTGCGAGACTTCTCCCTAATGAACAGTTCGGCTTCAGAAATCAACATTCAACCCCGCAGCAACTACTTCGACTTGTGGAATATGCAATGAGTGCCCTTGAGAAGAAAGAATACTTCGGAGCAGTCCTACTTGACGTAAGCCGTGCGTTTGATTCGGTCTGGCACGAGGGCCTACTTTACAAGCTAATACTGCAGAGGTTTCCCCTGTCTCACGTTAGACTCATCAAAAACTACTTGGCCGGACGCACTTTCCGCGTTATCACGGAAGATGCAATCTCCTCTATTAAAACAATTAAAGCTGGTGTCCCGCAGGGTTCCGTTCTCGGACCTGTCCTCTACAATCTCTATACGGCTGATATACCTAGGACAGACCAGACACTGAGTGCATTCTACGCCGATGATACTGCCCTATATACCAAGAGTATCAGGGCAACACACGCCGTGACCAAGCTCCAAAGAGGATGCGACCAAATTGAATTATCTGCGAAGAAATGGCGTCTAGCATTTAATGCAGTTAAGAGCCAGGCTATAATAATTACCAGAAGAAAGGTCCCGTCCCTTAACAATATCAAGATACGTGGCGAAGACATAAAATGGTCCACGACTGCTTGTTATCTCGGTGTCACCTTAGATAAAAGGCTGACCTGGAAAGAACATATCAAGAGTATACACACAAAAGCCATGGGCAGGATGCGACAACTCTATCCAATTCTCAACCCGGCCTCGCCTCTTCATCCACGGACTGCCATCACCCTCTATACAGCTTCTATTAGGCCTATCCTCGAATATGCTGCTACGGTGTGGGGCAATGCTGCTCCCAGCAACATCAAACCCCTTCAGCGTGTTCAAAACCGGGCAATAAGGTACGCCTACAAGCTACCTATAGACACCCCAACAGCGCTGCTCCATCAAATAAGCGGCTTACCATTACTAAAAGAACGATTCAAAAAAGCAGCAAAAACGCTCTACACACAATGCCCCCAACACACTAATCCGCTGATTCAACAGCTGGGCACTCATGTGCAATATAAAGCTACCACAAGATGGCCAGTCAAACTGGCAAGGGACGAGGACGCCCCACAAGATCTCGCGCAGCAACAGGATAGGATAATCCGATAATGACAGCCGGAAAACACTTAAAATGAACGCTAATCAACAGGATCTGGCAAATCCCACAATGACAGACAAATAAAAATGACAACCATAACATCTGGAAGGAGATGCGTCATCCGCAAGAACTTCCCCGCACTCTGGAACCAAAGCATTCCCAGATGACTAATGCCTAGGCAAAACCGCAAAATCGTGCAACCTCGCCGAATCAAAAGATATGGCAGAGAATTCTACTCAACGAGGAAGAACAGAGGCAAATCCCAGAGTACTGCATTATCTTCCTTTGTATAAACACGAACTCGACATGATCCTTGGTCATCTCCTAAAGAAGAGCAGGCAGGGAATAATGAAAAAAATCGTCTTCAGTGCAAGCGTTCCAGCTCCCTCTACTGAAAAGCTGAAAAAGACAAGCATTTCAGATCAGAGTCTGACAAATGAAACTACTCACAATGTAAACCCTCCAGTGACAGCCGCTTACAGTGAAGCATTGAGCACAGATCAGAATGTGACAGAAGCACTGAATCCAGAACAGAATGTTACAAATGCACCTGCTCAGACCCAGCAAAGTAGCAGACGCAAAAGGAAGAAGAACACTGCGGATACTCCACCGTAAGCCCCCAGCAAGAGACTAGATAATAAAAAAAACTCCACCTGTAACACATCAGAACACATCGGTCTATGAAGAGCAGCAACAGCAGTTACAGGACCAAGAAGAACAACAGTTTCTTCGTCCTAAGAAACCAGTTAGGCTCAGACAGACACAACCTTCTGAGGCCATGGAAGTTTCCAACAGATATAGCAACCTGAAACAGGAGAACAGTACTCAAGAAACTGAGGAAACTAGTCTACCACCTCATAATAAAGCTATTCCACCATTCATGATAACTTACTCGGGCTCATACCCAGATCAATATAGAAGACTCAAGGATAAGTGTACCAGAAGTATCAATGTAAAACCTCAAGGTGTTGACAAGTACAAAATAAATTCTTTCTGTGTGGAAGACTATAAAGCTACCATGGAATAACTCACCGCAGCTGAAGTACCAAACTACACCTTCAATCCGGAGCCAATCCATTACCTGAAGGTGGTACTGCGTGGAATACCTGGCACAATTCCTGTTGAAGAGATGAAGGCAGAACTCGCTACTATGGGGTATGAAATCACCTCAGTAGTGCAAATGAAAAAGCCACGAACAGGCA
The DNA here is from genome assembly GCA_031002005.1 of Vandiemenella viatica. NCBI lineage: Eukaryota > Metazoa > Arthropoda > Insecta > Orthoptera > Morabidae > Vandiemenella > Vandiemenella viatica. The sequence continues at coordinate 16,302,725 of CM061918.1, forward strand.
CTGTGATGCCATTATTCCTCACTATCCTACGAGATACGATTGAAAATATAAAAAATTTACAAAATAAGAAGAATGCTTGGACTCACCATCTCTGTGGAGAAAATGAGAGCAAATCAAGGACCTCCACAATATCATCGCTGTCAAGCGTTTGGAAATGTAGAACGGTATTGTAGTATGCCAGTCAGATGTGTTAAATGCGGTCCACAGCACCCAACAAGCAATTGTGATATGACTAAAGAAGCTCGTAACATCAAATGCGTCAACTGTGGAGGAGGACATGTAGCCTCTTACCGGGGTTGTCCTGCTGTAAAAGAAGCACGCCAACGTCTGAGAGGCAGGATTCCTACTACAGCAAATAATAATCAGCCTGATAGCCGGTCAGGAGGTGATCAAACAATGGAGCCACCTTCTCTAACAACCAATACAGTGAACCGGCCAGCCTTACCGTTACATACTACAGAAGCGTTGCAATCATTCTCCACTGTTGTCTCAACCAACAACAACTCTAGCAACAACCTGCCAACAGCTGATCAAAGCAATTTAGTTTAAATGCTAGAATCTACTATGACTTTAATGATAAGCATAGCAACTAAGAGGGACAAACTAATGGACCAACTCCTAGTACGTTCAAAACCTACAGCCAACTCAACAGCAAGCGACACCCAACATGAACAGACATAGGAAACTGAGCAATCTAACTTTCTGTACACGGAATGCCAATGGAGTTTTTCCGCAAATGGGGGAATTAGTTGAATTTCTACAACAAGAAGGAATCGACATATGCTTAATATGCGAGACCCACCTCAAGCCTGGTCTCAAATTTACGGCACGTAATTACAGAACATACAGGGCAGATCTGCTAACAGCTGTTGGAGGCACGGCTATACTGGTTCGGACCTCAATCTCGCACTATAAGATCCTCATACCAGCTATGAAGACTATAGAAGCTACTGGTGTGTTGTTGAGACCAGCAATGGACCAATAACCATCATAGCTGTCTATCATCCACCGCGACAGCACATCGATGAAAATGACCTTGACACACTATTATCAAACCGTGGGAAATTGCTTATTACTGGTGATCTCAACGCCAAGCATCAGGCATGGCACAGCAGATGTACAAACATCAGCGGCAGAAGACTCTTACAGGTCTGTGACCTCCATGGCTGCGAAGTAATTGCACCGAATGAATCGACTCATACGCCATTTAATCATCGTCAACGTGGAGATGGTTTAGACATAGCTATTACGAGGGATACACCTGCCACACCCACTGCCAGGGCTCTCAATCGCCTATATTCGGATCACAAGCCGGTGATTCTTGAAGTACCCAGCCTAGCAACCACAGAATATGAAGAAACAAGAAGAGACTACCGTAGTATAAACTGGCCGAACTTTAGATCACATCTTACAGATAAAGAGACACAAATAGCAGACGCGGAAGATCTGGAAACAGACCTCCAACATCTCACAAGATGCATCAAAAAGGTTGTGGATGAATCAGCCCCCATCAGACGGCGGGCAGTAAGCATCAGAAAGTGCTACCGGCCGACATTCTCGAAATTATTGCAGAAAAAAGCAGTCTCGCGGATAAAGCATGAAACCAGACGACCTGAAGACAGGCGAAGTCTTAACAGACTAATTAGAGAAATTAATGCTCGTATCATTGCACACAGAAATAAGGAATGGGAAGCAAGAGTTTTGACGCTCAAAGTTGAGGACAATTCGGCCTGGAGGGAAACTAAAAGGTTGCTGAAGAAGAGATCGCTAATACCATCTCTGCAAACTGAAAATAGAGTACTATGCAAACCAATTGAAAAAGCGGAAGCTCTAGCTGATGCTTTTGAAGCAAACTTTCAAACTATCAATGAACCCACTAGATGAGCAACACATCAGATTAGTCAAACTCCGCCTTCGCCGTTACCTCCGGGATGGAGGAGACAATGATGAAATTGCACCATTTACAAGACAGGAGTTTCTGGAAGTAGTGTCCAGCTTGCCTCCAGACAAAACACGGGGGGAAGATGGCATTACCAACAGAATTATTAAAAATCTACCACCTGCTGCTGTAGATAAATTGGTTAGTAAGTTCAATAGAATAATTCAAAGTGGCATCTACCCAACTGCATGGAAACAAGCAATTATCATACCAGTTCCTAAGCCAGGGGAAAGACCCAAAGTCTCCTCAAAATTACAGATCTATTAGTCTCCTGACAGCAATCAGCAAATTTTTTTAACGCCTCCTTCTCAAACGGCTACAAGCTCACATTGAGGAGGGTAACATGATACCCGATGTGCAACATGGCTTTAGAACTAACCATTCAACTGTTCATCAACTAATGTGACTAGTGGAAACGGCAACTGGTGTATTTAACTATCGGGATCACTGTGGGGTGGTACTCCTAGATGTGGCCAAAGCCTTTGATTCGGTCTGGCACGAGGGATTGCTTTACAAAATGGCAAACCCTTGGCGTGCCTGGCAGATTCTTGAAGATCATTAGTAGTTACCTCCAACAAAGAACATTTGTAGTAAAGGTAGAAAATATCACATCCACACGTAGAACAATACGTGCTGGGGTCCCACAGGGCAGTGTACTGGACCCAGTACTATATACTCTCTATACAGCTTATCTACCCATGCAACAAGGCACTGAAACTGCCCTTTACGCTGATGACACAGCAGTATTTGCAACTTCACGCAGCCCAGAGTTGATTGGCCGGAGGCTTCTGGCTGCACTGGAGCAGATTGAAGAGTGGGGCGACAAAATGGAGAATCCGCATCAATGCGTCCAAAGCCAGGCCATCTGGTTAACAAAAAGAAGGATGCCACCTCGACCCAGACTGGAACTTTTTGATGAAAAAATCCCTTAGGTGAATACAGCCAGGTATCTAGGTGTCACTCTAGATACTAAGCTAACCTGGAAGGCTCATGTTGAAGATATTGGACAAAGGGTACAGCGCCGATTGGGTGAATTATATCCAGTACTAATCACACCAGCACCCTCAGCAGTAGAACTGGCATTGAATTATATAAGTCACCTGTGAGACCACTGATGGAATACGCTTCCCCAGTTTGGGCATACGCAGCTGCAACATTTGGACACTCTGCATAAACTACAAAATAAGGCGCTGAAAAGATCTCTTCACTTACCAATAATGTTCCCGACTAAATAACTCCACCATGTAGCAAACATCGAAATGTTCAAAGACAGATAAAAGTTGGAAACCGTTTTCTACAATAAAGCAGAAACGAACACTAATCCGACAATAAATACACTCGCCCACTATGAAGTAAATCTAGGACCCCACAAAAGGCTACTTAACTTACTTCAATAGAGAGCTAAGAAGAACTTATTCAAAAATATAACACTAAACCAATGACAAATTTAAATGAGCCAACAGCAAATGAAGAATAGCAACAGAGAAACTCATTAATCAAAACACCCTACGTTAAAATGAAGGAAATGCCAAACAGGCAAAAACTTCAATCAAGAATTCTGCAGCTCAAGGGTTGTAGAAGAAAGTTGGCTCTACGGCATCCCTGCATCTCGACACATTCAGAGGGGTGGACACACTCGCCGGCCAGCAGTCGGAACAGTAGCATCGCCACACACACAGCCACCATTCTCTGCCATTTCTTCAATTGGCAGTGTTTTTGGGAGTTGTTATCCTAGGTTATTTTCTCCATTTAATAAGGTTAGTCAATTCTTCTGAGTTGGTTGGTCTTTATTTTTGTGTATTATTTATTAAACTCAATGAACTTTTATGTCAGCCTGCTGAAATGTCATACTGGCAGATGTTTTTGACCATTAGATTTTTTACTTCTGGGAGCTTTTGTAGAAAGATTTTGCCAGCAGACTGAATCTATCCAGGAGCATAGGCAGTGCAGTAGCCTCGTGTAGGGCATCGGTAGGGAAATGACGTGGCAATTGTAGGGCTCTCTTCAATGCCCGATTTTGAATGACTTCTAGCTTTTGTATATGATGATTGCGGCTTATGCCCATTCAGGACATGCATATTCCATAATTGGATGGATAAGGGTAGTGTATATTTTGATTCCAATACTTGGAGGTAGTCGGCTATTAAAATTGATGAGTGGGTAGAGTTGCTGTAATCTCGCACTCGCTCGGCATCTGACTTCCTCTATGTGGGCGTGCCACGTTAATCTCCTATCCAGTGTGATCCTTAGATAGTGAACAGTTGTAGACCAGAGGATGTCCTTGCCATTAAGGTATAATAGAGGATGTGGTATCACCGGTAGCGCTGGGTCGCATCTTCGCATAAGCATAATGGCTTGCGTTTTAGCAGGATTTATTTCTATTCTCCACCTCCTAGCCCAAGCAAGAGTTTTCTGTTGGACTTCCTGGAGACGACGGGCTACAATAGCTCTGCTTCTGCTGAGAGAGAAGTATGCGGTGTGATCTGCGTAGGTCGCAATCTCTACATCGGGGTTATTAGGCACGTCAGCAGTGTACAATGTGTAGAGTACTAGTCCGAGAACCGACCCCTGAGGAACACCGGCTTGGAACTATCTTCTAGTAGAGAAAGCATTCTTGACGCCGACACTGAATGTGCGGCCGGCGAGGTAGCTCCTAATAAGTTTCACATACGGTCCTGGGAACCCCTGCTCATAGAGCTTGAGCAGGAGTCCCGAGTGCCATACCGAGTCGAATGCTCTGGAGATATCAAGTAGCACCAACCCACAGCATTCCTTGACGTTAAAGGCTCTGGTGGCTTTCTCGACGAATCTCATGAGCTGCTGAGTGGTGGAGTGGCCTTTTCTGAATCCTATCTGGTGGTTTGGGATGATACTGTTTGCTTCTATGTGGATGTACAGTCTTTTGAATAGCAGTCTCTCAAACACTTTACTGACAGCTGGAAGAAGGCTAATAGGCCGGTAGTGTTGAGGGAAGAGTGGGTCCTTACCGCTCTTGTGTATACCGACCACTTCTGCGTGCTTCCAGTTTCGTGGGTATTTTGCAGTCTTAGAATTTTATTGAAGATCGCTGTCAGGAATGTTATCGCCTCAGGTGGTAGTTTGCGAGGAGAAGGTTGTTAACCTTGTCCCGTCCCGGAGCCTTGCGAGGGGGAAGTTTAGAAACACAGCTGGCTACTTCCTCAGCAGTGATTGGCTCAATTTCAAATCGTCCTCGCATTGAGAAAGACTTGTAATCTACGGCGCACTGTATTCAGATGGCGATGATTCACGTTGGTTTGCGCTGGCCGGAAGTTCTTTTCAAAGGAGTCTGCTAAGGCATTAGCCTTATCTTCAGGGCTATATACAAGTCGTCTCTCGCCGTGGAGCGGTGTAAGTCGTTTCCTGTGTCGGTGAACCTCTGGTTTGGTTTCCAAAGCGATTCATCATCCGGGTTAACATAGAGATGCGGGCATCCCATTCCCTATTTCTATGCTCCGTCAGGGAAACCTTTAGCTCCCTCTGTAGGCGGTTTAGAAGTCGTTTCGTAAGGGGGTTCCTTGTTAATCTCATTCTTTCAACCCGATGTCGTTTGCGCCAGAAGTTAGGCGGAAGTTGCGGAGATGCGTGCTTGGGTGTCGTTAGTGGTGTCGTGGCCGTAGAGGCGTTGCGTACTGCCATTTCAAATTTTTGGATGGCTTCATCGATGTTGCCTGTATCAGCGGCAGCAGTGAATTCGTCTTTAAGTAGCTGTTGATAGCGTCTCCAGTTGGTTTTATAATAATTGGGCTGGTTTCTTCCAGTGTTTGCCAGGGTCCGATGTTAATCTCCACCAGCACTGGGCAATGGTCTGACGACAGCCGGTCAATGGTGGAGGCAGCCACAAAGCCGGAATACCTTTCGTTATGAGTATGTCAAGTACGTCCGGTCTTCCTCCAGCGCCGGGATAATGTGTAGGCTCCTCAGGGCCGGTCACACACATGTCGTATCTGTTTGTTAGTCTTCGCAGAGCCTTACCCGCCTGGTTAGCAACCCTACTGTTCCAGTCAGGGTGCTTGGCATTAAGGTCCCCTTCCAATCAGAGTTTGCCTCTGGTGGCGGCTAAATTTGTGAAGTCAGCCTGCTCCAGTCTGCGGGGGGGCCGGTAGGCAGAACTACTGTTAGTTTACCATTGACAGTACCAACTCGACACCGACGGCTTCTATCTGCTGTAGTGCTGGAATTGTAATTTCGTGGTGAGTGATATTTCTTTTGATGTAGGTAGCTACTCCTCCTCCGGCATGGGCCTGTCCCGCCGGTAGCAGTTGTAGTTGGCTACGGAGGCACGCAGTCCTTGTTTCAGATGTGTCTCGGTCACCAAACACACGTCTACAGTCTGCTCGAGGAGGAACTGCCTGAATTCATGCAGTTGGCTATAGATGCTGTTAGCATTCAAATGCAAAAAGTGAGAGAGTGCATTGGGGCGTCTATCCATCATGATTACAATGAGCGCATTTTGGTGTAGCCAAGGCTTTCATCATTGCAACGGTCAGGTTTCCAATCTGCTCAGTGAGTGTGCACATCATTTTCATGATGGACTCTAACATGCAGGTAAGCCTTGTTGAAGTTGCCGTTTGAGGAGTCTTCGGTTGCGTCTATTTGTCTTCTCTGATTGGTAACTGCTGCTCCTGTTTTGTTGGCAGTTGTGGGTAGCTCTGTGAGTATTCCATCAATTGGAGTTGCAATTGAAGAAGCGTCAGCTGGAGTGTCAACGTTAGTAGCCAGCGATTTTCCGTCATCTTGTTTCTGACGTTGCTGATTGATTTGTTTCCTTCTTCTTCTGTTTGACTTCTTACTCGGCTGCGTGGGCTGTGCCTTAGCATTGAGTTGTGTCTTGTTGTTGGTGGTCTTGGAACCTTCTGGGGTATGTTCTCGTTCTTGCTCTGCTGCTTGCGTGGTACCAAGCGGTTTACCTTTTGGGTTTGGTTACGGCTTGGAGGTGAATTTTCCTTCTCTGTCAATAATCCTCTTTGTCGATCCCGAGCCCTTTTAAAGGATGGGCAGCCTTTATAGCTTGCCACCTGTCCCCCCGCAGTTGGAGCATTTTGCAGCGTCTTTTCCCTTTTGTGAGGTGCACTGATTGGTATCATGCATCCGGCACACTTCACACAAACGGGAGGTATTTTGCAATTCTTTGCAACATGGCCAAAACGCTGGCAGTTGAAACATTGGGAAGGTCCTGTTTAGCACAAAGCTTCTCAACCTGCACTTTCAGGTGACATATCCCGTCAACCCCGAAGATTGTTCTGTTTTCTGGTATGTCGGCCAGAACCACCAGGAACAGCAGCATTGCCGTTACTACCAGGACGTTTGAGTTGGGTCACCGTCTGTACGGAAAAGCCCATCCATGAGTTCGTCCTTCAAGTCCTCCGTGGGCAAGGAGTGAGGAATACCCTGAAGACAACTTTCAGATTTGGGACCGACCCTATTGGGAAGGTATAGTACGGGGTTCCTCTTTCCTGAAGCATTCCCGTAGCAGCGATGTAGTCTTCTGTGGTGGTAAAAGCGAACTTAATCTTGTGCCGCCCGCAGTCTTGGCGGAGAAGTGACTCTTCACGACGGTGTCGACTCTTCATAGTATCTTGTAGTTTTCGTCAATCAGAACAACAATCTGTGGAATGTGTGCTAATCGTCGTTCCGTTGGCCGTTCGGTTGCAGTAGAGTCATTTGGAGGTGGTTCACTCTGCAACGGTTGAAATCTGTTAACTGTTTACAAAGTTGTTTCTTGTTGAGTAGGGGACGGTGTTTTAGCTGTGCGTCGTGGAGACACAAAACCTTCTTCATATTGCTGTTGAGTATGTTGAGTGTGGTAATGCTGCGCCACTGAATCTGGTGCTGGTTGCTCTGAGGAGGCAGCAGTTTCCGCCATAAGGAACCGTTGAGTTGAAGTGGCCGAGCAAAGAGCTTCTGCTGTGGATGTGTCCTTGATCTTCTTAACTGGTGTCTTCAAAGGACGTGCGTGCCGTTTCATCTTAGAGGGTTTGCCCATCTTCTTCACATGGGTTTTGCTAGAGGAAGAGCAAGCTGCTCTGCGTTTGTCGGCATCTGAGTCTCCGTAGTCTTCGTCGGAGTTGTTGTTTTTATATGGGCCTCTGTAACCAGAGGTTATTTGAGTTACTTCTGGCGTAGATCGCCGTTCAGACACATATCACCTGGGATTCTCTCTCCTAGGGTGCAGGGAAGTTCTTGCACAGTTGAGTGCATCTTCTTCCATTATTTGTTTAGTTTGTCCTCAGTGTTGTTGGTTTTTTCTTTACTGGCCTGTCAAGCCCGGATGGTTTTGGATTTCAGTGTTGGAGGACCCTGATCTTTCGTTCAGGGACCAACTTGTTCATTTATTAATTTCAATTGCCACCTTAACCTATTGTCAATGTGGTACATGGAGCCAAGCAGTCTGACTAGTGGGTTGTTATGTTCCCTAATCTTTCGTAGAGCTTTCGCGCTGCGGCATTGTATCGGTCTTTCAATAGAGGGAGTCCGCTAATTTCATGAAGAGTTTTAGTTGGTGTTTCTCGTGGCAGTTTGTATGCGTATCGAATCGCCCTGTTTTGGATTGTTTGGAGCAACTTTAAGTGCGAAAGAGCAGCGTTGCCTCACACTCGTGCAGCATACTCCAGTAGCGGCCTGATAGTTGTTGTATAAAGCAGTAGTAGGGTGGAATGTGTAGTAGGTTTCTGATGTACGTCTTCCAGGACATTCGTTTGTCTAGTGTGACACCAAGAGTGCCGTGTTGTCCACTTGATATCTTCTCCAAACAGTCGAACTGGCTGTAGTGAGGGTACACTCCTCCTAGTTATTATGATGGCCTGGCTTTTGGTGGCATTGAATGCCAGCCTCCATTTGGTCGCCCAGCTTTCAATGTTGTTGATCCCCGCTGCAGTTTGCTGCGTAAGTGCGTGGATCTGATACTACGAGTGTAAAGAGTGGTATCATCTGCATATAGACCAGTTTCCAGTTGCTCGGTTCTCGGCACATCGGCGGCGTATAAGTTATATAGGACCGGTCCAAGGACAGATCCTTCAGAGACCCCAGCATTGATAGTTTTTATTGCCGAGACAGCATCCTCCGTTACCACTCTGAAGCTTCTTCCAATTAGATAGTTTTTTTTTTTTTGGTCTGACATGTTGTAGCGGGAATCCCTGCGTCAGCAGTTTATAAAGTAGGCCGTCGTGCCAGACAGAATCAAATGCCCTAGACATCCAGGAATACGGCACCAAAATACTCCCGTCTCTCGAAGGCTCCCATGGCATACTCTATGAGTCGTAATAGTTGTTGGGACGTGGAGTGGTTGCGCCGAAACCCGAATTGCTCATTCGGGAGAATACCTTCATCTTCGATATGCCTGTGAAGCCTGCATAGGTTAATCTCTTAAATACCTTAGATAGGATGGGGAGAAGACTTATTGGTCTGTAGGATTTCGTGGAGCGCTTGTCTTTGCGAGACTTGGGCACAGGGACAATTTCCACGTGCTTCCATGTTTTCGGGTATTCACCAGTAGCCATTATGTTGAATGCCGACTTGATGTACTCAGTCGCCGATGGTGGAAGCTGCCTCAAAAGTTGGCCACTAATTTGGTCATGACCAGCTGCTTTATTAATTTCAACTCGTTTTAGAAGTGCATGGACCTCCTCAGTTGTAGTAGGGTCAATGTCGTCCTCCGGTAGTGGATCAACTGAGAGGTACTGTTACAGGCGTTGTGCGACCAAGTTGATATGGGCGTCATCTCGAGGCTCTTCTATTGGCTGGAAGTTTGCTTGAAAGTTGTCAGCAATTGCATTTGCTTTGTCTGTAGGTTCACAGACTATTCTGTTGCCTACTACTAACGGTGGTATTCTCTGCCGGCGGTGAAGCATACGTTTTGTTACTTTCCAGGCTGAACCATCATGAGCTCAGAGTGTTCCCATAAAACCAGCCCATTCTTGATTCCTGTGTTTTTCGACAGCAGCCTTTATTTCCCTCTGCAGTCTATTAGTTACACGTTTTGCGGCAAGATCTCTGGTGACTTGCCAATCTCTCGTCAGGCGGTTCTTGTGGGTGATTGCCTGTCGGATGTCCGGAGGTAACTGCCTGGACTTCTCCCTATGTTGTCGTGCTGGTGGAGTCGCTAGATCTGCTGCTTCGTTCACCAGCCCCGCAAATAAGTCCATCACCACACTGGGACCTACGTCTTCTACTGGGGGAGCATTATTAATGCATTCATCTAAATGTTGCTTGTATAGATCCCAGTTGATGCGGCTTAAATTTCTTGTGCGTCTTTCAGGTTGTTTAGATACCCCTATATTCATATAGAATATAACTGGGAGATGATCTGATGACAGGGCCGTTTTCGTGGTTACTGCACAGTGTGTTGCAACCCTTCACGATTCCAATATCCAGTACATCAGGCGGACCTCTACCCCTGATAATTGGTGGCTCTGTTGGGCTCCAGACGACATCGTCCTGCCCCTCAGTAGCTCGCAGGAGACGCCTACCGTCGCTGTTGGTGATTCGCGAGTTCCAGGCTGTATGCTTGGCGTTCAGGTCCCCTGCCATACCGTCCCACGCAATCGAAGAAGTGCAGCCACCTCCTCTTCGTCGACAAGTCCCTGGGGGGGGGGTGTCTGTACGCCGAAATTAGTAGTAGTGTGCCTCTTGAAGTTTCGATGGCAACACCCGTCCTTCGATCGTCTGGAGTTGTGGGAGGGAGATTTCGTGATGTTTGATATATCTCCGTATATAGATGGCGACGACAACGCCATTAACTGCCCATTTCCTCCTTGGGCAGAGTAGGGTGGAGTGTTTGTCTTGCGACATTTACTCCTAGTCTTATAGATGGATACTTGCTTCAGGTTAGATTTGTCTTAACGTTTGGCGTAGATATTTTCAGATGGTTTGGGGATTTATTGTACAAGTGAGATAGGTCCTATGTGTGGACTATTCCTACCGGATAATTTCCCAGATCCTTGATTAGTGGGTTGTTGGATTTATGGGCTGTATTATAAAATTTGGTGGCAAGATCCTTGAATCGTTGTTTTAAAGTTGGTAGCCCTGTGGCTTCATGAAGGGCAATTGTGGGAAATCTGCAGTCAAGATGAAGTGCTCTCTTCAACGCTCGATTCTGAATAATTTGAAGTCGGTCAAGATTTGTTTTAGCTGTGTATCCCACACAGGACAGGCATATTCAAGTATTGGTCTTACTAAGGTGCAGTAGATCCGTACTCCTAAGGGTGCGGAGAGCTTACTGTCCCTGTTTAGCACTGGGTACAACGCTTGAAGTCTCGCGCTAGCTCTTCTGCGGAGGTCGTTTATGTGGGCCCTCCAGGTCAACCTGGAGTCAAGCAGGACTCCAAGGTAGCGAACTGTGTTTGACCATGGGATTAAGTTGTTATGTATTTTGAGTTGTGGATCCAATTGAGGTCTCTGTCGAGGTCCTATCCTTTTAGTTAGTAAGATGGCTTGGGTCTTCGTTGGGTTGATTCCGATACGCCACCTCCTCGCCCAGGCCTCAGTCTTCTGCAATACCTCCTGCAGACGACGGGTGACTATAGCTTTGCTGCGGCAGCGAGTGAAGTAAGCTGTATCATCAGCATATGTGGCGGTGTGAATTCCGTTTTGAGAAGGTACATTGGCTGTATATAGGGAGTATAGCAGAGGTCCTAGGGTCGAGCCTTGTGGTACTCCTGCCTGAATGCTACGCCTTGTGGAATAGACGTTACCAATTTTGACTTTGAAGGAGCGGTTTTCCAGGTATGATTTTATCAGTTTGACAAGCTGTCCCGGGAGTCCCAATTCGTAGAGTCGTAGTAGCAGTCCGGCGTGCCATACCGAGTCAAATGCCCGGGAGATATCTAGTAGTACAAGTCCACAGTATTCTTTATGGTTGAAGGCCGTCGTGGCAGTCTCAACCACCCTCATCAGTTGCTGGGTGGTTGAGTGTCCCTGACGGAACCCAAATTGATGGTCTGGGAGAATACTCTGTCGCTCGATATACAGGTTAGGCGTTTGAGGAGCAGACGCTCAAACACCTTGCTGATAGATGGTAACAGACTTATGGGCCGGTAGTTTTGAGGTAGAGAGGGGTTTTTCCCACTCTTATGGATAGCTACGACTACGGCCTGTTTCCACCGGGTGAAAGTTCTTCCTGTCTACAATTATATTGAACAGCATCGTGAGGTGGTTAATTGCCGCTGGAGGCAGGTTTCTCAAACAGATGTTACTGATTCTGTCGTGGCCTGGGGCTTTTCTTGGGTTTAAGCTGGTCACACAGGTGAAGACTTCTTGAGGGGTAAAGTGCTCGATGTTGTGTTCGTCTTCGTCATCAGCTTCGAGGAAAACCCTCAGTCGATTGTTGACTTCTTCGATAAGTAAGAACGAAGACTTTCCCGGCGTATGACTGCAATGTAGTCTTCACGGGTGTACCGCCGGATAGTGTTGTGGAAACACAATATTTCGACGGCTGGCTCTGCCGTCTTCTTCAGGTGATGAGACATGTGTAATGGTCGGCTGACCCACAGATACTGAGATGGTTCGGGTGCCGCTCTTCCTTATATACAAGTCGCGCGTGGCTTCGGCGATGGCTTACTATGAGCCAGGCCCGCAACCACTGGCGGTTGGCTGCCCGTGGGCGTGGCTAAGGTTCTTGTTCCAGCCCGAGCTAATATGAAGCCCTCTACGGCGGCAGCTGGACGGAAGTACAACGTTTCTCTGCGGATATTTGCCAAGGACAGGTTTCCATGCCTCACTGAGACATAGACCACTGTCTCTGTTAAATGTGTCGGCCAGTCGAATTTCGATGGCTTCTTTGATGACAGATTCCCAAAAATGTGATGTTCTAGCCAATATCCTAACGTTATTGAACTCTACTTTGTGGCCATTGTGGCCTTTGTGGCATGGGAATCTGTCATCAAAGAAGCCATCGAAATTCGACTGGCCGACACATTTAACAGAGACAGTGGTCTATGTCTCAGTGAGGCATGGAAACCTGCCTGGCAAATATCCGCAGAGAACGTTGTACTTCCGTCCAGCTGCCGCCGTAGAGGGCTTCATATTAGCTCGGGCTGGAACAAGAACCTTAGCCGCCCACGGGCAGCCAACCGCCAGTTGGTTGCGGGCCTGGCTCATAGTAAGCCATCGCCGAAGCCACGCGGACTTGTATATAAGGAAGAGCGGCACCCGAACCATCTCAGTATCTGTGGGTCAGCCGACCATTACACATGTCTCATCACCTGAAGAAGACGGCAGAGCCAGCCGTCGAAATATTGTGTTTCCACAACACTATCCGGCGGTACACCCGTGAATTCTTCGATAAGATCGGGGTCGCCGGGTGCTGGTTGAAAGTTTTGTTCGAAAGCTTTAGCTAGAGCGTTGGCTTTATCTTCAGGGCGATATATGTATCCCTGATCTCCAAGTAGTGGTGGAATTCGACTTTTCTTTTAGTAAACCATCTGGTATGTGACCACAGCGAGCCGTCGTCCGATCGCAGCATTGAAAGTCTGGCCTCCCATTCACGATTTCGATGTTCAGCTAAAGACACTTTCAATTCTCTTTGGAGACGATTGAGTAATTTTGTAGCATATTTTAATGCGCATCTTCCGCAATGTTGCTAAGTGTAATGTTTGGTAGCTTGTTTGAAAGGTTCGTCATTATGCCGGTATATCTAACCTAGGGATGCCAGATGGCCGGGAAATCCGAGATTGTCCCGGAATTTGTATCTTGTCCTGTGTCCAGGAATTAAGTGTTACTGTCCCGGAATTTCCGTATACCAGTTTTTTTCTCAAACTTGAGATACCACGGTGGCAGAGGGAGGTAGAGGTGCGCTCCACCTTACCGACGACCAGAGACAATATATATAGACTGTTCAACTATGGAGTAGTGATGTTATGTAGCATAGGTTTTACCTAAAATATAACTTTTTAAAATTAATTTGAATATTTGTTCACTCCTTAAACATACTACTAATATACCTTTTTTAACCCCATAAATGTCCCGAAAATTATAATCCTCTACCACTAAAATATCTTTTTAACCCCAGAAATGTCCCGGAAATTGTAGTCATGTATCTGGTAACCCTAACATAACCTGATCTTTCGATTAATATATCCATGTTATTTACTCTTTAATTGTTACAGTTTACAATTATCTTTATTTTCTGTTAGAAACATTGTCTTAATACTGATAGCTTACTACTTCCGTCACCGAATCTAGAATATTACTTAAGATTTGACACTCTCATATTTCAATTGAAATATATAAATTTTAAATAACACTTTCAGTTGATTCATAACTGTCAAATCAAATATCAATACATCCACAATCCCAATTATTTCTTATTACCTCAGTATTGTTCAATAACTATTTATCTTTATTAATAAAATAACGTTAATACTTTTTACACTACCATATACCACACAAAATTCCAGTAATTGATATTTATCATAACTATTAGAGATGTTCCGACTATGACTTTGTCCGACTTGCTGACTAGCCGATTAGTAGGCCAAGCCGATCACGGTTTCAGTGGTATTTGGCAAATTCCGTGACACTTCGTTTACAGCTGATTCGCCCAAGTCGCAACCGCAGCCTACGAGCGTGTGGGAACCATGGAGGAAGGAAATATATGGAGGAGAAGTGACGTTAAATTGGTGAAGCAGGCTCGCGCATGCGCAGTGCAGCGGCGATTTGCGCTTGCAAACAATTGCGATGTTCCCATATATCCCGAAAACTAAGCAAGATATCGAAACATTTTATTCTTTATTTTCGATTTGTTTCGTCGTGTTTACATAAGAATCGATCATTAAATTTGACTTTTGCGAAATTTTTTTTTCTCCATTTCAAACCTCACTTTTGATACAGTATATCTCTAGAACTAAGTGAGATATCGAAAATTTGTTATTCTTTATTTTTCATTTGCCCGTCTTTTTAAATAAGAATCCATCATCAAATTTGACTTTGACGAACGTTTTCTTCTGAATTTCAACCAAAACCATTTCACATTTGGGACAGAATATCTCGAAAACTAAGCAGGATATCAAAAATTTTATTCTTCATTTTTATTTTTCATATCGAGTTACATAATAATCCATCACCAGATTGCGGCGTCACCTTTATCCTAGAGTCCCCTTGAGGTTTTTGTACATATTCCCCGTGTCTGTATGGAAGCGGCCATGCCCCCTCCACTCCGGCCATGCCCCCCCCCCACTCCTCCTCACCCTGCTTCACTTTAATGCGTGGTGAAGGTCTCTTGCGTCGTCTCCTTATATTTCCTTCCTCCATGGTGGGAACATGTATTGTTTAGTTCACATTGTTTCTTGATTTTTGCTTGTGCACGGGTCAGAGCGGTGTTTTTGTGTAAAAAATAAGTACAACAGTGTTGTTATTGTTCAATAAAGTGAAAGAGAATTAAAATTAATTTAATCATGTCAAAAAGAAAGTCTCGTATTTTGATTTTTTTGATCAATTATGCAATGATTCGCGTATAGTGAAGTGTAATCAGTGCCAAATGATAATTTCTCGTGGTGGGCAGGGAAAAACAGCAAATACTACGAGAATGAACAACCATATCAAATACCGACATCCAACCCTGATAGCTCAGTTAGCTTCTGTGATCAAATCATCAACCACAGACGATTCATCCCAGTCGCAAATCCAAGTAAATGAGCTACCTACAACAGTGCCTACTCCGTCAACTTCAGTGTCGTCAGAGGTCAGTTTATGTCACAAAAGCCAGCAAAATATTGAAGATAGTTTCGCTGTCACGTGAAGATTCAAGATCGAGAGACAGCAATATTGCGATTGGTCAGATGATTGCACTTGAAAACCAGCCATTGTCAATTATTGAAAATATTGGCTTTAAAAACTTGATGAGAAAAGTTAAACCAAAATATAGCATACCGGGAAGAAATTATTTCACAGAAAACATCATTTCTCATCTTTACGAAGAGTCTAAATCTGAAATACGAAGAGGAGTGCTTAGTGTATAAAAAACAATTTAGGGGTGTAGAGACGACGAGTAGTTTGGTTTTTGTAAAGCTAGTGTGGGCAGTATTTTTCTCTTTGTTTTGAAGTATACGTGTGCAAATTTCCATCGAAACCAGATATAATCTGTAGCTATGTGTAAAGAACTTTTGCAAAAATGAAATGGGGTAAGGGAGTGAGTGGTAGCGTTTTGTAAACACAATGTGGACACTACGTTTCTCTTTGTTTTTAAGTATACATGTACACTGTTCCATGGAAATCTGATAAAACTGTGGGTATCTATATAGAACCATGGAAATTAGGAGGGTTGGGGGTAGAAGGGAAGAGTGGTTGGGCTTCTGCAACCTAATTTAAACACAACTATTCTGTATGTTTTGAAATATATGTGTGCAAATTTACTTCAGAATCGGATAGAAACTGTAGCGTTGTGTAGATTAAAGGATGGAAAGGAAGGATCGGAGTTTGGACTCTCGAAACCAAATGTAGACAGTATTTATCTGTTTGTTTTGCAGTATACATGTGAATACTTCCTTCAAAATCAGAAAGCGTTGTGTAAAGAACATTGACAGTAATCAAAGGGGTAGAAAGGGGGATAGGGTTTGTGTTTTTGAGAAAGTTATGTGGACAGTATTTTTCTTTTTCTAAATGCTTTAAAGTATACACATGCGAAGTTCCACCGAATCGGATTAAAATGTGGGTTTTATACAAATATTAAAGGAAAGGGAGCGAGGGTAGTTTTTTTGGTCAGAAATCTTATCCACAAAAAATTACATATATTTGCGTCATCTTTCATAAAGATCGGTCAAATGGTGCCGACTGTAGCTTACTAAAAATAAATTGACAGAAATCAAGGGGGTAGAAACGGGGAGAGGGGTTCAGTTTTTGTAAACCAAGTGTTGGCATTAGTTTTCCTCTTTGTTTTAATGTAAAAATTTGCTAAGTTCTGTCTAAACTGAATAAAAACTGTCGTTGTGTATAAAAATTAAGTGGTTTCATCTGGAGAGGTGGTAATTTTTAGATCTTTTGGTCAGACACCTTCTTCGTGAAAAAATACATAGACACCTTCTTCGTGAAAAAATACATATAATCACCAAATTTCATTGTAATCGGTCAAACAATCTCGACTGTAGCTTTTTATAAAGAACATTGACAAAAGTTAATGGGATTGAAGGAGGGTAGAGCTTTGGCAAACCAAATGTTGACAGGATTTTTCTCTTGGTTTTAAAGTATACATGGGCAATGTTCAATAAAAATCAGATAAGAAATGTAGATTTCTATAAAATTAAGAGGTGTAAAGGGAGACATGGGGTGGTTTATTTATTTATTTTTTTATCAGAAAACTTCGCTATGAAAAATTACATGTATATGCCAACTTTATTGGAGACTAGTTAAATGGTGTCGACTGTAGCTTTGCATAAAGAAGAGTGGTAAAAATTAAGGGGGTGGATAGGGGGAGAGGGCTTCTGTTTTTTCAATTAAAAAGTTGACAGTATTTTTCTCTTTATTTTTGACTATACATGTCCAAAGTTTCATCGAAATCGGATAAAAAATGTGGGTTGTATAAAAATTAAGGGGTGGTAAAGGGGAAAAGGGTGGTTTTTTATTTGTTTATTTTTTGGTTAGATTCACTATGAAAAATTACACGTATATGCCAACTTTGATGATAATCGGTCAAACGGTGTAGAGTTTAGCTTTTTATGAAGAACATTGACAATAATTAAAGGGGTGGAAGGAGGGAGGGGGTTGAGCTTTGGCAGACCAACTGTTGACAGGATTTTTCTCTTTGTTTTAAAGTTTACATGGGCAAAGTTCAATAAAAATCAGATAAGAAATGTAGGTTTCTATTAAATTAAGGGGTGTAAAGGGGGTAGGGGTGGTTTTTTATTTTTATTTTTTTGGTTAATAACCTTCTCCATGCCGACTGTAGCTTTGAATAAAGAAAATTGGCAAAAATTAAGGAGGTAGATAGGGGGAGAGGGGTACATTTTTTTTAAACCAAAAGTTGACAGTATTTTTCTATTTATGTTTGGCTATATATGTCCAAAGTTTTATCGAGATCGAATAAAAAATGTGGATTTGTATAAAATTAAGAGGTGGAAGGCGGTCGAAGGGGTGGTTTCTCAATGAAATTCATATGGGACCACTTTGGAGTTATACCCTATCCACTAAAATTCTTTTATTTAAATCTGTTCAAAATTGGGGAAGATATCGCTGAACATACATACAAAAAAAAAAAAAAAAAAATACTGACGAATTGAGAACCACCTCATTTTTTTGAAGTCGGTTATAAACCACCCCGTCTGCCCATTAAATTGCTTAATTTTTATACACAACCACAGTTTTTATCCGGTTTAGACAGAACTTAGCAAATTTTTACTATAAAACAAAGAGAAAACTGATGCCAACTCTTGGTTAGCAAAAACTGAAACCCTCTCCCCGTTTCCATCCCCTTAATTTTTGTCAATTTTTTTTAGAAAGCTACAGTCAACACCATTTGACCGATCTTTATTAAAGTTGGCACATATATATGTAATTTTTTATGGATAAGATCTCTGACCATAAAATAAAAAAAAAATAAAAAAATACCCTAGCTTCCCTTCCCTTAATATTTGTACAAAACCCATATTTTCATTTGATTCGGTGGGACTTCGCATGCGTATACTTGAAAACAAATAGAAGAAGAAAAATACTGTCCACATGCCTTTCACATAAATACAAACCCTATCCCCCTTTCTACCCCATTAATTACTGTCAATGTTCTTTATACAAAGCTACCGTTTCTTTCTGACTTTGAAGGATATATGCACATGTATACTGCAAAAAAACAGAAAAATGCTGTCTACATTTGGTTTCGAGAGTAGAAAGTCCACTCCTTCCTTTCCATCTTTTAATCTTCAGTTTCTATCGGATTATGAAGGACATTTTCACACATATACTTTAAAACATACAGAACAATTGTGTTTAAATTAGGTTGCTGAAGCCCAACCCCTCTTCCATTATACCCCCACCCCTCCTAATTTCCAATGTTCTTTATTGATACCCATAGTTTGATAAGATTTCCAAGGACCACTGCTCATGTATACATAAAATAAAAAATAAAAAAGTGTCTACATTCTGTTTACAAAACCCAACCACTCACTCCCTTACCCCATTTAATTTTGGCAAATGTTCTTTACTCAAAGCTACAGTTTTTATCTGGTTAGGATGGAAATTTGCACTTGTATACTTTAAAACAAGGAGAAAAACATTTCCCACACTAGCTTTACAAAAACTAAACTACTCTTCGTCTCCACACCCCTTAATTGTTTTTTGTACGTACCTACAGTTTTATCTGATATCAATAGAAATTTACAAATTTATTATTTAAATCAATAAGAAAAGGTAGTCTACATCTAGTATACAAAAGCTCAGTCCCTCTTTCCCTTTACCCTCACCCCTTTTAATATCCAATGTTCTTTACAAAAATCCACAGTTTTAAATCCCGTCAAAATCAGTTAAGTTATTTTTAAGTCAAGGCATAATATTTATAAAATAAATGTATCTTAATGTCTCAACATGTACTTCAGATTTCAACTTGGATCCCAAGTTTGCACATTGTGAAAACCAATTAAAAATCTATATTTTTTGTGTGATGCGGATCAAACAGATACATTACAGAGAGATTTCTGTATATGGTAAGTATTAATGCCCAGATGTTACATGTTTCGGTTATCGAGCAGCAGCTTTAACAGATGTTATGATAAGATCGAAACATAACCTGACATTCCTAAACACAACGCCCAATTCACCCCGTTCTGCAAGTGGTTGTGGTATATAAAGACAGAATTCTTCTTTGAAAGCAAGTGCTTTAATCTCTAAGCTACCAGGAAGTTCGCTAAATGGGAAGTGGTGCGGCATATTTAAAATACCAAATAAACAATAATGCCACTAAAAACTTAAAAATAAAATAATTGTTTAAAAAACATAAAAACTACCTTGAAAAAAAAGTACTAAAAATTTGAAATAACTTTATACCTTGCTTAGGAATAAGTAAATCTAAATGGACAACATTTTACATAACTTTCATTGATATTTTGACATTAATTAGTTATTTTTGGAGTCGGTGCCAGCGAAAGCAGGAAAAACGAAAAGAGAAAAACAATAAGGAATAACAGTAATACATAAAAAAATCTTGTTACTGCTTACCTACAATTAATGGTAGAAACATGTTTCAACAAAACTGAAACATACAGATGATACGCCGATATTGTACTAACTGTAAATCGTTTACTGCATGATGCAACCTACCAACTGACACTGTAGCGCCAGGGATATGCCTGGATGACCAATAAGGCCAAGCCACAGATTAAAATACTGTTAATTTGTTTCCCTAAGCTGTCTCCCGCAATAACACCTTCTGCCTCACGACATGCTGTAAAATATTGGGAATTTTTGTTCGTACTCCCTGTTTCGCCTCTAACGCGAAAAGAAGTTCAGTAATTCGATCTTCGCGATGTGACAGCTGACACAGACTCCAAAAATAGCTAATTAATGTCAACATTTCAATGAAAGTAATATAAAATATTGTCCATTTAATTTACTTTTTTCCTAAGCAAGGTATAAAGTTATTTTAAAATTTTTAGTGCTTTTTTTCAAGGTGGTTTTAACGTTTTTTTAAACAATTATTTCATTACATCATAGTTTACCTTTAATTAAAAAATTTAAGTAATAAAAAATATAACGAGATAACATTTTTGTTTGTCACAAATTTGATTAGATTATGTACGGTTATAAATCATGTAAGTACATTAGACTGTTTGTTTTTGTTTTATGATGCAGTTAATATTTTTTTCACAGTACATCATGTACAGTACATGCAATCTTGTTTCAATATTACTTAGTCTGTTAATAGTAAAAGAAGAAATATTTACAAATATTTATTGAAGATAAGAAGATATTGTCTTATTTTGTTTGTTAATTAAGATATTAATTTTTTGTTAAATGTCATAGTTTTTTTCTTAAAGTTAGTAATTTTAGCGATTACCAAAGGAAAGATTGCTTTACATATCAAAATGTGTAAGACTGATTCTAAAATAAAAATATTAAATAACAATCAATGTTTTTATTTTATGTAACGCTCCCTATATACATTTTACACGTACTAAGAAGCCGGATAGTCGGCGCTCTGTGCCGACTAGTCGCCGACTATGAAAGTGGCCGGATAGTCGGCATTACCGACTAGTCAGAACATCTCTAACAACTATTGTTTAAACCACTGAATAGGCAGGGTGTATGCCAACAGCAGACATGGAGAGACTTCCTCATACATGACCAAATCTTGAAGCGATGGATCTGAATTATTATAGTGGAGATGTTGGGAGAGGGAAAGAGATAAAACAGGACAAAAACGGTAACAGCAGGAAAATAAAAGGTAAGTAATTATTTGAAATATGTCCTGTGTATATATATATATATATATGAAAATATCAGTGAGTACATTTAAAACATGAGATTTTCCGTCACATCGACCTGGTATGGCAAGCATTTGGGAGGCATTCTATTATTCCTGAAATCTAATATGCCAAAAAATATAAAGAAAATAGTTTATGACCAGTAGCATTCTTCCTGTGCTAACATTCAGCTGGACTCTAAATGAATTTACAAAATATAAAATAAGAACTGCCCAAAAAGCTAAGGCAGTAGATGGAAAAACACGGTAATTAGAGTGGAGCCCAAGAGATCACCACAGACAGAGAAGAAGAACACCAGACCGATGGCACAAGGGCATACACCGGCTTTGGCAATTCTTTGCCTGTTAACTCCGAAAACCCTGTCACTTTCCATAGTAAATAAATCGGAATTACTGGAGATCGCGATTCCGCCAGGAATTTCCGTGGTAAAGCGCAAGACTCCTCTAGAAATACTTTCCGAAGTACATTTAACTGTATTATGCCCGATCCAGGCTGTAAACAACCTAATATCTGCTTGAAAATAATGGTATAGGCAGTATTACAACGGAATTACTGCTTGAAAATATCTCTTGCGATTGACTACAGCAGTATTATGAAGTCATTACTGAATGTTGTTTTGGCGGAATCGTGATCTCCAGTAGACCCGATTGGTATTCATTCTTCTTTACAAGCATTTCCTGAATAAATTCCTATTACCACCATAGATGTTGCCCGTCGTTATTCATATGAGGGGAATGGAAGCTATGACTTTCGAAAGCAATATTATTGGAGTTTGTGGTTAAGTTAACCAGAATCGCAACTGACACATTTTGTTACAGCATAGTTCACTCTGAAATCAGTTTTACAAACAATTTAAACTGCCTTCATAAGCACCATGTTACTAATTGTATTAATTAATGCAGGTGGAGTAGATCCACATTTAACGTGCAGAATTGTGCCTGGACCAGGAATAAAACTAATATTACATGGATAAGAAACATTTTTGGGGTTCCATTTTTTTTTATTTCACTGATTCTATACTTCCGGCGTCATTAATTCAGTAGATGTTACTACTGTATTGCCATGTGAACTGTAAATAAAATATGTAAAACATTGCAAAATCAAAGCCATTAGCATTATGTAATAACAATTCCGTATAATTAACCAACTTCAAAAATAAAAAAAAGGCGCACCGCCAGAATATTGAATTTAAAACGTAATTTTTTACGAGCACGAAGCTAGTTATACAATTTATCACTAGGGTTCAAATACAACACTGACACTCTTCCCACCTTGGAATCTCATAAATTGGCTGGGTATATAAGCTCATTGGCCTTCTGCTCAGACTGAAGTAAAAAATAAAATGAAATCAATATATCTCCCTCTCCAGACTATACTAGTGATTTATTGCATCATAATATTAATTAATACAAAATCATTCTCTTACGCATTGATTATCGGTCAGCTTAAACATTAATAATCTATACCGGAATTACAGTTTATTTATAAAAATGAATTTCAACAAGTACTGTTTTAAACTTGTGCTTCTCGGTACTAAAAGATAATAAGGCTTTATCAAATACTGGCAAAAGAATTATCTAATTCATGTGAGCATCGTCTAAGTGTGCACACTTTCATACTGTGTTTTTGGTTCTATTTGGGGAACTACATAGCTTAAATACTTGTAATTACATCTTGTATACAACTATAATATTTAAGATTGAATGTGAGCTCACATTACATTGCGAAGAATAAAGCTGACGTCGCTAGAGAAATGAATTCAACAACTGTTAGTGTTTAAGTATATCGACTTAAACTAAGTGCAAAGATTTGGACAGGTATTGGAGCAAATACGATTTGATCATGTAGTTAATTACTGAACACAAATAATGAAACCATAATTAATTAGTGTTTTTTGATATCTGTTGTACTTAATGTGTATGGTAAGAAAACAAAGTTAAATCTGTCTCAACACTGCGTGTTAAGTTGAATCTGGTTATTAACATTTCATTAATGTAGGCCATTTTCTTATACAGTTGCTTGATAAATTAGTATTTGTTGTTTAATAATACGCCATTACAACTGTTTTTATTTTCCGGACGCGTTATTAACAATTCACTCGAACTTTATTACTCCAGTTCTTACAGTTTAAATAAAATACATAAAGTTTCTGAGTTACAAAATGAAGAGACATAAGTTAACACTTTAAATATTTGGCATTCGACTCATGGTCATGAAAATTTAGACTATTTAATGTCAACTGTTATACATAATTAAATTGGTTACTATTGCGTTTAATTGAACTACAAAGATAATAAATTGCTTCTGTGTCATTGAATGTAGAAGCTATTTTGAATTAAACATTTACTATAGATTGTCTTAAAAGATGAATTCAGCACTCGTGAATCAATCTTTCTTCTCATATGGAAGCTTGATGGTATCATTAACAGTAATTTTAAATCATAGTAATAGTTTCCCAAAAATACCAATTATCACATAATAAGTTACAATAACTTAAGAATTAAATACGAAAATAGTTTCACAATTAACACTTTAAAGAGTTCAACAAATTTTCTTGGTAGTAATATATTGGACGTAGCTTAGAAGCAGTGAAGGAAATACGGCTGTGATATCCAGCTACAGTGTGTGTAAGCACCCTTCGATTCGGTTTTGACTAGCGCTTACGAGCTGAAACATAATCTCCCAACACAAAACATATAGTGGCAATTCATAAATCTTAAGACTAGTGAATTTTAAAATGATCCATATTTTAGCAATTTCTTTTATCTTTTAAATTTTTTGGTTTGTTTAAGTACGACGTACTAAGAAAGTTAATATCTATAACTCAAATTAGTGAAGAACAGCGAAATCACGATCGCTCAGGTTAAGAACTAATACATCTATCAGATTTTATATAATACTCATATATGTCTATTGACATTTATAAATTTTCGACATGTTTAGTTCAAGTCTGTAAATCAATCACACAATTATTTTATGGAGTAGCTTAATGGAATGAATTATCTGTTACTGAAAACTTTTTACTACAGATTTTATGTATAAGTTAATTAGTGACTTGGAACTTCGGTTAGGTTCTTATATTTTAACAAAGTACATCTTAGGCTACGTTTGTGCAAAAGAATCGTCATCATAGTATCTTATATATCTTTTATTACATACCAATTTGTGACTAAATGGCTTCCCTATTTCTATGTTAATCAATAGCTTCTCTTATTTTTCTGGCACAACATAGACTAGCAGTAAAATTCATATTTTCTCTTTATTGAAATGAACACGTTAATTTTTGGAAGTAATTCTACTACTCCAGATTTAATCTAACGGCTTCCCTAAACAAACTGACTTCTCACAATACACGCTTACAACTTATATGGGAAGTAACATTCCTTTTATCAACGATTATACTTGTTTCTAATATTTAGAAATATTATATATTTAATTTTTTCTCGTTTCTAATACTATTTATCAGCTTCTCGGATCTTATGCTCATCACCTTTTCAGGTGTTATAATAACTTAGGTTTATGGATATTTGCTGATAACAATAATAATGATTCCGTTTGGTCGTACTGATGGGGAGACAGAGTTTCTATTGACTGCGCATCCTGCCCATGTTGTAGCCGCCTTACATAACCTGGTCAACCTATCAGGTATAAGCTTAAAGTCCAATCCGAACCACGGAAGCGTACTAGCGAACTTCACAATACGCGGCATTTTATGACAGAAATAAATGATACGCATTCGAAACTGGAACATTTCGATCCAGTCAGACAGTGTCACCAGACCGCTCATTTACTGAGTAATCTTATATATATATATAAAATAGACATGTTTTTTCCTATATTTCACTTTTCAGCCACCACTACCTAGCACAGATCACTGATGTTTGTGGGTGGAAGTAGCATGGAGTTTCCTGTCGTGGACAACGTTGGCCGAATGCCGATAGCTGTGGGGATGTGAGAGATATAATGATTAAAGTTGGTCAGTGCAGGGCGTTTTCATATTTCGACCAAAAATTCGTATCTCCGTATACTTCTCTTTCCTGCCACAACTACATAACATAGACCTTTGGTGTTTGTGTGTGGTAGTAGAATCGTCTTTCCTGTCGTGCACTATGGTTGTTAGATGTCAGTAGCTATGGGGGTGTGGGAGAAATGGGGGTTGAAAGTGGTCGACCTGTGTCAATTTCATACATCTGCCAAAGACAAAAGTGTCATGGTGTATCACTTTTCAGCGAAAACTATAGATCACAGATAACTGGCGTTTGTGTGTAGTAGTAGCACAGAGTCACCTTTCGATCACAACAGCGGCCGAATTTCAGAAACTGTGGTACTGTGGTAGATAAGGTGGTTTTAAGTGGCCGATCAAGGATATTTTCGTATTTCGACTGTCTCCGCATATGTCACTTTTCTGCCACAACTACATAGCATAGAGCATTTGTGTTTGTGTTTGGTAGTAGAATCGTATCTCATGTAGTGCACTATGGTTGTTAGATGTCGGTAGCTATGGGGGTGTGGGAGAAATGGGGGTTGAAAGTGGTCGACCTGTGGCAATTTCATACTTCTGCCAAAGACAAAAGTGTCATGATGTATCACTTTTCAGCGAAAACTATAGATCACAGATAACTGGCGTTTGTGTGTAGTAGTAGCACAGACTCACCTTTCGATCACAACAGCGGCCGAATTTCAGAAACTGTGGTACTGTGGCAGATATGGTGGTTGTAAGTGGCCGACCAAGTATATTTTCGTATTTCGACTGTCTCCGCATATGTCACTTTTCTGCCACAACTACATAGCATAGAGCATTGGTGTTTGTGTTTGGTAGTAGAATCGTATCTCATGTAGTGCACTATGGTTGTTAGATGTCGGTTGCTATGGGGGTGTGGGAGAAATGGGGATTGAAAGTGGTCGACCTGTGGCAATTTCATACTTCTGCCAAAGACAAAAGTGTCATGGTGTATCACTTTTCAGCGAAAACTATAGATCACAGATAACTGGCGTTTGTGTGTAGTAGTAGCACAGAGTCACCTTTCGATCACAACAGCGTCCGAATTTCGGAAACTGTCGTACTGTGGTAGATAAGGTGGTTTTAAGTGGCCGACCAAGGATATTTTCGTATTTCGACTGTCTCCGCATATGTCACTTTTCTGCCACAACTTCATAGCATAGAGCATTGGTGTTTGTGTTTGGTAGTAGAATCGTATCTCATGTAGTGCACTATGGTTGTTAGATGTCGGTTGCTATGGGGGTGTGGGAGAAATGGGGGTTGAAAGTGGTCGACCTGTGGCAATTTCATACTTCTGCCAAAGACAAAAGTGTCATGGTGTATCACTTTTCAGCGAAAACTATAGATCACAGATAACTGGCGTTTGTGTGTAGTAGTAGCACAGAGTCACCTTTCGATCACAACAGCGTCCGAATTTCATAAACTGTCGTACTGTGGTCGATATGGTGGTTGTAAGTGGCCGACCAAGGATATTTTCGTATTTCGACTGTCTCCGCATATGTCACTTTTCTGCCACGACTACATAGCATAGAGCATTGGTGTTTGTGTTTGATAGTAGAATCGTATCTCATGTAGTGCACTATGGTTGTTAGATTTCGGTAGCTATGGGGGTGTGGGAGATATGGGGGTTGAAAGTGGTCGACCTGTGGCAATTTCATACTTCTGCCAAAGACAAAAGTGTCATGGTGTATCACTTTTCAGCGAAAACTATAGATCACAGTTAACTGGCGTTTGTGTGTAGTAGTAGCACAGAGTCACCTTTCGATCACAACAGCGTCCGAATTTCAGAAACTGTCGTACTGTGGTAGATATGGTGGTTGTAAGTGGCCGACCAAGGATATTTTCGTATTTCGACTGTCTCCGCATATGTCACTTTTCTGCCACAACTACATAGCATAGAGCATTGGTGTTTGTGTTTGGTAGTAGAATCGTGTCTGTTGTCGTGCACTATGGTTGTTACATGTCGGTAGCTATGGAGGTGTGGGAGAAATGGGGATTGAAAGTGGTCGACCTGTGGCAATTTCTTATTTCTGCGAAAGACAAAAGTGTCATGGTGTATCACTTTTCAGTGAAAACCATAGATCACAGATAAATGGCGTTTGTGTGTAGTAGTAGCACAGAGTCACCTTTCGATCACAACAGCGTCCGAATTTCAGAAACTGTCGTACTGTGGTAGATAAGGTGGTTTTAAGTGGCCGACCAAGGATATTTTCGTATTTCGACTGACTCCGCATATGTCACTTTTCTGCCACAACTACATAGCATAGAGCATTGGTGTTTGTGTTTGGTAGTAGAATCGTATCTCATGTAGTGCACTATGGTTGTTAGATGTCGGTTGCTATGGGGGTGTGGGAGAAATGGGGGTTGAAAGTTGTTGACCTGTGGCAATTTCATACTTCTGCCAAAGACAAAATTGTCATGGTGTATCACTTTTCAGCGAAAACTATAGATCACAGATCTCTGGCGTTTGTGTGTGGTAGTATCACAGAGTCACCTTTCGATCACAACAGCAGCCGAATTTCAGAATCTGTGGTTTTGTGGGAGATATGGTGATTGTAAGTGGCTGACCAAGGATATTTTCGTATTTCTACGAAAGGCATGTGTCTCCACAGATTTCACTTTTCTGCCACGACTACATAGCATAGAGCATTGGTATTTATGTGTGGTAGTAGAATCGTGTCTGTTGTCGTGCACTATGGTTGTTAGATGTCTGTAGCTATGGGGGTGTGGAAGATATGGGGGATGAATTTGGTCGACCTGCGGCAGTTTCATATTTCTGCCAAAGACGAATGTGTCATGGTGTATCACTTAAGTGAAAACTATCAATCGCAGATCACTGGCGTTTGTGTGTGGTAGTAACACAGAGTCTCCCATCGATCACAACGTTGGCTGAAATTCGGTAACTGTGTGAGTGTGTGAGATATGGTGTTTGAAATTGGTCGATCATGAATATTTTCGTATTTCATCCAAAGACTTGTGTGTATCCGTAAATTTTACTTTGCTGCCGGAACTACATACCGCAGAAGACTGGTATTTGTGTGTGGTAATAGTATCGAGTCTCCCATCGTGCACTATGGTGGTTAGATGTCTACAGCTGTCAATATGAAGTCTTTACAATCACGAACGAAGTCGTGGGTACCAGCTATCATATTATAAATGTGGAAGTAAGTCTCTGCCTTTTTGTTACGTTTTGACGACTAAATGGCTATATGAATATTGATGGAATTTAACAATGAAATAGTGTAGGAAGGATACAGGACATTTTTTCGGTATGAGTAACAGTTTTAGTCACTAAATTTTAAGAACTTATCGAATGATGAAAGACAGACAGATTCGTGTGTTAGTCTGTAATGTTACGTTGGTTGCTCAGTCGCGCAGTCTGTTAGTGTTTGATTTGTTAATAAATTTCGATAAGAAACAAAACTTATTATTTAGTATAGAAGTCAATTTGCTCTGCACTGTACTATTCATTTGTGTCTTTATAAAAGTTTCTGGCACCAATTTGTCTTCCTTTTTGACATGCCTTACGAACGTAAACCTGGCCTAAGGTGCAGGTCTAGAAGACAATGTGCTGCTATTAGATTATAAGATTCAGATGCTCATGTTGAAGAAAGAAGAAAAAACCAAGCTGAAATAAAGCTGCCATCAGTTAACCCCCCCCCCTCCCCCCCGCCCACACACACAAACACATCCCCGCACCTTCGCTTACTTTTCTGTTTTTAAATATTTTGTAAATTGATTCTCTTCATGAGACAGATTAGACGATAGGAAGATATAATGATGGCTTTCCATCATATTATGTCGACTCGGTGTTGTTTGGGACAAATCTTACGTTACTAACAGTTTTCTATATCCAATTCTGGCAATGAAACTCCAAGTCCACGCGTACGAAGTCGAGGGTAACAGCTAGTATTAAAAATTGTTTTTAGACGGCCGCTACAAAAGAATTATCATTTTTACGATCTTAGAGCTAGTATTAGAACAATGAGGTCTTAACTTTCTATAGAAATTTCATATTATGTTCCACCTTAAAATTTTTACTTTGTAGAGTAATTCCCCAACTTTCGGCATATTATTTGAACGTATTTATTTCTCTATGTTCGTAATTCGCTTATGGGCGTTGTGGTGATCGCAAACGTCAACACATGTTTTATTAGAAGGAAAAGGTTTGTATGAAGTTAGTATGCCTACAGCGCTAGAATTCCGTAAAAGAGTGATTGCTTTGGCTTTGTGCCGACTTGCTGGCAGGCTGTAGATTGACAGCGTTGTGCGGTGTGCACGCAACAAGTAGTGAACAGGAAGGCGCCCACACACGGACGAACCAACAGGCCAAATGGCCCAGCGCCGATCAAAAACTCGTCGGGTGTGGTGGAGCTCAGACGGATTGGCGTGGCTCGGCAAACCCTGCTGGATTTTCATCTGATCCAAACTCGACGGTGCCGAGCCACACAGCGGAGGGTCAGGTAGGCTATCCCCACCACGACTAGAGTAGGATAACCCGTCCAACGAAAAGTGGGTACTAATTTGCAGACACTTTTGTCTTTTTCCAACTTCACATCAAAATGAAACATGCCTTATTTTACTCGCGAGACCACGGGCTATACATTAAGCCAAGCCCAGTCAAAATCTCATCAATAATTTTTGCTTTAATCCTGTTCTTAATTTTCAAACAGAAACATTTAAGAAAAAAAAAAAGCAGCACATTTCTTTCCTGTAGCGCGTTGATAGCACCCGAACTCATTTTTTTTTTTTTTAAGAATATCTTATATGTGCAGACTTCCTCGGTTATAGTTTTATTATATCTATAGATTAAATCCAATATTTAGTTTAGAATGACTAACGAATTTACAGAATTCCAAATGTTCGTCGTTTCCACCCTAGTACTTTTTTTTTAACGAGTTTTTCTGTTGTTTTTTTTTTTTTTTTTTTTTTAGACCAGCGTTGATAGCGAGTTAGTGTAACGGAAAAAACAATTCTGAAAGTCTGAATATATGAGCTTTGGATTTGTCTTCAAATAAAGATTACGAAATTTTTATCTCACAGAGAAAGGTTCGATTTGGAAGGGTTAAAGTCACAATGGTGTAGGTCAGTCACATTTTCAAGAAAAAATACACTGAAATCGTATGTAGAAAAATCAGTCCCTCAATCTATTAGTAAAAAATGTGATGCAAGTCAGATATTCATTCAGCTTCTAACAGGAGGAACTGAAAATTCTAGTGATGAACGAAACAACTGCTTTGTTTATCAGCAAAGTGGTAAAAGTCAGTCTTAAATCACTGTATTTATAAACGCATCCTACGTGCTCACCGTGAAAACATATCCTGCATGCTGACTTATTGCGCACTTCCTTATAGGATTCCTAAAGACATAATTGATTCTAAAGAAACAATTCAAGATACATTACGCATTTGAACTTTATATCAGTTTTGGTTATAAATACATCAGTATAAGTCATACACGCTAGTGTATTCACTCACTTTTATAATAGACGCCAGTTTAAGTAATTTTTGTCAGCAATAAAATGTAATCACTTAATAGACTTTATTAAATTCTAACCTCAGTGTTAAATTTGGATCCAGGTGACATCACTAAAATGACAATATTGTAACATTAATGTTACAGAGTTTATTGCAGGATCTTTTGCATTATGTTAATTTCTGAAAAACCAGGAAAAGTGACTTACTTCACTGTATTTTAAAACCTACATATGTTTTGAATATCACAGTATTTTATAAGTACTTCCAATTTTTCACCGTTTAAGACAATTGTTTTTAAGAATTCATGTAAGAAGCATTTAATTTTTCCCCTGTAAAATAAAATTAAGTGCGAAAAAATTGATTTAAAAGACTGCTGTTTTCTTTTAAAATTTTAAAACATCCTAGCAAATATTTTTTTTAAAAAAATGGCCTTTGTTCTGTGTGACCATTTAGCCAACTCCAATTTGTATTGTAATAAGAATTGCATCAGGCTTCTTTCAAGTAATTTTGTGAAACAATTTTTTGGACAACACAACACTAAAATAAAACCAGCCAGGCCCTAGGGCGTACTCGATCCGGTGACCCTTCAAATGCCAGACCAACGTGCTAGCCCCTACACTGCCAGGACCGGACTAGCGAAGGAACGAACTGGCTCGGCGTGGCTCTGTCGAGTGTAACCTACTAGTCTGGACCGAGTCTAAATGGAATGTTTCCAAATGGCCTGGTGACAGATGGATCACTCGTGTGAAGTGGCCTTTATCCTTTATCCTTTGAACAAAAATCCTGAACGGGAATATCATCGCGCGCTTTGGATTTCTTTGTATTTTCTTTTCCATGTCGATGAGAGAGTGACTGGTCATTAAGAGGAAGCTGACAGGAGAAGGAAAAAGGCGGACATAATGGTGCAGGACGTTGCGTATAAACGGCGAAGGTTTCTGTTGTTCTAAAGTATTATGTGTATTAAGTGTTCAGCTTGCATCAGTGGTAGGAATGCATACTGCTTCAGCTGAGCAACCAACTGTGGTAACATTGTATTCATTAGGTGACCTAGCTACGGAAGAATATCTAATGACCTCCCTACTGGGACAGAACTCTGATACGAGTATTTAATATTAGCTACAATTGATTTTTGTGAATTTGTTCGCGATTCAATAAAATGTATTTTTATTTCTTATTACCACAATATGAAATAATTGTTGTAGTTAACTACTTTCGTTTTCTCAGTCAATTGTGAGGTAGAATTCTACCCATCAAACTTTTCATATTTTTAAATAGCGTCCGTAAATTAATTTCTAAATCAAATTATTCTCATAAGAATGAGTTCACAAACAATCAGAATAGGGAGAACATTTCAGTGTCTCTTTGTTCCTTACTCTATCAAATATTATTTTGACTAAAATCAGAAATCATCATACAATAAATCCTTAAGGTTCAAATGCCTCTCTGAAGTTAATAAGAAAATATGAAACCAAGTAGTGGGGATTTGCCGATATACTCTCAGTTTCAAGATCATTTATCTGAGAGCATATCGGCATCCACAAGAACCTGTACTAACCTAACCTTCACCTGTATTCCCCACTACACCAACCCCAGATTCAGCTGGCTAATCCCCAACCAGTCTTCCCCACTCCAACTGGGCATTCAAGTACGAAACAACGCCTCCTCCTCTGGAGCTATTAAGACCTAATGTACTATTGTTAGGACACTTGAGTGACCACCTGTTTCCACTAACCTAACCGTCACCTACCTTCCCCACTCCACTAACCCCAGTTTCAGCTGCATCCCCCCTTTCACTCCTCCCCTCCTACCACTCCCCTCCACCCCCTCCCTTCCCTCACACCATCCACACCCCATCCCCTCCTACCCTGTCCAATTCGGCGGTGATGTATCAAGTCTCGCCCCCTCCTCGAGGGATATTCAGACACAATGGCACATATTGGTCTTCTGGTAGGCCACAGGAGCGATCACCTGCACCCACTAACCTAACCTTTAGCTGCCTTCCCCACACCACTTGAGTGACCAGGTATAAACCACCCCACATTGATCATCCTTTTGTTGGGCAAGCAGATATTCAGACACAATAGCATTATATAGTTCAGCTGTCAACACTGACTACAACTGGATCACCCCACTACCCGGCACCCCTCCAGGCAGTTCAAACAATCATGTCTGAAAATTGGGATCTATAAGATAATGCAGGGAACCCTTCTCCCACAATTGACCTAAGCAGTTTGAGACCCACCTGTCTAAAATACTCCACTCAAAAGATATCATAGGGAAGGCGAATTATAGCTCCCCTATAGTGTTAGTAACGTATATCTCACAACAAATTTGATAACCTTATAATAATATCAGCAGTTAGTATCCCATGTCCTATCTTTGGAATTGGGTAAATAGCGGTTCATGCCCTGGTGGTAGAAAAAAAACTCGTTTTCGCATCAATAAAGTGTGTTTCATACTGTTGCAAAAGTCATATTCTAAAAGAGTAAGTACATAAAATCTATATGTTTCCTGTGTCTGATTTATTTGCCCATGGTAATAAAGATGGTGCAAAGTATTGTTAATTGAGTAATCTACGGTCATATTAGTCCAGATGCCTCCAGCATGTTCTACATAGCAAATAAGGTAAGACCATGATTAAAGTGCTGCGCATTTCTAGTGTTCTGTGTTGCTACAAACGGA
This sequence comes from Vandiemenella viatica, assembly GCA_031002005.1. NCBI lineage: Eukaryota > Metazoa > Arthropoda > Insecta > Orthoptera > Morabidae > Vandiemenella > Vandiemenella viatica. The sequence goes on from CM061918.1 coordinate 16,336,241, forward strand.
CGAAGATTGGTTCCTTCCGTTCAACGATGTAATGACGAAAACTGTCATGAGTTCTCTGAGGAAGAGAGAATTAATTTGGGAATGGAAATTCGCATCATGTTGGTAGTTGAGATACAGTGATTGTTATAGTCAGACAGGAAAACGCAAAGACGCATTTCTACATCTAGCACGTCTCAAAGTACGCGAAATAATTGTACCGTGGACATAATGGAATATGATGCTTCATCTTGTATAATAACTGCACGCTACCGAACTTATTCACCTTTCTTGTAAGATCAAGTTCTCACATCTAACAATGTCTTGCAAAGATCCGAGAACGATTACATAAAGATTTTGATGGCAAAAGCTGAGTCCTTAGAAATGGTAGTATTTTCATCTTATCCCCACTCACGTTAATGGTTACTGAAATAGCGTTGAACTGTTGTTTATTTATTTATTTAGCTTATGGCCATTGCACAAAAATAATACATTTTAACATTAATTAAAATTAAAATTAAAAATTAATATGGTGTAGCCAATCTAAAGCATTATTTGATATGTTAATAAAATCTATCGGTGATCCCCTGAAGGCTCGAAGTGGGCAGTTAAATGTCACGTGACGGAAGGTTTATTTTTCCTTACCACAGTCGCATCTCGGTGAATCTCTCATTCCCCATGTATACGTAGACTAGCCTCCTCGCGGTACAACCTGGGCAATGAGCTTGTACGGCTAAATGGTCTAAACAGTCGGCCTGCCAGACAATCCTACAGGATCTCCTGGCAACCAGAGCACAGTAATCCTCATGTCACCTAACGGTTCTTATCAGAACCAAAAGGCAAGAACCCTTGGACCTTCACTAAGGGTTTGTCAACTTAACTTGGATGGAATAAGCCGATCAAAAAGTGAATTGTTGTTAAGAGGAATAAACAAAAACATCTAATTTTGTAGATTAAGTGCATGGTTAGAATAGGTAATTACTTCGGTAAGTGTTTTATTTAAGTAGTTCCAGATTTAGTAGCAATATTATGGTATGAATCTGTGAGAAACCTGAGCTAATGAAAAACGATTCACCCTGCTAGATGAACAGACAATAGAATTATTTTCGGGAATGTTTAGATTAACAATGTAGTATTTTTTTAAATGAAATATATTAATTATGAATTATAATCTTTCGAAAATTGGTAACACAATTTTTTAAAATCCGGGAACATGAATAAATGAGATATCCCATTCTGTAAATCTCATTGCTTAACATTAATAAGAAATGTTGTAGTTAGATTCATCGTTTTACTGCCGTGATGTATATAATTTCCATAAGTTAGTTTGATTAGATTTGAATGTGGTTCTCGACCGTCAAGGTTATCGCTAAGAATATTTGATACCCTTACTTGTCAAATGTGAGAAAGGATAATGGTTGTAATTCCGTGGACAGGCAAGTGAGTAATAAAGAATGTATTTTATCATGGTCCTGTTGTTATTCAAAGGTACAGACTTCCCTTGTATTACCTAATGTGGTCGTCATTAATTTACTGAAATGATGGAGAGGCTCTCAGGTAATGTGCGGATTTGTTTAAAACAATAACACAATGTGACATTTTGAGTTCATCTGTCTGGGCAGACCCCAGTAATAAAGTGTTGCAGCGCTGAGCTGTCTGACGCTCTGTAGATGTCTCTGGCAGGGAAACATTTGTAAAAAATAAACTGTTTAATCGTGAGAATTGCATGCCAATGAGAAGAGAAGAAAGGGAACAGCATGGAGGGGATAAACTCCCAAGGAAGGGTCAGAGGTTGTGGCACATATTGCATTCAATAGAATTCATTCCCTCTGGTGGCTAATAGTTTATGCTTGTTATATATTCGGTCAAACGGAGATGAAGAAAGGAATGTACCTCCTTCATACGAGGTGACGAGCGGGGTTACGGAGAACGGAGGTAGGACACTTGATATTCTGAGCAGTGATTGGATGCCGAAGGCTCGTCTGGAGGCGGCAGCAGGCTCTCTGGGCCTCCTGGGGCACCGACACTGCGGCTGTTGGAGATGAGAGACACCAGACGCCGTGTCCACCCTTCGCTCAGCTGACGCGAATACCATGGGCTGGGCGAAAACACGAACCATCGGCTCGACACAGCGCTCCTGGGCAGCTGATCGTCTCACCGGGGTCGCCAACACGACTCTTCTAATTCCGAGGCAGCATTACGCACCTCTTGCGCTGCTCAACTCTTACGTACGCAATCATCTACAGAGTGACCACAATGAGCTCCAAATTAAAGAAACTATGAACTGCGAATTCCACTACCTGAGCGGAAAGAAACATTTATCCATTAAATTATTTTTTTCGTCAAATACACTTTGCTTTTCATGTATCAAGATTAATAAAGTCAAGATGTCCGTTTTGAATATATAATGTTTGACTTGTACGAATGTGAAGGACCACTTCGGAAGAGAACCACACCCAAAATCATTTATTAAGTTATTAGTTAATAAAACTGTTTATAAATGAGTAAATCCTGAGACATACCGAGTGGGACACTACAACCCTAACTAAGCAGAAGAGCGGACATTGCGTCTTTTGGTTTGTAAAGTGTTATATTTGTCCCATAAGTTTTTTTTTTTTTTTTTTTTTTTTTTTTTTTTTTTTTTTTTTTTTTTTTTTTTTTTTGGCGGAAATGTAAACTTTAGGTTGAGACTGGGGCAATCCTAGTATCTGTCAAGAAGCAATTTAGTGACAAAATTATGGAGGTTCGTGTCGAGCAGCTTGCTAGTTACTACCGACATTAAAATGACTTTTATGTAATGTAAAATATGCATGGAAGTAACCATTCAGACATAGTTGCGTCACTATTAACTAATAACATCATGTATATAGACAAAGGGGTAAATTATATGCACAAAGAGTAATAGAGCATTGCTCGTAACAATGTATGTTTATAGTTTGATTTACCGTGAGTAAGATAATCGTGAGTTTAAAGCAATTAATTTTTTTTTCTTCATCCTGTTACCGAGGAAGCATTATTCTCATCCATTAACAGCACAGACAGATGTCAGTTACCGGTAATGAATTAGACTCTGGTTGTGGGCAAGGTTGTGAGTGGTGGGCGCATCTACTTCCAGTTAATTTATCTTGTTGCCATAATCTCTTTGTCATAATTGGGTTTTGTCATACTCGGTACTTGTGGCTTCGTTATTGGTGGTCAAGTTGTTTCTTTGGTCACCTTAATCTGTTTTTAAAGATGAGCTCGGTACCCAGAGCAGAGATTACTGGGTTGTTTGATCGCTGAGCCTTTTCACAGAATTTGGTTGCCAGCTGTTGAAATCTGACTCGAAGGTTACGTAGTCCGCCGAGTCCGCGTAGGTCATCTACCCTCGTCTCCCTCGGCAGGTTTTGGGCGAATCTAATTGCCGTGTTTTGCACTGTTTGTAACAGCTGATGGCACGAGTGCGCCGTACTACCCCATACTGCTGCCGCGTACTCCAAAATCGGTCTGACCAGATCGCAGTATAGACGAATTTCTAGGTCCGGTCTTAGTTTGGATGTGGGATTGAGAGCTGGATAAAGTACACCTAGTCTTCCTGTTCCTTTGCCACTGACACTGGTAAAATGTAGTCCTTCTGTCCAGTTTCACTCCGAGGTATGTTGCCGTCTTCGTCCAGCTTATATTTTCGTCGAAGAGAGTCAAAGGTGTTATTTATGAAACTATCTTCCTGGTGATGGCCTCTCCCCACGATTTGTAGACGGGGTGTCCGCTGTATACAATCTGTGCAGCACTGGTAAAATGACTGATCGTTGTGGGACCCCTGCTTATTCGCTGAGATGCCACCTTCAATAACAACTTTGAAAGTCCTTTCCTCGAGGTAATGCATCAGAAGTTTATTATGTGAGAATGGGACTCCCTGTTTAAGCAGCTCGTAAATGAGGCCCTGATGCCAGGCAGAGTCAAAGGCGCTGCTGACATCAAGCAGAAATGCTCCGTAGAATTCTCGACGCTTGAAGCTCGATGGCAGTGAAAGCCTGTTCATTGAGATGTAGTGTTGAGAGATGTTTACGAAAGCCAAACTTTCATCAGGCAAAAGTCCCTAGCTGTCAATGACCGCACATAACTTCTTGACGTAAAGTCGCTTGAAAACTTTGGAGAGCGTCGATAAAAGACTAGTAGGCTGGTATGACTTGGCAGATCTCCTGTCCTTGCTGCTCCTCGCTCAGAAATTTGTGCCTTTCTGAGGTCATCAGGCAGGTTGTGGTGAAGATTTTTGTTCAAAGACATTTCCTTCAAACTTCTTACGTCTCTGTCACTTTTCTTGTTGTATGTCTTCTCTGCTGCTGCTTTCTTTAAATTCTTGTTCAGAAATGGAGAGTGGTCTTCTTTGGCGGTGGAATATGTGCCGTACGTGCCCAGTGGTGCTATCAATGGGTTCTGCGATCTTTTGGTGGACCTATAGAAGGATGTGGTCAGCTGTCGTATCCTATCTTGCAATAGTGGTATTCCTGCGGCTCCGTGCGGGTCACCAGTTGGGAACCTTTTAGTTACATGGAGAGCTCTTCGAAGGGCTCTGTTCTGCAAAATGTGTAGTCTTGCAATGTGTGTCTTGGCCGCGTGCCCCCACACTGGGTACGCGTACCCAAGCAGTGGACATACCAGACTGCAGTAAATAGTCACTCCTGTTGTCTCAACCAGTGAACTAGTCATGTTAAGTAGTGGATACAGTTCCCATAACCTGATTAAGTCTTTCTGCCATAGGTCCTCAATGTGTCTCTTCAAGGTGAGCCGTCTGTCTAAGGTCACTCCTAATTATTTAACTGTGGTGTTCCATGGAATGTGTTTCCCGGAAAGGTGTAATTTTTGCCGATTAGTTACACACTATCGGCGTTTGCCGAGTTCCCGAGTTAGTATTATAGCTTGAGTTTTGTATCGTTTGTAGTGATACGCCACCTTCGTGCCCACTCCTCAGTCACTTGCGGTACTCCTTGCAGATTTCTTGTTACTACTGCCTTATTGCGGTGATGAGTGAAGAACGCCGTATCATCGGCATACAAGGTAGTGTACACGCTGACCGGTGCTGGAATATCCGCAGTATACGAACTGTACAATGTAGGTCCCAGCACCAAACCTTGTGAAACTCCCGCATGTATTGGATGGCGAGACGATAGGGCGCTGAAAGTTTTACCAGTCAGGTAGCTCCAAATTATCTTCACCACCTGGCAGGGAATCCCATGAAAACACAATTTCAGTAAAAAACCGTTGTGCCAAGCCGAGTCGAAGGCTCGTGCAACATCTAAGAGAACTGCTGGACAGTATTCTTTCCTTTTAAAAGAAGCTGTGGCAGTTTTTACCACACGTAATTTCTGCTGTGTGGCAGAGTGCCCTCTTCTAAAGCCCAGCTGGAAAAGTTGTTTGATTACATTTTCTCTGATATAGGTTATAAACCTCTACAACAACAACCTCTTAAAAAATAAAGATGAATGTTTGTTTGTTTGTTCTTCATAGAAATCCACAGTTTTGATCCGATCTCGATGAAACTTTGTATACTTATCCTTTGAAACAAGGAGAAAAATACTGTTTACATTTGATTGAAAACATATCTGTATAAATAACACATTTTGTCTCATAACTTCGAAATACGGCGATAGACAGACACGTTGGATATGGACGTCTCCGTACCGTGTTTCCATGTAGTGGATTGCCAGCTCATTGGCTAAAGCGCTTGCTTACGAACGACGTGGTCTCCGATTCAAATCTCCTTGGAGGCTAAGATTTTTAAAAAATTGTTTTTGATCGTAAGAGTCAGGCCTGGGCCGTAGGTTATTCGGATTGAATTTTAAACTGTAGATATCACAAAGGTAGGGGTGCAATCTGAGGTAATTCGTAGGTAGTCTTGCAATACAGTACATGTACAATTTTTTGCGTTATATTGATCCATCAGGGGTGATTCTTAGTCAGTGTGTGTGTAACCTGCAGTAGGAATACTATAAATGCGGAAGTAAGTCTCTGTCTTATGTTACGTTTTGACGACTAAATGGCTATATCGATATTGATGGAATTTGATGAGAAAATCTGTATGAAGGGCGCAGGATATTTTTTTCCAGAATTATTAACAGTTGTAGTCACGAAATTTTGAGACCTTATCGAATGGTGACAGAAATATTCTGGAAATTGATTCTCTTCAAGAGTCGACGCTATAATTATATAGTGATAGCTTTCCTGTCATATAATTCAGACTCGTTATTGTTTGGGACCCATCCTTCGTTACCAACAACTTTCTATATTTAATTGTGGCTTAAAAATTCTTAATCCACGCGTACGAAGTCGCGGGTACGGGCTAGTAGTCAATAATGTTGGATCTTCCTTATTTCAACGTGGATATCGTTGGGTTCTTATGATATCATTGAAGATGGTAGTGAGGTGTGTGATGGCTATTCGCGGGAGGTTGCTACTCAACAGGTTGTACACCTTATCATCTCCAGGAGCATTATTTCTGTGTAGCCGTTTAATTACCGGCATCACCTCCTCTTCTGTAAATTCAGTTATCGTATTCCCATTATCATTTGCCTCCTTGAAACTCGGAAGTCTTCTGTGGGTTTCAGTAATGTGGTCTTCGTCTTCTATTTCCGCTAGCGGGAACTGCTTTTCAAAAAGGTCTGATATAGAGTTTGCCTTGCTTTCCAGGGGGATAGGAAGAAGGATAATCTGCGGCATCTGTTATATTTTGGAGTAAGGTAAATTATTGCAGGTTGTGGTAGTTTTTTTAAGTGTGTGGCTTTTACACCATCTTGGCCCGGGAACTTTGTGTTACCAAGTCTCCCGATGATCGAACTCACTACAGTCGCGTCCACAGGACAGAAAGAGGTAATTCAATTGTCCCGCAAAATGTGGGGTACTTAGCTAGCTAATGTTTCTTCATGGATTTTGCTGTCCTCGTCATCAATGACATGTATCTGAAACTGTCGTTCTAATGAGTTTGCCATTAATTCTTCTTTGTCCCGTGCTCTTTATGCAAAACCATTTGGTCCTTGTAGTGGCTTTTTTTACAGGGACGGTTCTCTTCTATCTTTTGCTATTTTCCAGAACAGGTAGGGATTATGCTCCGCTCTACTACGTCTTCCAGCATACTGCGCGTTGTTGTTGCAGGTGCCATTTGATTTGGTATGCTAGTCTGTTTGTGGCTCTTCTGTCTGCTGGGTCTCTATATTGTTGCCAGCGTTTCCTATGGAGGTTTTTTTTTTCAAATCTAGTAACTGTGAAATATGGGGTGGGAGGTCTTTTCTGTCTGGGTCATGTGTTATTTTAGCCGTGGCTTTCTTCGCGCATTCTTTAATGATGCTTACAAACTGGTCTCTATGTCTCACGACTTCTCTCTTAGTTTACATTTGGGGCTGCCCTATAATGTGGTGAATTACTAATTCTTGGTACTTTTGCCAGTTTGTGATTAGAGAGAAATTCTTACTCTCTGTTCGGCACGCGGCTGCATGAATATATAATACAACAGGATTGTGGTCAGAGTCGAAGTCATTAAATACAGTGGATGCAACAGACCAGGTGATATTTCTGGATACGAAAATATCCAAGATATCAGGGCTGAGTCTCGAGTCCCTGTGATAGTGCGAGGGTTCGTCAGGCGCCATGACAGTCACCTGGGGTTTCTGTGAGACGAATTTGTGGAGGGCGCGGTCGCTTGGATTGGCAACGCGGCAGCCCCAAGTCAGAGATTTGGCGTTTAGATGACCCCCTAGAATTATTCTGTGGGCTGTGGTCAGTGCTGCCAGGTCGGGCTCCGGTATTTTACGACCTGGCGGATGGTACACTGCTATAAATCTAATTGCCTACCCGTTTATTCCGACTTTAACAGCCGTGGCTTCCACACGCACGAGCGCAGGTAAATCAAGTGGTCTGTGTGCAAGGAATTTTCTTAGTAGATTTGCCGTCCCACCCCCTGGCATATTCTGCATGTCGTTCCTGTACAGCATACAGTTTCTCACCTGGAATCTGTGATTTGGTGTCAAATGAGTTTCTGTTAGCAAAGCTATATCGATTTTGTGATCGTCGAGAAAGTTCTCTAGGGTTGCTTTTTGATTGTAAATGCCATCGGCGTTTCATTTCATCACTGTGAACTTTTCGGATTTATTTTTCACCACTGAAGAATTCTACAATGGCGTTATACATAACTTCAAGTTTTGTCTCGGTGTCTGGCACTTTTGTAATATCCTGGAACCTATCTTTTATTGTTGTGAAGAATTTCTTGATTCCAAATGATTTAAAGAGATCAAGTAGTTCCTTGAAGTCTGCCAGCGGGGAAGAAGAAGGTGGTTTCTGCGAGGAAGTGTTTTCTTGTTCACTTCTTGCAGGAGGGTTAGAAGTGTTTTGTGGAATCGGCAAGGAAGTGTTTCAAATTTCATTTCCTGCAGGCGGGACAGGAGTGCCTGTATATTGGTTTATTTTTGAATTTCCACAGGTATTTTCTGACGAGGGAGCTTGCTCGGTGTTGTTATTTATAGGTAGTGGAGGGAACTGCCATTTTCTATGTTGAACTGGTTGCTATCAGCTTTTTGTTTTTCTAGCTGTTTTTGTTCTTTCTTTCTTCCTTCTCTTTTTGTTTTTGGGCACCTATTTAAACCACTTCTAGGTAAGATAAAAGCAATTGTCTCATTAAGATATATCATCTACATATATACTCTGCAATTCACAAAATTGTTGGTGGAAGAGGGTGCTCAGCACCAAAGCTAATCTCTTTGTTGTGCATTCCAATCCCTAATGGTACGAGGGAAAAAGGAATTCATATAAGAATCATTGCGACACCTTATTTCTCAAATCTTATCTTTCCTGTCATTCCGGCTCAAATAGGTTGGTGGACGAAGTATTTCACTACACTCGTGAGTGAAAGTGGGAGTACGCATGTTTACCAATAAGTTTAAACGAAACGTGCGTCGTCTATCTACCAGAGACTCCCAGCCTAGTCTACTAATCAGTTCTGTGACGCTTTCATAAGGACTGTAGCAAGCGGTCACGAATCGAGCGGCTCTTCTCTGTACTTTCTCTATACTTTCGATCAACCCCTTACGAAACGGATCCCAAATGGCACAACAATAGTCCAAATGTGGACGCACAAGAGATTTGTACGCTATCTCCTTTGTTTGTTCATTACAATTTTTCAATATTCGACCTATGAACCGCAGCCTAGAATTAGCTCTACCTACCAACGAATTAATGTGTAAGTCCCATTTCATAAATGCAAGTAGTATTATTGGCGTACTTTGATGTCCTATCTTTCATTGCGACAGTGGTTGCACGCTTTTTCAGTTGCTCTTCCTTCTCGGTAGAGGAAGCTATGCTTCTCTTCATCGAAGAAGGGGTAGAGTAAGTGTCAATGACTTGGCCTTTATCTGGTCGCGCTTCAGGTGATACAATGGTTTCCAGTACATCTTGGCCAGTTGATTGAAGGAAAGGTTCCGTGGTCACAACGTTGTGGTGGACCAGCGAACTTTTTTCTTTCTTTTATTCGCCTGGCACCTCCCGAGAAGGACATATAAACTTTGGGTAACTACTCTGTCATGTGAGCAGTAGCACTCTGAATAAAACTCACAGCAGAGGTAATTACATCTTTTTATACTTTATTATATGAATTATATACATCAAGGCCTCTCCTAGCTCTTTCTATAGATATCCACGCTATCATCCCTTCCTATGTCTTTAATCACTGCCGACTATATTGCATACAGATCATTGGCTTGCTCCCACCTGTTTCTGGCTGTGAAGTCTCCTTGCTACATCACGCGTAGTCTTCAGCTGTCTTCGCCGATGACGACTAGCTCGATGGCGCTCCTGCAGACAGACTACGATGAACAACGATGATCAAGCTGACCTCTCCTCAGCCCCTGCAGTCCAGTTTTGTCTCATTCTCCCCTCCTTAAAATTCGTAGGAGGGAGTTCCCCTGGCCAAACAGCATCATTTCTATCCTACCAGCTCTCTCCAAGTGACGTCTTGCTAACTCCTAATTTTGCTGACTATCTGTTCCACTTTGAGGACGTTGCTACTCCTTCTGCTTATATTCCATAGCCTCTAACTGTTTGATTCTGTTTTGTAGTGCTTCCTGTTTCCAACAATGCTACGTGCAATCATTTTCACCTACCCGTATTACCTTTTTCTAGAACTGTAGCCTAAAATTCATTATCTATTCACAACACATCCACCCCTTCTGTAAGCGACAGTCACATTCTGGCACATATCAGTCTCTATCCCACTTTTCTTATTCTCCCCCCTTTTATATAACTTTCTTATTACCTCTAGCTACTCTCCTTTTTTTCTCTTTTTTTTACATTTTATCGAAGCTACATGTCTTTGTATATAATATTTGTGTGGTCTATATGTTGTTTTAATCGTTGTCTTCAGTCCATTCTCACGCCGCAAACATGGCCCCTCGTGCGCTTGTTGTTCCGCTCAGCCGTTGTCGCCCTGCTGACACTCCCGCGGCCTCAGCGCCCTTTCACAGCTAACATGCCGTGACGTCATCGCCTCTGACATCAGCACCACGCCCTCTTGCGTCACGCGCTGGTCTGTTTACTGCCCACGCAACTGCTCGTGCTGCCGAGTGTCTCACATCACTGGTCGCGTCGTACCATCTCGCGTTGTTCTTCTGGTAGCTGGCGTGCTCCTTCCTGTAACATACTAAAGTATACGTACTGCATCTCCCTCATTTCTTCTGTTTCTACTCGCGTCGTCTATGCTGTCAGGCTGCTTGATAAAAAAATCGTAATGTCTTCATAATTATTGTTTTCTCACACACACACTTTTCCGACACATCTTCATCTCTCCTGCTCTCCTGCTAGGTACTTCTACAAATCCAGCATAGAGTAACTTTCTTGCATTATTTCCCTTGCTGTCTTTACTCAAATATATTTTACACGTTTAATCTTCTTCGAACATTTAATTTCTGGTTACGTCTATTTAATTCTTTTTTCTATACTACAAGTACTTTCATACCCCATAAACATTTCCTTATTTATATACACATTGTGATTTTCTTTCTTCCCACTTCGGTTTCCTTGGCTGCTCGGTTGATGACGACATAATTCCGCTGTCGGCTTCACTTAGTAGCTGTCCCGGTATTCGTCCTGCTTACTCGCCACCCGTACTGTAACCTAGCGCCGCTCTCATTTCCTTGTCAGCGAATTTTCTGCCGTTCGTGTTTTGAGATTGGCCCTTGCTAGCTCTGCGCCTGAACGTATAGGTTATCCGCTGCGTATATGCTGTCGGCTGCGTTTCGGTACGTCGGCGGCTATCGATATGTAACTCGCACGTCGCTCTTGCGTCGTTCAATATTTTCTGTTCCTACATACGTTTTTCTTGCGTTGTCTGCTGCATGCGTGATAATACTGTCGTCCTCCTGGCACTTCGTGATAATGCTCTTGGCCCTCCTGCATCATTACCTATGCGCTTATAATTCGGTTTTGCTCCCTTGTAGTTTAACAAATGAGTTGAATTCTTCGCACTTGTATACTGCGGATTTCTGTTGAACTTGTTGCAATTCTTAATACGGCTTCCTGATACTTCTGAGTTCGACGACGTCTCTTGCGTCGTTCGCTGCGTTTTTCCGTTTTCTTTCTTCGTCTACGTTTTTCCCTGAGTCCGCGTAGCTTCTTACTGTCTCTGCGTAATAACCTTCTCCTTTTCGTTCGTGCGGCTCTATACTGCCTTTTTATATTATCTCGTAGTTGGCTGGGCGCAGATTCCTGGCCCGGAAATTCTGTAGTTTTCCATAGTTTCACATTCCCATTTATCTCCTGTCCTTTCCACTCGATGGTATTAAATTTTCCTGTGACGTTTCCTGCTTTCTTCAATTCGTGTAATGTTATCGGCGATCCCCTTTTCCCCCTTTACTTCGTAATTGCCCGTGCTCCTGCGGTTCTTCACGTCTTACTTCTGGCGAACACCCGTGGTTCACGTTATGTGACACAAATTCGCTTGCATGCGCACTTAAATTATTTAACTCTGGCGAGCTCTGCTAGGCTCCGGTAACTTTTATTTTATTTTATTCTGGTTTAGCCCTCTTGGCTCACGATATAATTGATCCGTTGTCTTCGGCGATGTGTTTCCCCTATCGCTCTTCTCTTCATTTAATTAATGCTGATGATGACGTCTTTTCTATGACCCTTTGCACATTATAAATTCCATGCCGCAGGTTATATATTTGACCACCTCTTCGCGTGGCGGTTCTACTGCGATTTCTCGCAATTCTTCATTCTTCCTTACACAACCCCTTTCCCCGGGTCTTTTCCTCACCGCTGCTTCTTGTGCCCAGAGATCTATCTTCAAATGAAACTCTTGTTGATCTGTTATACCTAAGCCCTTCGATTTTAACTTCAACCGTCCCTTTACTACGTCTATCTTCTCCGCTGCTGCTAATTCTTGAAGTAATTCCTGCTCCAGCGTGCCATCGTACTGTACTGCACTTTTCTCCGAACGGAAAATGTTTGGTTGCAATATACATAACACCCTTGCAGACCATTTTGCAAACTGCTCTGTTCCTGCCCCTTCATTTCTTGACTCATTGTGCTCCTGTGGCTTCGCATTTTCCTCTGATTCCACCGCGAGCTTCAAATGTCTCGTTGTGACGTGACAACGGGAAAGCATAGCGTACTATTTTCCACTCCGGCGTCTTCTTGAAATTCCTCCTGTCAACGCGTTACGTCGGTTTCATTCGCGCTCTGAATTTTATGGGTATATCCCTGTATTCTCACTACACTCTTCCCATAGTCTATAATGGCCATTTTTTCCTTCAGCCAATCATGGCCTAGGATCCCGTCGAATAGTGTGTCTACCCCTGGCGGCACTACTTGCATCTTAAGAGGAACTCCCGCCCTTCTTTCAGGTTGACCACTACTGCACCTTCCGTCTGAATCGAATTTCCTGTGATCCCTTGAATCCGTATTCCCGGCTGCATATGCTTCTCGAAACTTCTCTTTATGTGCTCTGACTTCACAACAGAGGTACAGTTCCCAGTGTCGATTAAGAGACTGAGTTTTCCCTAAAGACTTTCCTCGCACTGTAACTCCACATAGTCATTTTCTTCTCACCTCTTTTATCGAACGGGGCTAGACTGCTCAGTCTTGTTCGCTTTTAGTTTAACAACGTTCCTCTCTCCTAATGCGCCCTCTCTCCTTGCGTTATCACGCATTGCAATCTTGTGGATCGTGGCCCTATCTGATCCATTTTCCGCAATTCATCGGCCTGTTTCTGCGAGACTCGCCTGAGTGACTAGACAAATGACATCACTCACAAGGCCTCGGCTTCCATAGATTTGTATCTCTTCAGAAGATGCCTTTAAATTCCTACTCATTGATGGCTCCCACATTTCCTGGCCCACTTTTTCAACGCTGAAATTCCATTACGCCTTCTTTACGTTCTCTGTCAACATGCTCGTTGTCAGCGTAGTTACAAACTCGTACCGTCGCGTCAGCTCCGTAAACCTTACTCCACTGATCCTGCCTGCAAGCTGGGCGTTCCACTTCACGTTTTCTAGCAGCTGTCATTCATTGTCTGACGCTGTGATTTTTTGCCACCGCATGATTGACAAATCTCCGGTCTTCCTTCGTTCCGTGGATTCCAACCTCCACTCCGGTCTCTGTTTACTTCCACCAGCAACTTCTCTTCCGTTACCTGATACTGCTGCTTTTATCTGATTGACAGGATCACTGTTTCTTCTAACAACGCGGTCTCAAAAGTTTCAGCAAATGATTGCTCAGTGCCTCGGGTCCTCAGCACCGCTACAAGCTTATCCTCTATCAGCCCATTTGTAAATATAGACCGACTCAAGATGTGAATTAATTTCAGCACTCCGCTTAATTAACTCCCTTCAAAATCTATCTTCGTCGCTTCTCTTAACTCATGTACAGTCCCGTCCAATCTTCTGGCCCAATCCGCCACTGTTTCTCCATTGCGCTGCCGACTCCCAAACATACTTATTGCATAAAGATTGACGGCCCTTCTAGGTCGGAACTTTTCTACTAGAATCGCCCTTATATATTTACAATCTTTTACCTTCTCTCGTGTAAGAATTCGCTGTCTGGCCGTGCCTCCGATTCTTTAATAATATGTCCTGTTCTTCGTCCGAAACAAGGCTGAAAGTGGTATCTCAATCGTATAAAAATTGATCTATTGCTCCTTTTTCACCCTAAAATGTATTAGGTAACAACTTAAACACAGCTGCTGAACCAACACGAAGTTTTCCCTTTATCATTGCACTCTCGCTTTTGCCCATCTCACAAGTTCCCGCACTGTTTGGCATATTGTTAGGCTTGCGTATTCACTCGTACGAACAGCGTGAGAATGGACTGAAGACAACGATTATCACAACATATAGACTACACAATTATTATACACAAAGACATGTAGCTTCGATAAAATGTAAAAAAAAGAGAAAAAAAGGAGAGTAGCTAGAGGTAATAAGAAAGTTATATAAAAGGGGGAATTTATCTGTATTTCGGGCTCCGTGACGGACTGGGGATTTGAAGTTCTGGAGTTGATGGTAATACTATCCTATTTCTACTGTCTTTCTAGTCATGGTGTGTTGAACTGGCCCTTCAGTTATCACCGCAAGGTTTACAGGACAGTGCAACCCTACACCTGGCGCTCGGGGGTTCCACCCAAGGGGTGGGCCGTGGAGCGGTAAATCCCTGCCTTCCTCGGAAAGCCCTAACACTGTGACTATTTCACAGTATCTAACCTACCAAAAGGCTGATGGGCTCACTTGCCCAGACGACCAACAGACTTTGCTTTTTTGTTGATCCAACCGGAGTTGGTATCGTCGCTTTGCTGATCAGATTCCTCTTGCATGGGAACCGACAGCGCGATGTGGTCACCACCGCAGCACGGCAGCAACTGAAGTAGTGTCAGCGTCAGAGTCATCGGTATGGCTTACGCCATTTGGTTGCGCAGCGTCGATGCAGCTTTCTCATTTCAGCCACCTCAGCCACCTATAACTCCTTTCTGCTGTCTCGTGTTCATAATGCCGCAAACATGGCCCCTCGTGCGCTTGTTGTTCCGCTCAGCAGTTGCCGCTTCTGACTGTCCAAAGCAGGTCATTGCGTCGATCCTGTAACACTGTTACATTGGAGCGATAATTTCTGTCTCACAATCTTCTTATATTTTTTCTTCCTCTATTATTATTTCTTTCTTCATCTTATTACTAGCAGATGAAAAATAGGAGATCCTCTCTTCCTGGAGTAGTGCTTCACTCACCCCGATGCTTTATGGCTTGGTTGACGCCACACCATGACACCAACAAATCCTCTAACTCTCTAAGCCCGTCTCAGCCATTAATTATTCTATAGCAGGGTCATGTGAATGGTTCTTAATAGAGCTAATTACACATTTACACTTTATTACATGAATTATGTACATCAGGGCCTCTCCTAGTTCTTTCTATAATTATCCACGCTATCATCCATTCCTATGACTTTAATTCCTGCCGACTATATTGCGTACCTGTGTCAGGGGCGTAACTGAATAGTAAATAAATTATTAGTTCAACTGAAATATGGCATAAGACGTTGGCTGATGTGGGCTTGCATCACGGCGCGGCTTGGGAAACCAGGTCGCTGGAATTGCTGATTGAAGTTCGCTGACCGAGCGGGGCGACGCACGCAAGCAACGCTGCAGGAGAATGAGGGCAGCGAGGTTTCTAAATAGCTAATCGCCAGTTGCTAGTGACTTGAACTTGTGATTCGAGACTGACACATACGCCTCGGGCCGGCCACCGACCCCGCGCTACGCCGCTACCTTGCCAATACTTCCGATAGTCAGAAACAGCAGTAGTTCCTGTCGCGGTGTGGACCGTACCTTCCACGCGTAACTTACTTGTAGCTTCTACGATTAAACGCACAGTACATCACAGTATGTCTTATTCTTGTAGTAGCGCTAGGACCCTCTCTACCGTCTAGGCGGCGGTGTCATACCTGATCATTCAAGAGAGCGGCCTGTGCAAGTAAGTCCACTCTCACCACTCACCATCCTGACCACCAACGGGACCTCTACATATACTGCAGAAACGTCCCGTACACCTGTTTTCTGGCTGTGAAGTCTCCTTGCTACGTCGCACGTGGTCTCCAGCTGTCTTCGCCGATGACGACTAGATCGATGACGATCGTGCAGACAGACTACGATGAACAACGATGATCAAGATGGCCAAGATGACCTCTCCTCAGCCCCTGCAGTCCAGTTTTGTCTCGTTCTCCCATCCTTAAAATTCGTAGGAGGGAGTTCCCCTGGCCAAACAGCATCATTTCTATCCTACCAGCTCTCTCCAAGTGACGTCTTGCTAACTCCTAATTTTGCTGACGATCTTGTTCACTTTGAGGACGGTGCTACTCCTTCTACTTATATTCCATAGCCTCTAACTGTTTGATTCTGTGTTGTAACGCGCCCTGATTCCAACCCTGCTACATGCAATCACTTTCAGCTACCAGTATTACCTTTTTATAGAACTGTAGCCTCCACTGGAATCACAGCCATGAAGATGTTTATCGGCGCGGAGATTCTTGGCAGATGTCAGGCGCCAACATTCTTCTTCGTGAGTCACTCTCGACGCCTAGGAAAGGAGTGTTGCTCGGACCCTGCATTGTTACCGAAGGGTATCCGTGCCAGAGACAACGGTACGCTCACGCTATGGGGTTCCACTCCCTCGGGAGTGGGCCGTGGAGCGGTAATACCCTAAAACCTCGGGAAGTGAGGGCAGGAGGCATCACCAAAGATGAAGAAGCAAGCTAAAATGTGAGGCAGTGCCCTCTTACGCGAGCACAATAAACAGCGTTAAGCAGTCGAGAGTAGACGAATATACAAATTCAAATAACCTTTTTCTTGTTCTTGAGTTCGTTGTTTTTCCGTTGATACTTAAATATTCCCCACCCTCTCCCATCCCTTAAACACTAACAGATTATTTTTGCATAGAAATGACCGTTTCAAATATTGTTTGGATTTCTGAAAATTTTTGATTAAGTAGTTTGATAAAAATAAAGAATGGTTTATTTAGATTTATTCATTTATTTATAGAAACAAACACAAAGTATATTTACTTTTACAAATCTTTACGGCTTAAATCGAATGCAAGCTACAGTTCACAAAAAATATTTTGAGGCTTCTTTACGCTCAAGAGCCTACCTCCTTTTTCTGTGCAAATTTGCCCAGGTTTGGAAGACCCATTCATTCGCAATCGACACATCTTTAACGCAAAACAATGAAAGAATATATAAAGTATATCTATATATATATTGCGTCACGATTATGTTTAAACGTGTAGTGTTGGCATTTACATATAACTGAGTTGTAATTTAGGTTTGCAATGTAACTGAACATACAGCACAATACAAGTGAGAGAAAGAGAGGCGGAGCGGTACGTCAGTCAGATTCCAACCAGCTAGCTCACCACTGGCATTGCTCCGCTGAGCGCTGGAACGGAGAACGACTCACCCGTCGCCAGAAAGAAAAGAGCGATGAACGAACAAACAAACTAGCTCTTTTCGATCTTTAGAGCGTGGTGGCTAAGTAATGACCTGTGTGATGGTGTAGAACATAGAGCGAACATGAGTGAACGGGGACAGTAGTCTGGCGGAGCGTGGCGTAGAGTGAAAAACACGAAACTGACTTATTGTTTGCACTTATTTGATTGAAGTTAGTTCAGAGCCTCCAGCGAAAACCAGCCCTCCGAGGAACGACGCAGCGACAAACCAAGCAGCTCCAGCGTCGCCCTCGCCAGAAGAGGAAGAGCCAGCAACAATCACGGAGCAGGGTCCTGTCCAACCCGTGGTGGCGGCTTATGAGGGAAACTGGGGCGGCCTGTATGTACAGCTTCCGCTGGCTACAGAGCTGCCTCTGTTCTGCTGGCCTGTCGAGGGAGGCCTGCAGATCCTAGTCTCATGCCCCGCTGTCCTGGAGAGTGCACTCAGCCTGCTGAGTGACCAGGGCATCGGCTGCGACATGGTGCAGCCCATCCCGCCGAGCCAGCCGTCGCCTGTGGCCGTTTCAGCACTGCCGAGAGAGAGGGCTAGGAGGGCTGCCAAGAAGAGTCCTTCTCCGCCCGAACTCCGGCAGTGTTTTAACTGTCAAAACCATGGACACAAGGCGAGCGGTTGCACCCAACTGCGAAGGTGTGTCTGGTGTGGGGCGGACCACAAATTAGCCGACTGCTCCACGGCCAGAGAAGAGGCAATCTGCTGCAACTGCGGCCGATGACACGTGGCCTGCTTCTCTGGCTGTGAGATCAAGAAGGCTCTTCGGGCAGGACGCCACTCGAAACCAGCAGCGGTAACAAACCGCCGCCAAGAAGCCAGCTCAAGACAGCCTCCCCACCAGCATAGACCGGCGGACAAGCCTGCGTGCGAGTCCCATACGAGGCCCGCTGCGCGCCGCTAACACCAGCCCAATACAGCTCCTGGGACGAGTAACTGACAGGCAATTTTCGAAGGGCTACAGCGGTTCGCATACAAGTGCATTGAGGTCAGACAGCTCTTGCTCGCGTATGCGGGCACTGTTTGCTCCATCAAAGACTACAGTGAGCTGATTCTTCTTCTTCTTTGGGGATACCCTTGGCCCTCCCTTTCCGAACTAGAAGGGTTTTACCGCCACACGGCCCACTCCTGCGGGAGTGGAACTCCCTGGCGTGAATTTTTAGGGTTGTTTCCGGTTCGGGCAACATTACGGTGACAACAACGGACCGGAACAACACCCCCTTAGTCTTCTCCTACCTGTAAAGGTGACTGACTCGAGTGGCACTTCTTGCGCTCCGACCCCGGTCAACTACAGCGACTCTCCGCTCTCGCTTTCACCAGAATCCAACGAGATGGAAGTGACAAATTCACCCTGTGCGTCGGCGCCTGAAAGTATCAGAAACTCTTCGCGCTCACTCTCTTCAGAAGAAAATGAGAACTTGACGGAACTGAACAACAGTCAGAACCCTGACACAAGGAAGGACACATCCCCGCCAAGTCCCATGTTGACGCCCCAGCTCCCACAAGGACGGGGTGAACCACGCGTAGCAAGAGGCGCATCTCATCCCTTACTGCAGAAACTATCAAACACCCAAGAAGGGGCGATACCATCAGTGTTTGCAGAAAACAACTAGAGAGGAATATAGCCATTAAAGATAGGAAGACGCTGAAGAAGAGGAAGGAGGCGACTGATCAGGTGACTGCCACACCACTTGCGAGGAAACCAAGAAGACCAGCTAGTCCAGCTGTTGGGAGACAATCTCACCAGCGAGTTGATGAGGAAGGCTTTGCGTTTCCCAAAATCGCTAGGAAACCTCCACCAGCGCTGGACCCCAACATCGTCGAAACTAGAAACCAGTTCCAAACTCTGTAGCCTGAACCAGCACCACCAGTGCAGAGATCCGCACACATTCCTCCTATCGTGGTGCAATTTGAGCAGAGTTATAAGACTCTCCATGATAAGGTTGAGGCTGTTGTGAAGAACTCCTTCGCTGCCAAAACTGCCGGTGGTGATAAGATAAAGTTCACCTTCACAACAGCAGAAGACTACTGAGCCGCTATAGGGATGTTGCAGGACAACAATGTCCCATACTACACGTTTCCAGTGGGAGCAGTCCCGCTACTTAAAGTCGTCTTCAGGGGCATACCAAGAACACTGCACACTGAAAATTCTGAAAGAAGAACTCTCAGAGATGGGATTTACTGTCCAAACGGTGGCCCAACTTCGCCGCCCAGGCAGCAACATATTAATGCCACATATTCTTGGTGATTCTTGCGGACTGCCAGGAAAACAGGGCAATCTTCGGTGTGGAGAGAATTTGCCACCTCCAAGTGAAGGTCGAGAAACTTCGGGCAACGACTGGACCTGTGCAATGTTATAACTGCCGCGTTTCGGTCACGTGGTCAAGAATTGAAAAATGCCTCCAGTCTGCGTTAAGTGCGCAGAAGAACACGACTCCACCAAATGCACCTCGCTGAAAGGATGAGGCTCCGCCAAGTGTTCCAACTGCGGAGGTGGACACGTCGTCAGCTACAAAGGCTGCCAGGCCTTTAAGAGAACCAGAAACCGACTTAGAGGCCTTCCAACTGAAATAGAAAAACCACCGAATCGCGCATCAATAACAAACAGCACAGCGCGGCAAGACCAGACTTCAGCTCCTGAACAGAAGGGTAACCGTCCCGCAACAGGACAAGATCAGGCTCCCTCTGTCACGGTAAATAAGATGTACGCGTCGCAGCTGCGCCGCAGACGGAGGAGAAAGATAGGATCGAGCAATTTAACCGAGCAACAACTCCTGTTGCCGAGAGAAGACAATACCACTTCTAGAAACGGACGTGTCGCCCCTATCGGGTACCCCGCTGACCCGTCTGCATCAACGTCAACTGAGCAACGAATCAAATCAGTCCACCCACCTACTGTTCACCACGTCTCCCAGCAACAACAAAGAAACACAGTAGAATCGGACCGCGAAGTGCAACAGAACCAAGACAGGCCTACCAACATGATGGAGTCTGCCCTGAAGATGATGTGCCACCTTACCGAGCAGCTGGAAAAAATGACCAGCGCCGTAACTAATCCTCTAGCTGTCCCAAAGTGTCCACACTGCAACCAAAATGGATAGACAGCCACATATTCACTCCATATCTTCCTGTGTTTGGAATGCTAATAGCACGTACAACCAACTGCTTGAGTTTAGGCAGTTCCTTCGAGACCAAGATGTTGACATATGTGTGGTGTCAGAGACCTTCTTGAAACCCGGCCTGCGAACTGCAGTAGCCAACTACAGTTGTTACCGCCGCGACAGACCCACCGCTGGAGGTGGAGTCGCGGTTTTAATTAAGAACAGTATTCCACATCATGAAATTGTTCTACCGCCTCTCCAACAGATGGAAGCAGTTTGAATTGAAGTGGCCACGGCTAATGGGAAGCTAACCATCATTTCATGCTACCGACCACCTCGAATACAGCTCGAAGAAGCCGATTTCACGGCTCTGGCAGATGTAAGCGGTAAAGTCCTGATCGGCGGCGATCTTAATGCCAAATATTCCGACTGGAATAGTAGGTACAATAACACAGCGGGAATTGCATTGAGACGCCTCACAAACAGGTACAATATGTGCGTATGGGCACCAGAAGAGCCCACGCACTACCCAAGCAACGCCAACAGACCAGATGTACTAGACGTAGTCATCACCAAGGGTATCCAGAGCTATGTCGCCACCTCAGTCATAAACCGACTATCTTCAGACGACTGTCCAGTTATGATTGAGGTTGAGGTTGATCCCTGGCAAACTAAAGAAGAACCATCTTTCAACTTCCACAAAACTAACTGGAGACGTTACCAGGCGCACATACAGACTACCCTAGCTGATCCACCTGAAATTGACAACATCGACGTTGCCCTTCAGTCTTTTGAGGCAGCAGTCAAAGATGCAACTGCAGGCTCCACTCCAATCAGGACACCAAGACCAGCTCCCACTCCACAGCTTCCCCCAATCCTCTTGGCTAAAATCCGCCATAAAAACCGGATTGCCAAAGAGTGGAAGCTCACGAGAAATCTGGTGACCAGGAGACTACTAAATCGCTTGCAGTGGGATATTAATGCTTCCCTGATTCATCATCGGAACCAAGAGTGGGAAGCAAGAATCTCTATGCTCCATCCGGAGGATGGGTCTCTATGGCTTCAAACCAGAAGACTCATCAGCCGAAGGTAGCGGCTTCCCCCTATGAACGGAGAAGTGGCTCAGCAGTCACTCCCGAGGAAAAGGCCAACGCACTGGCTGATGTCTTTGTGAAGAATTTTCGGCCTTCGAAAACAAATGTGGACCCCACACACATCGCTGCAGTTTATCGTCGCCTGAGAGTCTATCTCGACGCTGAAGATGACCATCAAATAGATGATATCACCCCGGAAGAGGTACCCAGCTACCTATTGGAATTGCACCCACAGAAAGCACCAGAGCGTGACAAGATCAGCAACACCCTCCTCAGGCACCTACCACCAGAGGCCTCTGTTCACCTCGCCGCTATCTTCAATGCCATCTTAAGAAGTCAGCATTACCCTCAACTGTGGAAGCAAGCTATGTGGGTATTCACAAGACAGGGAAAGACAAACATCTACCCCAGAACAACAGGCCCATAAGTTTGCTCCTAGCCATTAGCAAAGTGTTCGAACGGCTGTTATTAAAACGCTTGAGTGCATTCATCTAAGACGCCAACGTTATTCCAGATAACCAGCTAGGATTTCGACGTGGACACTCCACCACCCAGCAGCTGATGCGGGTTGTAGAAGCAGTGACCCACGCTTTCAACTTCAAGAACTACAGCGCCATGGTACTTCTCGACATCTCGCGCGCCATTGACTCCGTGTGGCATCCGGGGCTTCTGCTCAAGCTCTACGAACAGGGTATCCCGGGGCCATACGTGAAGCTAGTAAAATCCTATCTCACCGGCCGGACCTTCAGCGTAAAGGTAGACAAAGCATACTCCTCCACCACGAACATCGAGGCAGGGGTGCCGCAGGGCTCTGTGTTTGGGCCCGTGCTATACTCTCTTTACACTGCTGACGTTCCGACTAGCAACGGTGTTCTGACAGCTACTTACGCCGACGACACGGCGTACTTAGCCTCCAGTCGCAGTAGAGCACTGGCCACCCGACGTCTGCAGGAAGTCCTACAAGTAACTGAGGCCTGGGCTAGGAGGTGGCGTATTGATATAAATCCCACCAAGACCCAAGCCATCATATTAACCAAACGACTTGGTGCCCGCCAACCTACTCATCCTGACCCAACACTTCGCCTACATGGCAGAGAAATTCCATGGTCCATCACGGCACACTAACTGGGGGTGACTCTAGACAAGAGACTGAACTAGTGTAGCCACATCAACGATGTCCGTCGAAGAGCAAGCACCAAGCTCCACATCTTTACTCTATCCTAAATAAGGAGAGCAAGCTAGCCCCTTCAACAGGAGTCAAGATCTATACATCACTCATACGCCCAATTATGGGGCATACGCCAGCGACAGGCAAATCAGAAAACTCCAGATTATTCAAAATAGAGCCCTAAAGGAGAGCCTTACACCTCCCGTGTCGGTTCCCCACGGATGCACTCCACGAGGCCGCCGGCATACCTAAATTGAAGGAAAGATTCCGCCAGCTGGCCGAAAAATTTTACAACAGCACCAGACAATGCAACAACTCTGCGGTAAACTCGCTTGGAAGCTATGACAACGGCTTTGACAGGCATAGAAGACCACTCAGTATATTAGTAAACTGACACCCAACAAGCAGACACACCGAAAGTTAATAGTATTGTAACCCCTTCGTGATGTTAGAGGCAATGGCTACGGACAAATACTCCACCTTCCACCTGCCTGAAACCTAAGGCAGTAAAGGTGCCATGTGTGTGTGTGTGTGTCCTGGGACCAGTCGGCAGACGCCAGGCCGCCAAGAAGGTCGACCTGCCGACCACTGCCATTGCAGTACCTGACCCAGCGACCAGCTAACGGTGGTGGTTACGCTGCTCACGCAGCTGATCACCGCCCTAATGCCACGTCGAGATCAAGGATAACAACAGACAATACTAACAACTGATGACTTAGAAAAAACGCCATTACAAAAAAAGCAAAACAGACAGCAGTCATAGGGTTTTCCCTGAAACTGCAAGAACCAAATGGCGTAAGCCATACCGATGACTCTGACGCTGACGCTACTTCAGTTGCTGCCGTGCTGCGGTGGTGACCACATCGCGCTGTCGGTTCCCATGCAAGAGGGATCTGATCAGCAAAGCGACGATACCAACTTGGGTTGGATCAACAAAATAGCAAAGTCTGTTGGTCGTCTGGGCAAGTGAGCCCATCAGCCTTTTGGTAGGTTAGATACTGTGAAATAGTCACAGTGTTAGGGCTTTCCGAGGAAGGCAGGGATTTACCGCTCTACGGCCCACCCCTTGGGTAGAACCCCCGAGCGCCAGGTGTAGGGTTGCACTGTCCTGTAAACCTGGCGGTGATAACTGAAGGGCCAGTTCAACACACCATGACTAGAAAGACAGGATAGAAATAGGATAGTATTACCATCAACTCCAGAACTTCAAATCCCCAGTCCGTCACGGAGCCCGAAAGGGCTACCGCAACTATGTCCGCCCAACAGCTCCCAGCCCCTAAGCGCCAGCGCTCTGAAGAGGTGGGCGTGCTCGACATGGAGGCCGAAGAGGTGGCCTCTGTGCCGAACATTCCCACGGAGAATCGATTCGATGCTCTACAGAACCTTGACACTGCTGCACCTGTTACCGAAACTGACAGTCAAAGGCCCCAACAACCTCCCCCGATAATTGTTAACCACACGGCAGGGTACTTACAGACCGTTGCAGAGCTAAAGAAAAAGCTCACTGGTAATATGAACATTGCATACAAAGCCTTAACCATTAAATACCAGGTATATAACGAAGTAGACTTCTTAGCCCTGGAAGCACATTTTAGGAAAAACAATATGCAATATTATACCAATGAGTTCGATAGCCGAAAGAAACCACTTAAAGTGGTGATGAGACAACTCGCAATTGATATGGATGTAACTGAGATGAGGGATGAACTAGTCAGGCTGAGATACCCAGCTATAAGCGTCTCGCAATTGACTAAATTTATAAAGAAACGAATGAGAGGGTTCCCGTGCCCCTATATATGATCACACTAGACAACACAGAAGAGGGGAAAAAGATATATAACTTGCAGTTGTTCCTGTACCTGAAAGTCAAGGTTGAAATCTATGAAACTCCTGAAGGTCCCTCTCAATGTCACCGTTGTCAGAAATTCGGGCCCGGTCAGACTGACTGCAGAATAAATCCTCGATGTGGTCTGGGGAACACCTTACTAGTACATGTACAAAAACAAAAGATGAACTACCAAAGTGTTCAAATTGTCAGGGGCAGCATCCAGCGAGCTATCGCGGATGCCCTCTGTACAAGAAAATTGTGCAAGCCCGAAATGCCAGACTCCAAATTCAGAAAAAGGAGAAGGAAAAGGAGAAAACTGACTCCGACGGGGCACCAAATGTCTCTGACCAGCAGCAGTTTCCCTTCCTACCACCTAGGGATAACGCATGGGGTAAAAAAGACAGACGAAAATAGGACTGAACAGACCGACAAACAGGACAAAACAGACCAAAGCCAAGACAAAAATAAGACGGAAAACCAAGCCAAAACTGGAGGATTTGCTTCCAACTTTGCGGAGTTGGTAACTTTTCTGAAGGAATTCCACTTTCGTAAGATGTTAAACACAGTGAAAATTGTGGTTACCAAATTATGAAATGCCGATGGTATGTTAGAAAAGGGGCTTATCCTCGCACAAGCCGCCAGTTAATTCTTCAGCGATGACGAGACGAAATCAGACAACAGTAAATATATTAGCTTGGAATGCCAACGGTATCTCCAACAAAAAACTTGAGCTACTAAATTACCTTGAACACAATGACAATGACATTGCACTCATCGGGGAAACGCATCTTAATTCTGGAAATGACTTTAGTTTAAGAAACTAAACCGTGACACGCACTGACAGACCGACGCAGGGAGGGGGCACCGCTGTCCTGGTCAAAAACAGGCTGGTCCACAGAGACCTTCTTGAAGCACCAACTGGTGACCTAGAGCACACGGCTGTCAAACTCGTAGTAAATGGGGAACCTTTGCATCTAGTCCCAGTCTACAATCCGCCAAATAAGGAACTGGAGCAAGATAACGTGCAGGCACTGTTAGATAGGAATGTAACAGAAATACTAGGTGGTGACTTGAATGCCAAGAGCCAGATCTGGCATAGTAGTTTTACCAATCGGAATGGAAGGGGGCTGCTTAGGGTACTGCACGCCAACAGAAATGTTGAAGTGTTAGCGCCTGAGGCACCTACATACTTCCCTAATACGGCAAGGCATCAACCGGATGTCTTGGACGTATTCGTTGTGAAAGGGCTAGGCTGGTGGCGGGAAATATCAACCCAATGCGAACTTAGCTCCGATCAAAATCCAGTTCTTCTGTCAGTCAAGCTGCAAGAACATCAACAGCAAAAGATGTACAATTGCTTCCAAACTAATTGGGACTACTACAAGGAAGACGTCTCGCTGCACCTCAAAGATCCACCTGCTCTAGACTGAACACAAAAAATTGACGAAGCTGTAACTCAATTCAATCTGCTAGTACATGAATTTACTTTTCCGATTTACAAATTTTAATTTTAAATTCCTTAAGCGTTTTTGTAAGTTATTCATCACTACAATTGGTAATTTGTTCCAATCCCTGACACCCTTAACAACAAAACAAAATTTTACTATTCCCTTATGCTCGAGATCGAGCGCAAGCTTGTGGTCATGGTCGCTTTTCCCCTTCCACGCAACATTCCTAATTCTTTGACTAATCACTCTCCAAGCCCCATCACCAACATATGCCCTGTACATTTCCAGCACTCTCTTCACCCTCCTCCTATTCTCCAATTAGCCCCAAACCAATACCTTTATCGTATCGGTTACTAACTGTGTCCTACGATAATTTCCACAAATTAATCTAGCTGCTCTTCTTTGCACACCTTCTGACCCCTGAATTTGATTTTAAAAAATTGGATCCCAAACTACACCACAATATTCAGAAAATGTTCTGACAAACGTTTTGTAACCCTTCACCCTAACTTCTTTGTTACATCCTCTCATCACCCTCTCCAGTATGTGAAGGATTTTGTAAATTTTTTCCACCACCTGCCCAATGTGCTCTGCCAAACTGAGTTTGTTATCAAACGTTATGCCAGGATATTTACTATTCAAGATTTTAACAAGCAATTCTGACCGCACCCTATAATGATAATTAACCTTTAGATTTTTATCTGTGTTCCTTATAAGCTGACTATTCTTGGCATTTATCTTCATTCCACGCTGACCTACCCATTTAGATATTCTATCCGGGTGAGCCCGCAGCCGTTCACAGTCTTCATCTGTTTTGATCCTATTGTATACTATTATATCATCTGCAAAATACCTAGATTTTTAACGTAACTCATCAACACAGTCATTCATTAGAATAATGAACATCAACAGTCCCAATACACTAGCCTGTGGCATTCCCATATTTGTTTTAAACTCTTTTGATAATGTATTTCATAACCTAACACTTTTCTTTCTGGGTTTTAAGAATTCCTCTACACAGCAAGTAACTTTTTTATCCAATCCAATTGATTTCAGTTTATTTAAAACCATTACATGGCTTACTCTGTCAAACGCCTTAGACAGATCTAGTGATACACTATCAACTTGGCCTCCCTTGTCTAATTCATCTGAAATAACTTGTATATAGCCCACCACCTGAGATTCACATAAATATCCTTGCCTAAAGCCATGTTGTCGATATGAAAACCAGTTTCTTTCTTCACAGACATTTTTGATATAGTTTAATATAAATCTTTCCATCATTCTGTCTATCACTGCTGTCAAACTAAATGGCCTGTAATTTTCAACCCTGTTTGTAATCCCTCCTTCATGACGAGTAGAGCCACCTGGTGGCGTGGCTGGCTGCGCCACCAGGTGACCTAGTGTAAAAAGGCAGTAAGTTGTTTTTCAACACACACAAAATTTAAAACATGAGTTTAAGAAACAAAACTAGTTTTAATGAATTTTACGATACGCTGTTTAGTTACCGTTTGATTGGTAACTGAATAATAAACTACCCATTTCCTTTCATTACAGACGCGCCAAGCCTTGAATACGAGATGATTCGCCGGCGGGTGTCGCTCGATTCGCGGGAGATGTGGCACTACTTATCAGCAGAGCTGCTCCGCCTGCATAACCTCTCCAAGATAATTCAGCCTGAGTTAGGCAACCACGTCAATGAGGTTCTTGGCATGGTTGCGGAGCAACATAGGTAGTATTTATATAATTGAGTAGAGTTATTACCATACTTCACACGTCAACAGATCAACAGGAAACGAACTTATAAAGTAATAACCACTTTGAGTTTAATTTTAGGTTAAGGCTGGCTGTCCAGTGGATGCGTATTCTCGCGAGAAATGTTCATGCGAATACGCTTGTATTCCAGCGAACTGTCTAGGCGCGAATTCACCCCGCGTCCGCTGAAAGCAGATTCGCATGATTATGTCGTCAGTTCTCCATTGTAGCCCGCACCTTATTTCCTTTCTTCTTGATGTCAGTGAATATAACAAAAAAATAGAACAAAAATTCCTTAATACATATTTATTTACATTTAATTAAGAAAATAAATGTAGATTTCTTTGATTAGGCCCCTGTTCGGCAAAATTTCCATTCTTACATCCTAACTTTG
The DNA here is from genome assembly GCA_031002005.1 of Vandiemenella viatica. Classification (NCBI taxonomy): domain Eukaryota; kingdom Metazoa; phylum Arthropoda; class Insecta; order Orthoptera; family Morabidae; genus Vandiemenella; species Vandiemenella viatica. Next base: position 16,364,501 of record CM061918.1, read on the forward strand.
GTGACACGGTCTAACTTTTTTTAAATTTATAATACTCTTTTACCGCATTAGCTATTTAATAGCTATTATATGCTATTTAATGGGAGACAAGCAAGGTGCCTCCACGAGCGGCGTTAAGATCAACACGTCCCGCGTCCCCCATTAACAGAAGGCAAGTTGCCTGAGGCCAAACTTTGCACCACAATGACAGCGTCTACAGCTGCTATGGCTAAAAAAGTCAGGCCTTCTCAGGACCTAAATTTTAGTGAACATCGATAAGAATCGAAGGATTCTCTCTTTTTTTTAAAAAAAAAAAGTTTTACTAACTTACTTAAGCCAACTTATGCATCCAAGAGATGCACTGTGATAATAACCACATAAGACCCAAAGTTGAAGGCATGAGTCTTTTGATAGAAAGACCATACCCTAAACATGGGAAAAGCTATGATTGCCAAACCTAATATAGTTATTAAATGACCCTACTTGACAGATTCTGATGACATAGAAATACTTACCGTGGAATCAGATAAATGTGTATAAACCAGCAACAGCTAACATCCAATTCAACTCTCAAAAAAAAAATGTTCACAACAATAAATGAAGCAAGATTGTCATAAGAGACTTCAACAGTCATCGTGTTGATTGGGGCTACGCACAGAGTAATAATAATGGCTTAGCTGTAGAATTGTGGGCGGAGACCAACATCTTGACTCTTATCCATGACCCAAACAATCTGAATCTTTCCTCAGCAGCCGCTGCAAAAAATGTTACAATCCCCGACCTCTTGTTCGTCACTAACAACATCAGTCAAATGTGCAAGAAGCAAGTTCTATCTCCGATACCCTCCAGTCAACACAAGCAAAGTTTGTGCAGCGCGCAACAAATTATTACACCGAAGACTGTATCTTTCAGGAAACAATTCCATTTTGAACGGGCGCAACTTATGAGTTTAAGTAAATTACTTAATGCATTTTAAATATGTTTTATAGTAAATGGTTGTAAATATTATCAGTCTAGACCTCGGATTTTAGACAGAAAACTCTTTTATTCCTGTCTGAAATACATGAAAATAACATCAAATATAAGAGATTTGTGGATATTTAGGACCGCCATTTGTGATTTTATAATGCCTAAATGTTTCTCAATATTTCTCCATGTTTATGTCAACAGAAACGAAAGTTTCTTGAAGTTGACTGTTTCCAGAAGTAGCGATAAAGATGAAGAGAATCAAAAGAAGATTGGTAAACATTATCGTGTTTGAAACTATTGTTAGTTTGGTGTAGACAGCTTGTTCCGTGTTACTGTTACCTCAGATGTTGAATTCCCTCAAAAATGTTCGAGTGGACGAGTGAAAATTAAATTGAATTATATGCAAAGGCATTGTTTGGTGGAATCCAAGTGATTCAAGCCATAAAAAATCGCTAAAGAAACACGATCCGTTGGTGATGTTAAGTAAAGCAACTGGTGCAAACTTTAATGAAGGTAAAAAAAAAAAAGATTGGGAACTAAAAAATCTGGCGCTCCTGCAAATTTGCTTAAAAATATTTGAAATTTCTTGTGTCATTGTTCATAAAAAGGATTTAGTGATATACAAGTAAATTCAAACAAGGTTTTATTATTTCTATAGTAATAGGTATATCTCTATTTAGTTTTAACCACAATTTTAACAGTATTTAAATATCAGATTGCAACGGAACCATTCCTTCTGATACACAAATTAGTTGGCGAATTCCTGTCGAATAATTTTTGTTTCAATGGACGAATTACGTGCTCGTTTCTGTAATGGCAACATTACTGTTGCTGCGTTTTCGTTTTTTCGCCAAATACCTGGTATTAATTCGCCATTATCACCGTCCTCAGCATGTACAGGGCGGCGTGTAGAATTGTCTTAAAGAATTGCTATGTCTGAGGTTATTGTAGCTACAGTTACAATTTTTCTACATTTTCAGGAGAGAGTAGTAATGGTTTTTTTAAATCGAGTTGACACAATTGCCAGTACATTTTCTGATAATCTTCTATCCCTAGAAAGCCGATAGTAAAATGTTATTCTCATTGATCCTTTTTCTTGGTGTCCGGGATAAGGTTTCAACAGATTATGAGATAATGGAAAAGCGTAATCGCCCAAAAATATGAGTACATACGGCACTGACTGATTCCGTTCGACAGGAAGAGGACCATCATGTGGTAAATTAAACTGACACTTCATCAGCATCTTTCTTGAAATGAGTAATTGCAAATACACCTCCATCATCCATATCCATACAACCAATCAACATAATGCACAGGAATTTTAACCAGTATATGCACATTATAGCCCAGCCCTCCTTCCCCCCCTCCACCCTCCCCCCCCGTCTTCATTGTCATGTAAACGTTCTCCTACTTCATTCCTTCCTTCAATTGATATTTGTACAAGTGAAGAAATGCCACAAACGCTCAACATGCATCTGCCAGTCCACATAATATTAATTATGAAGATATGGCAAATGACTTTTTGTACTGTTATAGTGAAGTATATTTCAGCATTTTAAAAAATTTCACGTACCGTTGGTATCTTTTAGATAGAAAATTAAAATTACAAAATAATTCATGAATTTGAATCAGTTATTACCACACGAAAAAAAAAAAAAGGTTACAATTGAATTTACCTGTGATTCTTGGCTGTCCGGGTGGCGCCGCGTCATATTTCTTGTGGTCTTCTTCCAAGGCAGAACTGCCCTGGAAGAAGACCACAGAATGATGTGATGGTCGAAACGTCAGCTACAAGAAATATGACATGGCGTCACCCGGACAGCCAAGAATTGACAGACTCTGGCCACGGAAGCTTACGATTACATTTGAATTTTCTGTATTTGATCACGGAGAACTGAAATAATAGCATCACAATCTTCTGGCACAATTTTGGAACTTGGTTGTTTCGAGATTCGAAATAAGTACATCAAAGATGTAGGTATATGAATCTCCAGTAGCTAGAATCTTAAAGGCAGCAGCAAACGTTCCATTGGAGATATTGCGGCCCTGTAGTTCGTATTATTTTATTTTCCAATAAACAGTGCCCCGTAGTTCTGGAAACAGTCAACGACAAGGATTTTTTTTTTTTTTTTTTTTTTTTTTAGCTTTCAGTGTATAAGTCGTCATCAAGTATATATATTGTATTTTCCAATGTATGGACGCCACAGGACGGACAAGACATTCACGCAGACACACAACACTTAAACATCCATGCCCGCGGCCGGATTCGAACCGGCGGTCTTCGCTGCCGAGGCCGGCGACAAGGAACTTTTGTTTCTGTTGACATAAACATTGAGAAATATTGAGAAATATTGAGAAACATTGGATAACAAGAGGTAACAAATTGCGGTAACAAGCAACATCATCAATATTCCTCTGTGTTCCTTTTGGTCGTCGTCATAGAACCTTTACTGCCTTTTCTTAACTGGCGGAGTATGTTGTCCGTCGATATTGCCTCCAGAAGTATTTGGGGGATACAAAGCTTTTCTGTTGGTGTGGCTACTCGGTGGTGTTTGTTTTAGTTAGATGATTAGAGTTAATGGTCTCTTATGACGGTCAATGGTGATGTCATACCAACCGATATTATTTACTTCCCTGTTATTGCTTCTATTTTAACTTGTGCGGAATACTTCAGCCAGTTGTTGAAATCTGTCATGATGATATGAAACTCCAGTAGCTTCATGGAGTGAGTAGGTGGAAAATCTGGCTGGAAGGTGCAGGGCTCTTTCAGTGGCCTGTTTTGTATTGTTTGTAATCTGAGTGTATAGCTGTCAGCAGCGTATGCCCACACTGGACAGGCATGCTCAATAATAGATCGTGTAGATCTTAATGCCAGTGGTTGTGGATAAATTGTTGTCTGTGTTAAGAAGCGAGTAGAGGCTGTTTAGCCTTGCGCTTGCTTTCCTGTGGACGTCATTAATATGAGCTTTCCAGGTTAGTCCTCCTGTTTAGTAGCATTCCAAGGTAACGGGCAGTAGCTGACCAGGGTATGTCACTACCGTGAAGGTGAAGAACGGGGTCCGGCGTTTTGGTGTGGACGTTGCTTGATACGCACTAAGAAGTGTGATACGACTGTGAATTTCGTGAAACCTCCACACTTCTTAATATTCTGCAAGACTGTTGGAAGAAATAGTTTTAAAGATTTCAGTCTTGAGTGCAGATTGCAACATTGCATTTTTAATATTCTTAATCATCTCCTGGCATCGCGGAACACGTTTGCTCTTCCTTAAGTCTTCGGTGCCGAAAGGAAAAACACTTTTCTAATTTGGAGGTGGTGGTTCAAACTGTCGTTATTTTACAATGAGGGATTATATAAATCGTCATCCTCAGTTTAAACATTATGTGTGTTATTTGAGCAAGCAAGAGTGCCGCAGTGTTACACAGGTCAGTTTATTTAAATAAGTCTCTTTAATTTACCTCCCTCTTTTGCTCGAATGTCATAGTATTAGTGTGGCTGTTGTGGAAGTTTGCTAGCGTAGTCTTGTCCATTTGCAGTGTTTAGCGCATAGGTTCCCAACCGTTTTTTTTTTTTTTTTTTTGACCTACCGCCCCCTTTTCGAAAAAAAGAATTACTCACCGCCCCCCTGTTTGAAAAAAAAAAAACAGCACCGTCGTCTTTTGTTGTTGTAATCAACGTTGTGTAATCCATAGCACTTCACTTTAATTGGCTTGTTGCCCACTTCTTCAAACAGTGATTTGATGGCACCACTCTTAGGTGAATTGGGCTATATTAAATATCGAAAAACAAGGACAGATTTTTAAAATTACTTTATTAAAGAATATTGGTGCCTTTTACAAAATTTGATTAAAAACATACATTGAAAATTATTGTAAAATTGTCAGTGAGAGGTCTGAGCTTGATGTAATGAAACTAACCTTTCTACATTTGGTACTATATTGGTCAAAAGGAGTCTTAAATCGCCGCGTTCCACAACTGACAATCTGTTTGTTTTCTTTGTTAGTAAATTGCTTACTACACTAAATCCCCTTTCGGCTAAATATGACGACGGGAAAGTAATAAAAAACTTTTTTGTTGCAGCCCACAAAGCCGGTTATTAATCTGGAATTTGCCACTGTAGCTATAATTCTTGATATCCATTTTTTAATTTCAATTATAATTCTTCATTTGTTGACAGTTCTATCAACTCTTCCTGTAGCGATAAATCTGCTGTTTGTAGGTTTGAGAAAGGTTCTAATACCCAATCTGGAATCGTGAAATCTGTTTAAACATCTTCTTTAAGTGCTTCTAAATGTTGACAAAATACTAAAATATCTTCGTCATTTGTTTCCACAGAGGAAAGATTTGGAAACTGATAGAATTGTCTTCGACCCACATTTTGTTTCTACAAGGCAAGTTTGACATGAACGCACAAATAACTGACTTTGCTTTAATCAAATTCAAATTATATCCCTGCAGCTGTAGGTTTGTTTCGTTAAATTTACGATATAGATCAGTTAAATAAGCTATATCTTCCTTATATTTCAATAAATTCTCCCTTAATGAATCATCTTTGTTTTCAAAAAACGTTATAATGGAGTAAAAAACGTCATAAAAGCTTGTTAGACAGGTACTCTTTGACAGCCAATGAACTTCTGTCTGCAATAGCAAACGATTGAAATCCTCGTCATTTTCATCACAAAGTTTTCCAAATAATTTACTATGGAGAGCATTGCTTCTGCTCTTGTTAACTGCGGTAATTACATACTGTAATCAGCAGTGAAGGCAACCACTTAGGTTTTTTACAACCAAATGGTGTCTGTGAATTACACAGTGCACGGCGACTACATTTTGTACTGCCTTTCTCAAATATGAGATCAGGTTTCGTCCAACCATTGCCGGAGCACCATCAGTAGCAATGGAAACGATATTATTTAGAGGAATAATTTTATCTTCAAAATAGTGTTCCAAAACTTGATATATAGATTTTCTTTTAGTATCAGTTTCTAATTTTTTTGTGAACAGTAATTCTTGACAAATTTTTTTACATTTAATGAAGCGAACGTACGCAAGAAATAATTAATCATTGTTTCGTAAAGTAAATTCATCAAGCTGTAAAGAAAATTCAGCAGTCTTCTAAAAATCAGTTGGAGAACTCTCCACGTCCTCGGACATTTCGTCGATTCGCCTCTGTACTGTGTTATTGCTAAGTGGGATTCTCTTAATAATATCAGATGCCGGCTTGTGCAGTACAGTACGCAGAACCTCATTCACTAATGGCATTATCAATTCTTCCCCAATCGTGTGCGGTTTTCCCGAATTAGCAACAAGCAAGGAAATGTAAGAGGCACGAAGGCTATCTGCGTCTTATTTGGATGCCGCTGAAAACATACCAGCTAAAGATTGACCTCTTCAATATTGTTCTTCGAGCATTTGAAAGATAAACTTATCTTTTCTGTCAGGGTGTATTTTGGTTAAATGTTCTTCTAAACATGAAGGTTTCGTATCTACATTTGAGAAAACGCTCTGGCAAATCAGGCAGATTGGAAATGTCTTGTTTCAGGATGCCTAAATAAAACCATAAGTATTCGACATTGTGCTGTCTACATTTTTTTCTTTGAATGTGACATCTGTGAAAATAAAAATAAATTTTGATATGACCACCATCACGTTATTCCATTAAATAGATTTACTATTACAATTTAATTAAATAAATTGTAATTTGTGTTCATTATTTCATGAATATTTTGTGACTAACAAATAAACTGTAAAAAAAATTATTATTTATTTAAATTTAATTAAAATGTATAAATACAAATTTTAAATTACGTTACCACCCAGCCACGGAAACGATGTACAAAATAGTAGTAATGAAATAAGAATAATAAAAATTATCAAACTTTATCGAAAAAATTTATAAATAAAAATAGTTAATTATAACTCGTTTATTTAACTTTGGTAAATAACTTTTCCTTCAAATTTCTCAGTTGAAAAATCTTCATAAAATAACTTAGATAAAAGTGGCATTAATAATCTGCCACTTCCGGTTGGCAGATCTCTATCATTAACAGTTTATATTGAAGAAAGAGA
>CM061918.1:16372515-16456557 GCA_031002005.1 Vandiemenella viatica
TAAAGAGACTACATCCTGATAAAATGGACGATGTAGCTGCAATAATAATAGTAATAATTATAATCATTTCTTAAGGCCTCAGCAACAGCTACATCTGCATTTGGTGGACTACAGAAAGACCCCATTACTAGTTTTGTACTAGCTACTTTTAGTCTAATCCATGGGATTTCACAGAACGTATCATTATTTATTTCTTTACACGACAGGTGTTTACTAATTGCTATAAATACACCACCTCCATTTGAATGTAACATATCGTTATGGAAAACATTAATGCCACTGTTAAAAATTTCTGCTGAACTTATATCCGGTTTTAACCAGCTTTCAGTACCTAATACAATATCAGCTTCTGTGTTACTAATAATGCTTTCAAGCTCAGGCTGTATATTACAAACACTTCTACAGTTATTAATATAATTTTCTCGGGCTTCCAGCCGTGTAAATATGTCACATTTGTGGGACGTTTCGAAGGCGTCCTTCTCTGCCTTCATTGTCAACCAAAGGTCAATGATTAACTGTTTGTTTATTCAGCCGCTGCTACGGAAACGATGGAGAACAAAAACCACACAACGCGATTACGTCATCCGCTCTTCTGCTCGTTACCGACGCGAAACTGTTTCAGAATTTTAATAGCCGGGTTCCAGGCCGCGCTGAGTTGATAAAGAGTGTCCCTGTTGACTAATAAATCAGTTCGTCTTGGGCAAGAAGAAAAATCTACGGTGGCCGAACATAGTGTGCAAGAGGGTCACACTTTTCAATTTGTAAAAAAACAATTTTAGCCCGGGTGAAAGATTTTCGGGCCAGCGTTATTACAGAGGCTGTAGAAATAAGATCAACAGATTTATTAGTCAACAGGGACACTGGTTATCAACTCAGTGCGGCCTGGAACCCGGCTATTAAAATTCTGAAACAGTTTCGCGTCGGTAACGAGCAGAAGAGCGGATGACGTAATCGCGTTGTATTGGTTTTTGTTTTCCACCGTTTCCGTAGCAGCAGCTGAATAAACAAAGAGTTAATCATTGACCTTTGGTTGAGAATGAAGGCAGAGAAGGACGCCTTCGAAACGTCCCACAAATGTGATATATTTACACGGCTGGAAGCCTGAGAAAATTATATTAATATTCAACGCCGTAAAAAATTACGATCGTGTGTCTACAGTTAATAACGAGTACTTTTAACGGTCGAGATTGATTTACGCTACTCCTAACATATGCTGCCGAATTTAATTGTGCTGCCTGTAACTGTAATCCCAGTTTCGGGATTTCCTCCCTCTGCCTAAAAAATCTCCCAATGCACTCCACTCGGCCCCTGCCACCCGTGTAGCCGATTCACGTGTGTAGTGCACACCTGATCTATCCAAGGGAACCCTACACGACTCGACCCCAGGGCGAAGATCTAGGAATCTAAAGCCATGATTATCGCAGAAACGACGCATTCTCTGCTCAGACCCTCGATTTAGCTCTGGACCAGAGGTCCACAGTCGGTCAATCGACAATGCTGCAGATGTTTAACTGAACCGAAATCTTGCGGTCATCAACCATAGAGCTCACCCTATGAGCAAGCCGCCGGAAGGAAGAGAGGATACCCTCACACCCAAGACGGCAAGCATCATTGGTGCCAACATGAGCTGCAATCCGCAGCTGGCTACACCTCGCCTACACCTCATTCGGGATGGCCTGTTCAACATCTTGAATCAGACCTCCCGGAATGCACAATGATTGGACATTGTACTTCATCTCCGACTTATTCGCCATGTTCCAAAGAGGCTCAATGAAACGCCTAACGTTGGAGCTATCTATCACCAGAATCCCCTTCTGTGATCGTTCAGACCTAGTGGGCGGGGGGCGGGGGGGGGGGGGAGGGAGGGGGCTGGCAAACTCGCAGATTGACGATTGTGGAACTGAATCAGATCCAGACAACACATCAAACCTATTGGGACATTGGTACAGGCTTGCTTTCCTGGGATTCAGATCTGTATGACTGCCTCCGCATGTGGCGTCGACGACCGGAAACCACGCGCCAGACACCGTCAGAGTGACTGCCGCACAGGCTCCGAAGTCTCAGCCTGGAATGCAGGTACGATGTTTGGAAGGGGAGAACCTGTGAGAGCACTAGCGTCGTCAGGTCACCCCTTCCACATCTGCTGCAGTCACCTTCGGCAGCTTCCAGGCTTGTAACTTTCATTAGAAAAGCTGCAAGCTGAGCGCGAGGATCAGCCACCTCAGCCGGCGTGTGCACACAGCAGTCACAGTCCCTACACATATTACTTTGAAAACAAAAACTACGGAGAGGATGAAAGATGAACTAACCGAGTGATATAAATAAACTTTTCACTACTTACTAACAACCGCTACGCACAATCTAAATAAAACGTACTGAGGAGATAAATTTAGACCAGAAGACGTATACTGCCCTGATAAACAGTGTAAGCCAACCATTGTACTTAATAAAAAACGAATAAGCTCTATATACTTTCCTATAGATAAAGAAAATAATTAAAGGCGATCACGATTACAGCACGCTGCTGCAATTCAATTAACGCAAAGAAAGCAAAAGCTATCACAACACCGTAAATTAAGTAAACAGATGGCGGCACTCGTCACGACGGTTGCTGGAGATCAACTAGCTACTACTCAGCGACGACAGAAGATATTCAAAAATAAAATCTAACTACAAACACTTTTAATAAAATACACAGAAATGGCGGCACTTTACTCGACGGATGCTGGAGATCAACTAGCAGCTACTCTGCGACGACAGTATGTTAAGGAGTAACATACTAAGAAATGGATAATTAGATGGCTAGAGATTTTGACACTGGATCAGGTGCTCTTTCGCAATTAATCATTCAGTTTCAATCTCTGCCGGTCAAATACCGCAAATACATTACAGAGGACTGAGCATGGGCGTAAGGTCACTTCGGAAGGTATGCACGGTCTCTTATTCGCGTGCGGCGTGGAGATAAATCGATTCTGACCTCGCACTTGTTCGGTACAATTGGAAGAGGCACGAACTGCGTCGCAGAATCAAAATCATTTAAATACCAGCGTTCTCGAAGAATGAAGTAACTGAAAAATTAATTAGTGGAGAGTATGTGTCTTCATCTTCTGTTCATTATTTTTAACGTGCTGTTGTATCATTTTATAAGATTACGTACGTTTACTTTCGGGAAATTCGGATATTTAAACACTGAACAATTCGTTAATGAAAAAGTAAAAATTGACAGATTGCACCAATTTCTATATTTTTATGGTGGTGTTCTGATGTCAAAATATGCTCTCTGTGGAAAAAATAACAGCTATATATGAACACGTTTAAATGATATGTAGTAATATTGGAGATATTGTACATCCTTGTCTTCAATTTCTCATCCATCATTCTTACGCATACTTCATTCTCTTTTAACCTAGGATTTCGTTTATCTGTGGATTCGGGCGTAGCCTCCAGTTCTAAATATACTGATGTAAACGCTTGTGTCATTCATATATAAACTGAAACGTCAGTTTCTAAAATACATGAGAGCGTGTGTTACCAGGGCAAAACGGGCTTAATTCAACTCTACATTAATTATGTATTCCCTGATGATGAAAATCAAGAAGGTGTCTAAAGAATCTAGGATGATTTTACGTGTAGCTGCTCAAGCGCTGCAGGAGAGCGGCCTTTTAGCAGAGCTGGTTTCATCTTCTCGGGAAAGTGGAGCAATCCTTCTTCTGAACGTATGAATGGTCTTTTGGTTATTTAAATCAAGTATGAGAGAGATATCAGTTATCTCATTAAAGTGTGTTCAATGTCCTTACAAGACATCATATGTAAGAGTGGAGGCTTTCTCGGCGTTTCTGCCGCCATTGTAAAGCGACTCTTGACAATGGCGCAGAGTATACGACCACCGAAACGTCGTTCTTTACAAAAGCTCTCACTCTGCTAAGTTTCCCGAGAATATTTCATCTAAGCTCATTGAAACCTCTGTATAAATCATAATGAACCAATTGTGGATTCTGAGTATGATTTTTGTATGTAGGTCAGTAACTGTAGATAATAAACAGTCTGCTGATCTCACGGTTTGTATTACTTCTGCAACATTTGTTTACGAAAAAAATAGACGGGTTGTAATACCTACATAACATTGTGTAGAATTGGGTGAAAATAAGTAAACACACTTGAATCAACTTCAACGCGGGAAGAGTATGTCCAAGGTGTCTATGCTGACAGATGCATGTTGTTAAAGATGAAAGGTAGAGTAAGTAAAGCATTGTTACAGGAGATAAGATGTAGAGTGGGTAGAAATAAGTTATATAAGATATACTGGGTAAAATGATTTGGAGGGTAGTCTGTAATTAAAGAGAGATGACGAAAGGATCGTCATTGGAATTATGGACGAGCTGTGGAAGTAATAGCAACAGATTGGACGTTACTAGTTAAATGGCACAAGAGGATTGGAGGTCGTCACAAGTAAATTGTGGTAAATTAAAGGCATTTCGTGGGAATGCAGTATCGGGTAGTGGAAGGGAGGTATGGAAAAACCTCTAGACGAAGGGTGGGTGCGAAGACTAAGAGGAGTATTAGAGATGCAAGGAACTCTGTAATGTTATCCCATACTAAGTAATGTTCGAAGAACCCTGGGAGGCTATAAAATAAAAGTAGGGGAGCAAAGATCTCCATACTATTAAGCCTTGCACGTGGGAATGTGTCACGAAGAACCAAATAATGTTGGAGAAAAACATAAGTCAAGGGTCTCTATAATTAACGAAGACGTGAACCGGGGATGGTTACGCAAAATGAAGGAGAAGGAGGTGACAAACGTAAGAGTTTTTGTGGGAATTATCAAACTGTGAACAGTTCGGTTGGTGGTCAGCGGGCATCAGCGAAATCGTACGTGTGTCGCTGAAGGAGTATGACGTCAGAAGTCGAGTACAATGAAAACACGTAACATCATTGCAGTTGGGATATAAAGCTAAATTAGTTAAGAAGTCATAGGGGAAGCAAAATTGAAAGTACTAATAGCGTAAGTCATATAAAAATCCCTTATAATTACTGGGAAATTAAGAGGAAGAATTGAAAAGAAAATCATAGTGTAAGAATCATAAAACTAAAAATGAAATAGACTACATTCTGTCCAATTACCGACACAATTCCTGAAGTCCTCCCATCTGAAGTTAGAAGGGCAGCGCACGAAATAAAAAAGGATTAGCTAGTGGTTATGATCGCTTATCTATTGACGTACTCCAATTGACTGGAGAAGAAACCTACAGACACCTAGCTAAGGTGTTTTCACAATGCCTCGAAGAGAGAAATATCCCATCCAGCTGAAACAAAGCAATGATTGTGTTGCTACACAAAAAAGGCAGTCGTTACAATATTAAAAACTACCGCCCCATAAGCCTCCTTCCTATCATATTCAAAGTGTTTACAAAGGTCATCAATAACCGCATCAGTTCCACCTTGGACACAGTGCAACCAATTGAATAGGCTGGCTTTAGGTCAGGATTCAGCATAGTAGATCACATCCAAGTCATCCACGAAGTAATAAGTCGAGCAAATGAATACCAGATGCCACTCTGTTTGGCCCTTATCGATTTTGAAAAATCTTTTGATTCAGTCAATCACTCAGCAATCATGCAAGCCCTTTTAGAACAAGGAGTGAATCCAGGCTATATCGACTTACTATACAACATCTACACCACTTCCACTGCCTTTGTCAACATCGCTGACGCCACCAAAGAGTTTCCAGTAGAAAGATGAAAGAGGGGTAAAACAAGGAGACTCTATATCCTCCAAACTATTCACATTAGTCCTAGAGTTGGCAATGTCAAAAATCCAATGGCAAAACCGAGGTTTGAGAATAATTGAAAGAATTCTCAACAACTTATGATTCGCTGATGATATAGTTTTCCTCTCAAACAGTCTGGAAGAGCTCAAAGAACTGATAAATGAACCAGAGGCAGCGTGCAGTGAAGTGGGCCTTAAAATAAATATATCAAAACGCAAAATCATGCAAAAAAAAAAAATGGGCAGAAAAAATAAAGACAAGGCAGACGCGAAAGATTCTGGTATTGAGTCCATAGATCAGTTCATCTATCTTGGCCAACTGATCAATATGAATGGTGACTCAAAGCCTGAGATCTACAGACGGATAAAGCTGGACTGGAGAGCATACGGAAGAAATTCCTTAATTTTTAAATCTAACATGCCAGTACATCTTTAAAAACAGGTATTTGAACAATGTGTATTACCGGCCCTCACATATGCCTGCCAGACTTGGACCCTAAATAATCACACGCAGCAAAAACTGAGAACTGCCCAGCGAAGTATGGAAAGAGCAATGCTAGGTTTTACAAGAAGGTACAAGAAAAGGGCCGTGGGCATTCGTTCAATAACTAAAGTAACAGACATCTTAAAAAGAGTCATAACCCAAAAATGGCAAAGGGCCAGTTATATTTCTCGCAAAAGAGATGAAAGATGGACTACGAGAAACCTGTAAAGAGCAAGAGGAAGACCCCCGGATCGCTGGGATAAGGATATACGTCGAGTTACAGGCGTGAACTGGAAGAGGGTGGTTCAAGATCGATCAGCCTGGAAAGAACTACAACAAAACTATGTAGAAATAAATTCTAATACTGTATATGGCTCAATAGACTTAAAGAGGCTACATCCTGAAAAAAGGATCGATATAGCTGCAATAATAATAATATATATATCTAATATTATTCACTTTCAAGGTAACAGCACTAATATGTAGAATAAGCAGCAGAGACGGTAGTAAAGGGAATTTAATTTATGGGAATTATTTAAAGTAGACAGCAGAGAAGAAAAATTTAACTTTTATGAGTTACAATAAAGGAATAAAACGAAAAGTAGTATGTATAGTTGACACGAGAGGTGGTCTTCACACAAAATGACGAGAATACCCTTGTAAGTTAGTCTTTAACTGTATTTTGGTGTGTCTTTGAAGTATTGTGAGTCCTGCAGAATTATTTAAGATTACTGATAAAAGAAATAAAGTCATACATGTGTATAAGTGTAAAATATAGAATATAAGGTATTAAAATGTTAGGGGTCAATGTGATCTCAGAAGAGAATAGGAGAAGTTGAGTTAATCAGCTGACCAGTGTTGGTGCATTTACATTGTAACAGTCATCCTGATTGAGTAACTAAGATCATTCTAACATTCTATTTTGTGATTAAAATCTCTACAGTCATATTGTAGATATGTAATGTTAAAGTATGAATGTAGATTTGAATCATAAGGGAGTAGTGAAAAATCAAATGAAAAGTCATGATTGTTATTAGAATAAGTGAAGTCATAAGCATTAAAAAGGAGAGATCACAGCATTGCTAAATATAGCTTAGGAATCATTGCAGTATCTTCATAATTACAGAGTAATCTTGAGTTCTGAGAAAGTAAAGATTTAATGAATCAGAATTAGATATGAAAATTAATTGTGGAAATAAAATCATTCATGTAAGTCAATATGGAGTTGTGTCACTAAATGGTAATTAATAATTATGAATCAAAAGGCACAAAATCAACACTGTTAGTCTTTAGTGATAGGATGATATGGTTTGACTAAATAACAATGAAACAAATTAATAATTAAAATGTAAATTATTCTGTAGGAATTATGGCAAATATATTTATATAGAATAGTCAATTTGATGTGTAGAGAACCACTGTATGAATAGAATTAAGAGGATGTTACACTAATCAAAATTTTACAAGTGTTCTAGTAACCTATAATATGGCTGGAGTTGCGAATGAAAACAAGAAAGAAGCTGTGCTGTCCTTAAAACGCAGTGCTGCCGTAACCGTCGTGAAGTCATGTCATCTGCTAGCGCAGCTGGGCGGTCTCATCTAACGGGGACGCCTGTATCTGCTGAGTCAAGCCAAATAAATAAGAGTCGGCAGGATCGACACTGCCACAACAATTCAATCCAGTCAAAATCAAAACAAAATAACACAGATAAATCATTTTAATTGTATTTATTAAAATCAACATCTCAATAACACAGAGAAAAAGAAATTGTAATTAGTTTTAAGAAAAATCGGTAATTACCGTAGTTCGAAGTAATTTTGTAAACTGCGTTTACAAAAAACGTCCTGCATGGGCTTCGTACGTGTCGAAGACGGATACGTGTTGTGATCGAGGTTGATCACTTGCCTAAAAACCTCATATTAATTGTAAGAACGAAGACATTGCACTCATATTAATTCTCAAGTCAGTATCCAGGGCGGGCGAGCACGAAAGAGTTAAGCAATGGTAGAGTTCTACGACCTGGCGGAAGTAGCACGCCACTCAGCAAGTTCTAAGTCGCCAGTTTCCAAGCACCAGTAATTACTGCAAGCTGGTATACCATAGTTACTTTATAAGGCAGGTTAGCGAGGAGTATTGCCCTCTCCACATAGTGGCATTAGGAAGGGGAAGTATCTATTTTAACCCTGGGGGCATGGGTCTGTCGGTCTCTCTATGAAGTCTTTCAACGTACCACAACGACGCCGAGGGCATCTTCGCTGGAGCCGCCGAAGCGGGTGTCGTAGACAAGAAGATGATGCCTATCGTCCAACACAAAGGTGGGCTCTACTGTGATAGCGGGCTGTGAATATTCAGAGGGTCAATCGTTTAGTCATCGTCATGTAGGCATAGGCTTATAGAGAGATTAAAAATATTCCAGTTAGTCTAGGCTGCGAGGCGCCCAGGTAGTTACATGCTCGCCTAGTCGTTGGCCTATCTCAAATGATGCAGTTAGACGCATGGCGATTTTGTTACAACGCCAATTAAACAATCTAAAATTCACGTAAGCCACCAGTTATTGCTCATGTAAATAAAGGTTTAAATATGTAACTGCCGTTTACAGTAATTTAACCTCCATTCCTATATTAATATCTGAAGGTACTGACCCATAAAACCTGTCAGGTGTTGCAGTAGGTACCTACGACGAATATTCATATCAGAACCATGGTAGAGTTCTACTCTAGACCATTATCCACGGCTCCAGTAGAAGCTTACTATGTCCGCTCTTGTCGATAAGCTGACAGGATCACTACAACTTCAACACATTGTCTTGACATTTGCAAAATGAATAAAGAAATTACTCATGCTAATGCATTAAGTTTCTAAATACATATTCGGCCAATGTAGATTGACTGAACCATCATATACGGGTTTGTAAGAGAGAAAGACATTATTGTATTTTAGTGCCACCAAATGTTGTCTTCAATATTAGAAATATATAGTTTACATCAACAGTAATATGATCGCACCTGGCCAGTGTGCTCCGGTAGTGCCACCAGAATCGCGACAGGTGTCTGACTGGCAGGAAGACGTCCTCCCAAACGGCGTTGTGGTAGGGCCAGCTTTTCCCATGAAGTACCATTGTTCGCTGGGTGCCGTACGCCGCAATCAGGGAGAAGACCATATAGTGCAACTGACAGCCGTAACCACAGGGCTGCAAATGAATTTTATAAAGGGATGATAAACTTATAATTTACAAATCAGGATTTCGCACAGCATTTTCCGGTAGGTATATATGGTATTATGAGCGACATCTTTCTTAGTCTTTTTGTCATGACCAAAGTCTGAGAATTAACAGTTTAGGACTACACTGGAAACTCAGCACTATAGTGAAACAAATTACATATGTTTTTTTTTTATCACAACCCTAAAATATTTGGATTTGTTACTAAAGCTATATCGCACAGTATTCCACCGTATGGGAGTCGTACAGGAAGATTCTAGCCTCAAACATACATGCTCATATCACAAATTTTACAGAAAATTTGTGTAAAAATCATACTACACAATGAAGCATAAATTTCTTACATCAATGCTACTACACACTGTCTCATCCTCTGTGTTAATTAGATTCACACCCATCTTTATATGCACTAGTATTTTCTTAACATTCTGTTTCAGGTATATTACTAAAATTTTATTTGAATGCCATACACTGTGTGACTCGGTGACAAATTTGATGCAAGTTTAAATTTCTTTTAACGAATTTTTAGTCTAAATTCCTTCTGCTTATCAATACTATCCAAGATAATTATTTCCGTTTCTAACAAACTAGTATAAGAAAGAAAATTTATGAGTTCCTTATAACCGAAATCAAGAACCATTTTGTGGTCATAATCATCTCTTTTGTTGCGTATACTGTACATAGTTCCTCTACCAATATCTCTCCACGGCGTGTTGAATGTATACGAATAATATACTCCTAAAATTCTCTTCATTCGTACCTTTCTTACAGCGACTACGAACAAATCTCCTTCATCATATCAGTTACCGATAATTTATGCATCGAGTTCTACACAACAAATTAGATGCTTTCCTTTAAAACCCCGCAAATAGCTGTACTTAACGTGCATAACATAGGCCCAATATTACTCCACCATAATCAAAGTATATTTGGCCAGAATATTACATCACAAATTTTCCAAAACCACTAGTAGATATCCTAATCAGGATCTTCAGTAAATATAGGATTTTGAAACAATTCCGCATCACGTTCCCAGTACGTTCTACCAAACTGAATTCATTGGCCTGGTAGCTCAGTAGTTCAGGCGATTGACTGTAAACTAAGATTCCCAGTTCGAATCCCTGTTTTAGTGGTAATTTTCAGTCTCTTAATCCGAGCTTCACTTCTGTCACTGCTTGCTGTGCCAGAATTCTTCCGCTGTCGGGAAAACTGGAGATCCCCTTTATCAGGTAGAACTACCAGGTGAGATTAATGTAGCCTTAACAGAGGAGCCTCTGCCATTAGGGCCGAACCCTTCGAGTATTTCGTGGCCAATAATGTCAAAAACATTATTATTATAACAATTATTTAGTTTCAAATCATATGTCAGTTATACCATCCTGAACATGTCTTTCGCCTTCCACTTGATGACCCCAAAAACCTTTATTTTTCTCCTCCTGTGCCCCTTGTATGATAGTTACAGGTACGGGTCCGATGGTATCCAAGCTGGAAACTTGTTAGCGCCAACAGTTTCCCATATCCTAAAGTCCTTGCATGCTTCAACCACCATCGTAACGCGTGACGATGGAACGTTGAACGTCTTTGAGATTTCGAGTACAGCTACAAAAATTTTAAATTATAAATAATCATCAACCTCATGTTTAGTAACTTACTAAGGAGATGAAATTAGGAAAACCACTTGTTAGTGTATATTCTCAATGGCTAAAGTCAGTTTCACGTCCTCCGGATGCTTGAGACTGAGAAAAAAAGTTTAAACGACATGCTGTATAATAGAACCACAGGTTCTCATAAGCAACCAATATTCGAAAAAGGGGTTTACAGTTTCTAGCCCGCTCAGTTCAGCAAAAGATAAATGTACCTGAATGACTTGCACATCACTCAATGTGTTTATTATTATGCACGGGAAGGAGGGAAATTTTGAAAAGATGATAGCCTTCTCTGTTTCAAACTGTTTGGACTGTCTTTTACGGCTCCCAAAATCGGTACAATAGCTTAGGAATGGAAAGCTGCTTCTAAAACGATACACATGTAACAACCTTCTCTACGAATTATCTGCGAGAAGCTCGTAAAGTTTTCTGAAAATGCGAGCTACAAGATTCCCAAATATCTATAAAGGTGTTGTCATCTAGCGTGATACCATCTGGACGGAGGAGTTCGTTAAGGAGTGGGGAGCAAAGAATTTGGTCGGGGATTGTCAGATCACAAGCAGGGTAAATGGCAATCTTGAAAAGACTGCCAGTTATTTGAGAGTCCAGCAATGCCTAAACTAATCACTGTCTTAAAACCATGCAAAGGCAAACCTTTATCAGTCAACTACTGTAGCATTGTCTTAATGAGCTGCTTTGGGAAGACACTACAATAGATAGTGATCCGCTGGTATCTGGAATCACAGGTTTTTAGAGGTGTTTCAAGAAATTTCGTTCTACCTTTGATAACCTGATCCTATGGAAAGCGACGATAGAAAACATCTTTCGTTGGTGTTGTTTGTTATAGTTAAGGCCTGCGACACTATCTGACACAATGGAATCTTGAAGCAGCTATAGGAATGGGAATTTATGGAAAAACAGCACCTTTTGTTTGCAGTCGTTTTTAACGTAAATAGTTCGGTAGTGGGTGGCATCTCAGAATTACGAGTGACTTTGTAACGGACATACATCAGACATATGAAATAATTAGACTGTTGGTGATGTAGTTTTTCATTATATGTTTTGTAAATATTTATAGTAACGTTGTTATTCTGAGTATTGGCAGTAAAAAGAAATTACCCAGAGAGGTTATAACAAATAGATAATATAAGCTGAACAAAATATGAGGGGAACAAGAGAACAGATGGACGGGCGATGACGAGTGGGGCCTTCAATTAATGGACTCTGTTAAGGATTTCGAGAATAAGTGTATCAAGAAATGTTTGAGCGATGTTAAATTTTGTAATGCAAAGAATTAATAATTTTTGTTTATTATGAGGAAAAGATGGATATTTTTTTACAGAAATAAGCAGCGATGAACGGTCATTGACAATGAATGTATGATTAGTAATGACTAGTTTAAAACTAAGTAAGGTCATTCAGAGTATTGAAAGTAAAATGAATCCTGCAATGTAGTCTTCACGGGTGTACCGCCGGATAGTGTTGTGGAAACACAATATTTCGACGGCTGGCTCCGCCGTCTTCTTCAGGTGTAGAGACATCTGCACTGGTCGGCAGACCCACAGATACTGAGATGGTTCGGTTTTTTTTTTTTTTTTTTTTTTCATTCCACCAAGTGAAGCTTGGCGGCGGGCTGGTGGAGAGCAGGGGCTCTTTTCAGCCTTGGGTTTACATTATTATTTTTATTATTTGTATCATTTTACATTATTTTTACATCATTTGTTCATATAATATTATTTTTAAATCTTATTTTATCAATTTCTAATATTAACTATTTATGTTCTACTTTACTATTGTCTAGTTTATTTTTTACATAATTTTTCCTTTTATAATTGGGCATTTCTCTTATTTTTGTAGCTATTTACATCTCAACTGTTTTGTGTTACTTACTTAATAAATTGAATCTCTATTTTTCTACTGTTTTGTGCTTCGGGTGCCGCTCTTCCTTATCTACATGTCCTCCTCCGGCGGCTGCGTGGCCTCGGCGAAGGCTTACTATGAGCCAGGCCCGCAACCAAATGGCGGCTGGCTGCCAGTGGGCGTGGCTATGGTTTTTGTTCCAGCCCGAGCTAATTTGAAGCCGTCTACGGCGGCAGCTGGACGGAAGTACAACGTTCTCTGCGGATATTTTCGACAGCCAGCCGGCCGCAGTGATGGTCGACCTGCCGACCACTGCCACTGCCGTACCAGACCCAGCGACCAGCTCACGGTGGTGGTTACGCTGCTCACGCAGCTGATTACCGCCCTGATGCCACGTCGAGAAAACATCAGACATCATTAAGAAATCACGACTTTAACAAAAAGCCATTCTCCAAAAAAGCATATCAGACAGCAGTAGTACGGTTTTACCCTGGAGCTGCATTATCAACATGGCGTAAGCCAACAGATGACGCTGACGCTGACGCGAAGGCAGGTTTCCATGGCTCACTGGTCTATGTCTCAGAACATATTAAACAAGAAAGCCAAGCAATTGAAAGTCGAACAGTTGGGTTTGTGAAGCCATTTGGAATGTAAATGTAAATAAGTTTGTAAATAAAATATGTATTATTGTTTAACAAAGGCCTTGCAGTGTAGTAGGATGTGCAGAACCTGGGGTAATTTTAAGTAGTTTATGCTATATTTTATATTTTGAAGTTGGATGACTGAATGAACGGAGGAGATATGAGAGATTTGTTCCTTTAAATACAACGGACCTGATGATGGTGGCAGTTCAAGTCGCCGAAAGCTCGTCAACAGAAAATGTAATCCGGCAGCAAACCCGCGAAGAATTTATATGAACGGAGGAGATGATTGGAGAAGAAGGCAAAAGTTAAGGAATTGTAATGGTGGATAGAGCGAGTATGGTAGAAGTGTTAGAATATTTATGTAGATCGACAAAATCGTATATCTGATTTTATTAATGTGAAAAACAATGTATTGATTGCGATGTGTGTAAATAAATCGTAATTGATTCAGAAAAATCCGAATATTTCGAATTATAAATGATATAATATTGCATAGTGAAACGAGGCGGTAGTGTAGAACCGTGCGAGACGATAGTTTGGGGCCTACATATCGTCTTCAGCGGGCTACCATTAACCAATTAATTAGGATAGCCTCGCAATTTGGCGATCCTAATCCAGAAGTGTAAATTAACACATTGCTTAAAAAATCTTGGAGTCATCAAGCAGTCGGCGGACATCAGATATCTGCGGTACCTGTTATCAGGTATCTATAGTGGAAAGAAGATCGTCACAGATGTGGACAAATACATTAACAATATATTTTTGAGGCCAAATTACAAATTTCATTGGGATAACAACAGTAGAAAAAGTAGCTTTGTAACTTTTTGTTCGTAGCGTTTCTCACGAAACATTTGAAAAGTGATTGAATATTGAACAGTAAACAGTGAATTCAAAAGAAAGTGTTTGAAAAGAGTAAAAACTAAAAATGAGAATTGTAAATAATAAATTTTGTAAAATCGTCCTCAAAAAAGTGATCGTAAGAAATCTTTGTAAGTGGTGAAAATCTGTTTAGATTAGTAGTAAATACTGTGAACGCCTTTAGATAAGCAAATAAAGATACCTGTATCATCCAAAACGGTGTATTTGAATAGAAATTTGTGTATATTTACGTGTCTGTTATTGTGTAATCTTTCAGCTCGATTATATTGAAATTGTATTACGTTTTAGCATATGCATGATGCAGTATAACAGCCAAGGAATGGTACAGTAAGTAATATCTGAATGGGTATCTGAACCCATTTCATGTGTTAGCAGCGTCGTATGCTACGTTGTGTGATTTTGAATGAAATTTTAAGTGTTGCTTTGTCGTTTGGATTGGCGGGATTGAGTTGTTGCGAAGAAGCTTGTGAGAATTTTTTATCTATGATATCGAGATGGAAAATTGCGCTGCAAGGGTTACTTCTACACCAGTATCGGTCGGCCATAGTAATAATCGAGAAAAATAAAAGGGTCATGAACAAATTGGTGCTCGAAAACAGAGTGCCGGTGAATTGACGATGCTAATTGCTTTAGTGGAAATAAATGATAGCGGCGTCAAAACAAACTGTAGAAGAGATGGGAAGAAAAATAACATAAAATTTTAAATCAAGTGAACAGAAAGCGGAAGAGGTGGGATGAAAATTACAGAGGAAATGAGAATGATGAGGCAAGATATTATGCTAAAAATGGATGAACGTATTCAGCAAGCAGAGAATAGAAACAACTAGAAAGAGGATTTAAAGCAGATGTTGAAAGGAGACGTCAAAATAAGTGTGGAGAAGGAAGTAGCAATGGTCTACGTTGAAATGCAAAAAGAGACTAATCGGTAGGGTATAGCATGCTTAGTGCAATGAAGAGTTGAAGAAGAAGTTAAAAAAAATTATGGGGTAATACAGGAACAGCAGAAAACCATGAAAGAAGAGAATAAAATTATTTACTAGAGTCAGAAAGATTGTGTAAGGGGGTTGAAGAGCTAAAGGAGACGAACTAAACAGTTAACAAAAGAATTTAAAGACTAGGAGATAGATTAATGGTCATGGATAAGGACGTCAAAGAAGTGACACTTAAAGTTGCAGAAGTAGCCGGCCAGATGGATGTACAGATGAAAGGCGTCAGAGTAGATGTGCGAGAAGAGGTAGCACAGTTGAGCTAAAGAGTTGAGGAAGTAGAATGGAGAGGTGCTGCTCTTCGGGGGGGGGGGGGAACATTATTATAAGTCATTTTAAATTATCGGATTATCGGAAGTGTAGCTGGAGCCCGAAAAATGTGTGCACGCTGTGGAATTTTTCAGAGTTTATAAAAATGGATTGCCGCGTGAATAGTCAGATGCTGATAGGATAAGGTAAGTCTGAAGCATGATGTGAGGAGATGCATTTGCATGGAGTTGAGAGAATGTCGAAGAGTGTAAAGATTAAGAAGAATTTTTATTACTATTTCTTAGCAAATATTGGTCACGAAGATAGCAAAGAACAGTAAATAGAGATTTCTGGAACTGTTGTTAAAGTAGTAGGTGAGATGGGTGTATGAAGAAATTCTGTGAAGTAGTGATGAAAAAGTTTTGGTACCAGGATCAGGGGATAGAAGATGATGAGAAGATCGAAGATTTGCTACAGAAATTGCCAAGACTAGTTCAGGAGAAGTTGATATAAAAACAGTGGAATAATATAGAAGATTTTCATGAAGCTATTGAAAGGTTGGATCAGTGGAGCAGCACTAATGAGCGGAAGAAGAAACGAGTATCGTAACAATAATAGGTCAAAACAGATGCCACCAAGGGATAACTTTGCAAGAGATAGAGGCCATGCATATGGATACAACAGAGAAGAACAGTTCGACAGGAAGCCCAGTAGTAATGCAAGAAGGGAATATGAGGACATATGGCAAAATAGCAAATGGGTTCTACATCTACATCTACATCTATACTCTGCAATTCACAATTACTGTGGGTGGCAGAGGGTGCTAAGCACCAATCCTATTTTAGAGTATTCCAATCCCGAACAGAACGAGGAAAGAAAGAATACATAAATGTATCAGTACGGCATCTTATCTCTCGAATCTTATCCCTTCTGTCATTGCGACCTAAATAGGTTGGCGGAAGAAGTATTTCGTTGCACTCGTAAATTAGAGATTTTCGCATATTCTCCAACAAATTTAAACGAAAACGACGTCGTCTGTCCGCCAAACAATCCCAGCCTAACCCACGTAATCAGCTCTATGACACTTACATAAGGACTGTAACTAGCGGTCACGAATCGAGCGGCTCTCCTCTGTACTTTCTCTAAAGTGTCAATCAATCCCTTACGATACGGATCCCAAATTGCACAACAGTATTCAAATGCGGATCCACTAGTGTTTTGTACGCTATTTCCTTTGTATGAGCATTGCAGCTTCTCAAAATACGACCTATAAAACGTAGTTTAGAATTAGCTTTGCCTACGACGGAAGTTATGTGCAAGTCCCATTTCATGTTGCTTTGTTCTGTTACGCCTAGATACTTCAGGGAATCGACAGTGTCAACAACTGAATTGTTTAACTTTGTACTCGTGAACAAACGGGGGTCTTTTTATTACTTATTTGCATTGCCTTGCACTTTTTACAGTTAAGTGTAAGCTGCCATTTACGGCACCATTCCGAAATAACATCCAGATCGTGCTGTATTTCTAAGCAATCGTCAGAGCACCCCACTTCCCTATAAATAAGTGTATCATCAGCAAAAAATCGCATCCTGCAATTAACGTTGTCACCGAGATCGTTTATAAAAATTAAGAAAAGAAGTAATCCTATTACACTTCCTTGAGTAACGCCCGAAGTAACATCTAGCTTGGAAGAGTTTCCCCGTCAACAACGACATACTGCGACGGACCAGCTAGAAAATCGCGTATCCATTCGCAGATCTGATCAGATATACCGTACGTTCGAATCTTCGCCAAAAGGCGGTTATGTGGTACAAAGTCAAAAGCCTTCGGGAAATCCAATAAAATAGCATCAACTTGTGATCCTGCATCGATAACCTTCATTATGTCATGCGAAAATAAAGCCAGTTGCGTTTCACACGAAAGGTTCTTACGAAATCCGTGCTGGTTTGCTGTAAGTAACTCGTTTTCATCCAGAAACTTCATAACGTTTAAGTATATGACATGCTCCAGAATTCTACTGCAGACAGAAGTTAGAGATATGGGTAGATAATTCCTAGGATCTCTCCGATCACCATTCTTGAAAACGGGAATCACCTGCGCTATTTTCCAGTCAGAAGGTACTTTTCTTTCTTCTAAAGATTTACGAAATATATCTGATAGAAATGGTTCTATTTCTTCCGCGTATTCCGAAAATAATCTTACTGGAATACCATCAGTACCCGGCGCCTTCGCCCACTTCAGGAGCTTTAATTGCTTTATGATACCTACACTATCAATTTGAACTGGATCTATTTCAAATTCTACACGCCGCGCAAAAGCGGGAATGTTTTCCATGTTTTCGTCCGTGAAAGAATTTTTTAATTCGGTGTTAAATAGGGTAGCCTTTACGCGGCTGTCATCAACTTCCCGACCGTCTTGTAGTAGAACTGATATATTGTTGTCACTACCACTAACTTTTTTACATACGACCAAAATTCTTTGGGTTTTCGTTGAGACTCTTAGAAAGTGAGTTGCATCTAAAGTCGTTAAAAGCCTCGCGCATCGCATTTTTAACATGTTCTCTGTCTCAGCCAGCTTTTCTAAATCACTCCTATACATCGTCGTCCTTGAGCGTGCATGTAATCTTGCTTTGTTTTTTAAGTAACCGTTTAAGTTCACGTGTATACCAGGGGGGATCGTTCCCATCCCTGATTGTCCTTTTCGGTATATGTAAGTCCATACCTTCCCTGACTATATACATGAATCGAAGCCACATCTCTTCAACCGAGCCTCTTCCTTCTTTAAAGGTAGTGTGATTATCCCTCAAAAACGTTTTAAACTCTCCTTTGGGCCTTTTCAAACTGTAAACGATCCTTTCATTTTTCTTTTGCGCGCGGCTATTAATTTTACTGTAGCAATTACAGCTTTATGATCACTTATTCCATGGTGGTAGAAATGTCCGTGAATAACTCATGCCTACTCGTAACGAGAATATATAAAATGTTTTAGTTATCGTTGTGGCACCGTGTTGGTTCAGCGACGAGCTGCTCAAGAATAAAATCTGAGAAAAGGTCAAGAATAATTTCACAGGAAGTTTTATCCGGCCACCAGTAACGTGGACGTTATTATTCCAGTCGATATATGGAAAGTTGAAGTCACCTCCTAGTATTATTACATGATCTGGAAATTGACGAGCTATATTACTTACATTAGTTCTTAAGGCCTCAACAACAACGACATCTGCATCTGGTGGACGATAGAAAGACCCTAATACAAGTTTTGTCCTAGCTACTTTAGTCTAATCCATAGGATTTCACAGACCGTATCGATATTTATTTCGCTACACGACAGGTGTTTACTAACAGCTATAAATACACCGCCTCCATTGGAGTTCAACCTATCCTTACGGAAAACATTCATTCTATCGTTAAATATTTCTGCTGAACTTATATCTGGTTTTAACCAGCTTTCAGTACCTAATACAATATCTGCTTCTATACTACTAATAATACTTTCAAGCTCAGGTTGCTTATTACAAACACTTCTACAGTTAATAACGAGTACTTTTAATGGTCGAGACTGATTTACGCTACTCCTAACATATGGTGCCGAATTTGATTGGGCTGCCCGTAACTGTGATCCCAGTTTCGGGTCTTCCTGCCTCAGCCTAAAAAATCCCCCAATGCACTCCACACGGCTCCTGCCACCCGTGTAGCCGATTCACGTGTGTAGTGCACTCCTGATCTATCCAAGGGTACTCTACACGACTCGACCACATGGCGAAGATATAGGAATCTGCATCCATGATTATCGCAGAAACGCCGCAATCTCTGGTTTAGACCCTCGACGCGGCTCTGAACCAGAGGTCCACAGTCGGTTCTATCGACAATGCTGCAGATAGTTAACTCAGCCGAAATTTGAGGTCATCAACCACAGAGCTCACCCTTTGAGCAAGCCGCCGGAAGGAAGAGAGGATAGTCTCTGACCCCAGGCGGCAAGCATCGTTGGTGCCGACATGAACTACAATCGGCAGCTGGCTACACCTCGTCCGATCAATGGCAACCGGGATGGCCTGATCCACATCTTGGATCAGACCTCCCGGAATACACAATGAATGGACACAGGACATCATCATAATAATGGTCAGATAGACAGTAGGAAAGAATGTAGACAGTATGATTCAGGAAGAGTGATGGGAAACTCGGTGCCCCAACTGAGGTGGTCCGAACAGTAGCGGACATAATAGTAACAGGAGCGAAGGAACAAAAAAAGCGGGACCTATCTGAAGGAAGATGACATTTACAATGGAAAGAGATATACATAATATGAGTCGCAATTTATTAATACCTTATTTTGAGGACTCAACTGTTAGAGAGGATGCGCAGAAGTTTAGAAAAGAAGAAACATTCAGGTGGTGGGAATGTCTTAAGTCTTTAGATGAGAAGGAGCCGCAGACTGTTCCAAGAAGTTGCGAGTATAGTTGGCAGGAAGGAGACGTTGGAATGTTGGCTAAAATCGACGAAGGAATATTGTGAAAGGACGGAAAATTATATGGAAGAGGAAAGCATATTAACATACGAACTTATAGCAAGATAAATTGGAGAACAAGAGTACGAGAATTTGTCAGTGGATAGCGATGAGACTGATGACAGCGAAGAAAGGGAAAATTTGAAATTGTGTAGCGATGAAGATAGCAGCAATGACGATAACGACGATTTTGAAGAAGAAGAAATAGAATATTAAGCAACCAAGAAAAAGAGGAGATAAGATATTTTTTTACTGTGAGACAACACCGCGGTTGAAATGAAGAAGGAAGTATAATGCCAGAGGGGGCAAATATGTAAGATTTGGGGAACAACTTCCACGATATAAGCTCACCTGTAGAGGACGATGAATTTGAAGTAGTAAATTATCTGTTTGATCATGAGGGAGGAAGCGAGAGAATAAAAAGTAATTATGATGAATGGAGCACGGATGATGATAGTTATAGTAGAAGCAGAAATGTACTTTTACAACGATTGTGTCTAAGCGCTGGAAGAAGAATGGAGCTGTTGGATTGGTGACATTGAAACAGACTTATTGTAAGAAGAAATTTAGAATGAGGGAGAGGAACAAGTGAAGCATAAACCAATTGCGCTAAAATTATTTGGGTTAAACAGTGAAGCGTTGGCAGACACTAGCGGATAGTTGACGGCCATATCCCAAACATTAAATGCTCGTATAGCTAGGAGTCAATAAAATCACAGAAATGCCGGTGCAAAAAGTACAGTTTATTGGTGCCACTGGAAAATTAAGTAAATGGGTAAAATACAGATTTTATTAGAATTGGGAATAAATGGAGTTCCAATGGAGCACACTTACTTAGTATCAAATGTATTAAGGGCTTTAACTGATTGTCATAAAGGGGAAATGGAAGTGTGTGAAAATAATGAAACCATAAAATTTGGTAACTGGTTGGTAACGGCCACAATTTGGGGAAAGATGTAAAAATACGAGCAGTACACGAAGTGATACCAGAGGAAGGAGCTGTAGAAAATATTGAAAAAGAAAATGGAGTGAGAAGTAGGGTGGAGACAAACAATATAATGGATTTTGATTACTTGAGTGGAGTAACTGGGAACCAAAAGGGACATTTTAAAAGAATTATGAGACAGTATGGTTACGTAGTAAAACACGATCAGCGTCCTTGGGCAAAGCGGGTTCGTTTATGAACACACTTACTTTAATGCAACGAAGCTTTATTAAACAGTTCGTACAGCACGGAGCGAACTGACTCCGGTAGAAGGGAGTATCTATGCTATTATATATTTGTAAGTAAGCTGCGTTTGTCTCTTTACTGTAACGGGTATCGCGCAATAAGTACCGTAGCAATTTGTATGTGGTTTTAACGTTTTTAGAGCTAATGGTGCCAGTCAAAATCTGGGAAAATAGCTTGACATATCTGTACCATGGGAAGGATCAAACAATTAAAAACTTTTTTCTTTGGAAAATTGTGGACTGACGATCATAGTGCACTTCAGACCCGCACTCCTTTCGCAATAATCTCACAAAACTTTTGATTCCCTTTTATTTTTTTACTTTTGTTACTCAGTTTTCTGGAACGCATTGCTTAAAATAAACGGAATACGCGAATTAAGTGTAATAAGCATTGACTTGCATCGCAACAGGTAAGTTAATATGCGAAATGCGTAAGATTAGTTACTGTATATAGCTACCATAAATATCAACAGGTAACAATACATTTTCCCCACAATGACTTGTGCGGAACTTACCATATTTCTACATATGTTACTCGATTAATATATATTTTGTGGCTATGAATTGCAAATATCCGTCACTAATATCGCCCAAGGAACGTGTGTACAAATTTGGGCTGCTGTTCAAACCACGGCCAGTAAAATAAACTGTTCTTTCTAATAAATAAGTTTCATAACCCAGATTCTGCAATGTTTATCACCATACTTGCATTGGGTTAATGACGACAGCAACATGGAACGAGTGAAAATAAAAATCAATTAAGCATCTTAAAACGTTATGCCACACGGCGTAAATAACAATAAAACTAAATCCATCAGGCCTTATGATCTAGTAAAGCGAGTCAATTGTCATTCTGATCCAGGCTGCAGTTTAACCTAACCACAAATCTGGCTATTGATTCTTCTCGTAAATCATAGCTTCTGTCACAACCGCATTAATACATTCACTGTCTTCGATTCTTGAATATTTGCCATTACATGCGGGCGAAACAACGACATTAGTAATTTGGTGTCACTGAAAACGAAGGAAATTAAAAATAATTCGTAATGTGTAAGATTAGTTTTAGTACGTACTATTTTAAAACAGAAATAATTGATCCAATCAACATATCGTCAAAAATAAAACCAATATCCATTTAAAAATAAGATATGTTTTTTAGTTAAGTTAAATATTACAGAAATAATATGATTGGTTATGTCCATAGCTATATTCTCACCAAAGTTTACACTTAGTGCTTATACAGTAATTTCAGAGGTGGTAAGTTAATATTTTTCATTACCACCAAAGATACATCATTCCCAAAGTTTATACTACATTTCAGTTTAACTACTTCAGTTCTGAAATAATGTGCAGCAAAATGGCTCGAAATGTGGGTAGTTGTATAAAAGCCATTAAGAAAAAATACATAGTATTACTCAAGGATTAGGAATATATTTATATAGTAATAAAAAAAGGGATTCTACAATTACCATGGCACCGCAATTTGATGATGGATTCGTACGTAACTCGACGAGAAAAATTGAAAGTAAAGAATAAAATTTTATGGTATCACGCTTAGTTCTCGAGATATTGTGTCTCAAAAGTGAGGAGATTAGACTGAAATCCGACATGGACCAGAAATAAAGTAACTGTTTTAAAAAACATAAAAACCGCCTTCAAAAAAAGCACTAAAAATTTTAAAATACCTTTATACCCTGCTTAGGAAAAAGTAAATCTAAATGGACAATATTTTACATTACTATCATTCAAATTTTTACCTTAATTAGTTATTTTTGGAGTCGGTGCCAGCTGTCACATCGCGAAGATCGAATTACTGAACTTCGTTTTGTGTTAGAGGGGAAACAGGGAGTACAAACAAAAATTCCCAATATTTTACAGCATGTCGTGAGACAGATAGTGTTATTGCGGGAGAGAGCTTAGGGAAACAAATTACCAGTATTTTAATCTGTGGCTTGGCCTTATTGGTCATTCAGGCATATCTCTGGCGCTACAGTGTCAGTTAGTAGGCTGCATCATGCAGTAAACGATTTGTAGTTAGTAAAATATCGGCGTATCATTTGTATGTTTCAGTTTTGTTGAAACATGTTTCCAGCATTAATTGTAGGTAAGCATTAACATGATTTTTTATTTATTATTATTATTCCTTATTCTTTTTATCATTTTGTTTTTCTTGCTTTCGCTGCCACCGACACCAAAATAACTAATTAATGTAAAAAATACAATGATAGTAAGGTAAAATATTGTCAATTTAGATTTACTTTTTTTAAACAAAGTATAAAGTTATTTTAAAATTTTTAGTGCTTTTATGAAGGCGGTTTTTATGTTTTTTAAAACAATTACTTAATTTTTAAATTTTTAGAGGTATTATGGTTTGTTTTGTATTTTAAATATGCCGCAGCACTTACCATTTTGTGAACTTCCTGGTAGCTCAGAGATTAAAGCGCTTGCTTTCAAAGAAGAATTCTGGTTTTACATACCACAACAACTTCCAGAACGGGGTGAATTGGGTGTTGTGTTAAGGAATATCATGTTTACATTTTCGTCCAGGCTATGTTTCGATCGTATCATAACATCTGTTAAAGCTGCTGGCCGATAACCGAAACATGTAACATCTGGGCCTTAATACATACCACATACAGAAATCTGTCTGTGGAATATATCTGTTTGCTCCGGCATCACATAGAATATATAGATTTTATAAATGGATTTCACAACGTGAAAGCTTGGGATCCAAGTTGAAATCTAAAGCACATGATGAGACTTCATGACACATTTATTTTATAAATATTACACCATGGCTTAAAAATAACTTATCTGATTTTGACGTGATTTAAAAATGTGGATTTTTGTAAAGAAATTTGGAAACTAAAGGGCTTGAGGGTAAAGGGGAAGAGGGATTGGGCTTTTGTATACCAAATGTAGACCGCCTTTTCTGATTGATTAAAATATACGTGTGTAAATTTCTATTGTTATCAGATAAATCTGTAAGTATGTATAAAAAACAATTAAGGGGTATGGAGACGAAGAGTAGTTTGGTTTTTGTAAAGCTAATGTGAGCAGTATTATTCTCTTTGTTTTAAAGTATGCATGTCCAAATTTCCATCGAAACCAGATAAAAACTGTAGCTTTGTGTAAAGAACATTTGCAAAAATTAAATGGGGTAAGGGAGTGAGTGGTAGTGTTTATGTAAACAGAATATAGACACTAAGTTTCTCTACATCTACATCTACATCCATACTCTGCAAATCACAAACATTGTGGGTGGCAGAGGATGCTAAGCACCAATACTAAACCCACCCATTCCAATTCCGAATAGTGCGAGGAAAGAAGGAATACATATAAGTATCAGTACGGCATCTTATTTCTCTAATCTTATCCCTCCGGTCATTGCGACCTAAATAGTTTGGCGGAAGAAGTATTTCATTGCACTCAAAATTTAAATTTTTTCGCATATTCTCCAATAAATTCGAACGCAAGCTACGTCGTCTGTCTTCCAAACCATCCCAGCCCAATCTATGTATCAATTCTGTGACGCTTTCATAAGGGCTGTAACAACAAGTCACGAATCTAGCGGCTCTCCTCTGCACCCTCTCAACTGAGTCAATCAGAACCTTGCAATACGGATCCCAAACCCCACAACAGTAATCCAGATGCGGACGCACTAGTGTTTTATACGCTATCTCCTTTGTTTGAGCATTACAATTCCTCAAAATACGACCTATGAAACGTAATTTAGAATTTGCCTTGCCTACGACGGAAGTTACGTGCATGTCCCATTTCATGTTGCTTTGTACTATCACCCCAGATACTTCACGGAATCAACCGCGTAACAGGTGAATTGTTTATTTTGTACTCGTGAATATCCTGATTCTTCTTGTTACTTATCCGCATTGCCTTGCACTTTTTGAAATTAAGTGTAAGCTGCCATTTACGGCACCAATATACGTGCATCCAAATCACGCTGAATTTCTAAGCAATCGTCGGAGCACCTTATTTCCCTATAGATAACCGCATCGTCGGCAAACAATCGTAACCAGCATTTGACGTTGTCACCTAGATCGTTCATAAATATTAAGACAAGAAGTGGACCTATTACACTTCCTTGAGGAACGCCCGAAGTAACATTCATCTTAGAAGAGGCTTCCCCGTCAACAACAACATATTGTGATCGACCAGTTAGAAAATCACGTATCCACTCGCAAATCAGAGCCGAAATACCGTAAGCTCGAATCTTCGCTAAATGTCGGTTGTGTGGCACAGAATCTCTTTATTTTTAAGTATACATGTACAGTGTTCCATGGAAATCTAATAAAACTGTGAGTATCAATACAGAACATTGGAAATTTGGAGGGGTGGGGACAGAAAGGAAGAGGGGTTGGGTTTCTGAAACCTAATTTAAACACAGTTGTACCGTATGCTTCAAAATCGGATAGAAACCATAGATTAAAGAATGAAGCGGAGTTTGGACTCTCGAAACCAAACATAGACAGTATTTTTCTGTTGTTTTGCAGTACAGATGTGCATACTTCCTTCAAAATCAGAAAGAAACGGTAGACATGTATAAAGAACTTTGACAGTAATTAAAGGGGTAGAAAGGGGAGTAGGGTTTGCGTTTTTGTGAAAGTTATGTGGACACTATTTTTCTTTTGCTATTTGTTTTAAAGTATACGCATGCGAAGTTATACCGAATCGGATTAAAATGATGGGTTTTGTACAAATATTAAGGGAATGGGGAGCTAGGGTTTTTCTTGATGTTTTGGTCAGAATCTTATTCATAAAAAAATTATACATATATGCGCCAAGTTTCATAAAGATCGGTCAAATGGATGTGACTGTAGCTTTCTAAAAAGAAATTGACAAAAATCAATTGGGTGGAAACGGGGAGAGGGGTTCAGTTTTGCAAACCAAGAGTTGGCTTTATTTTTCTCTTTGTATTATAGTAAAAATTTGTTAATTTCTGTCTAAACTGGATAAAAGCTGTCGTTGTGTATAAAAATTAAGTGGTTTAATGGGGAGGAGGGGTCGTTTTTAGATCTTTTGGTCAGACACCTTCTTCGTGAAAATATACGTGTAAACACCTACTTTCATGGTAATCAGTCAAACGATGGTGACTGTAGCTTTTTATAAAGAACATTGACAAAAGTTAATGGGGTTGAAGGAGGGAAAGGGGTTGAGCATTGGCAAACCAAATGTTGACAGGATTTTTCTCTTTGGTTTAAAGTATACATAGGCAAAGTTCAATAAAAATCAGATAAGAAACGTAGATTTCTATAAAATTAAGGTGTGGTTTATTTATTTATTTATTTGTCAGAAACCTTCTCCATGGAAAATTACATGTATATACCAACTTTAATGTAGACCAGTTGAATGGTGTCGACTATATCTTTGTATAAAGAACATTGATAAAAATTTAGGGGGTGGATAGGGGGAGAGGGCTTCAGTTTTTGCAAACCAAAAGTTGACAGTATTTTTCTCTTTATATTTGACCATACATGTCCAAAGTTTCATCGAAATCTGATAAAAAATGTAGGTTTGTATAAAAATTAATGTGTGTTAAGGGGTGAGGCGAGGTATTTTATTTATTTATTTATTGGTCAGATTTTCCGTGAAAAATTACATGTATATGCCAAGTTTGATGATAATCGATCAAACGGTGTCGAGTGTAGCTTTTTATGAAGAACATTGACAATAATTAAAGGGGTGGAAGGAGGGAGGGGGTTGTGCTTTGACAGACCAAATGTTGACAGGATTTTTCTCTTTGTTTTAAAGTATACATGGACAAAATTCTTTAAAAATCAGATATGAAATGTATGTTTCTACAAAATTAGGGGGTAGTAAAGGAGAGAGGGCTAGTTTTTAGTTTTTTTTTTTTTTTTTTTTTTTTTTTTTTGCTCAGAAACCTTCTTCATGAAAAATTACATGTAATTGCCAATTTTAATGGAGATCAGTTAAATAGTGATGACTGTAGCTTTGAATAAAGAAAATTGGCAAACATTAAAGGGGTGGATAGGGTGAGAGGGGTTCAATTTTTTTAAACCAAAAGTTGACAGTATTTTTCTCTTCATTTGTGGCTATTTATGTCCAAAGTTTCATCGAGATCGAATAAGAAATATGGATTTGTACAAAAATTAAGGGGTTGAAGGGGTGGTTTCTCAATTAAATTCATATGGGACCACTTTGAAGATATACCCTATCCACTAAAAAAATTTCATTTAAATCGGTTGAAAATTGGAGAAGATATCGCTGAACATACATAAAAAAAAATACATTTGAATTGAGAACCTCCTCCTTTTTTTTTAAGTCGGTAAAAAATTCATCGAAACCACTATATCTACACAGTGGAAATGCGATATAGGTGTTTTATTTTCTTCCTAGTGGTTGTTGTTAGGTTGAAATACAGCCTTCACCAGAAGAAACGCCACCAAAAGCACAAGGAACTAAACCTATAACTGATTTTTTTTTATATGCTATATCTCGAAAACCAAGCGCGAGAAAACAAAACAAAAATCTTTATTTTTAATTTGTTTTAATAGCTAAAAGAAATGAAATTTTTGAAAATGAAATCTATATATATATATATATATATATATATATATTTTTTATAGAGGCGGAGGCTCCCTACTACTGGTACTAACCATTTGAAATTACGATTAACTGCTTCGCTATAATATTCTCTTCACGGTTTGCATTCTCTTTTTTCGGAAAAGGCACCACAAATTAAATTAAAAATGTCAAAATATGAGAGACACCCAGCAATTAGATGACAATGTAAAATTAACGAAAATCTATTGAATTGTTGGTTAAATCCTATTATGTAATTTTTTTGCCGTTTATACTTCTCTCCGTTGTAGAAAGTCGCACGAACTTAACAAATAAAAAAAATTGTCTGAGATGTAGTAGGCCCTACAAAAACGACTGCCATTTTAGAATCGATACAAGCGATCGGAGACAATGCATTGCATACGTTTTAACCCTTTCGCGGGCAAAATAGTTCTGGCAGCCTGACAAACCAAATTAATCTTAAAAACTATCTAGAACTTTCTTCTTAGTATTATGGAGAAGAGAGTTCATGTTTCTCTCTTTGTCGTTTCCTATACGACGAGGTGGGAAGTAATGTTCCCACGGGCACTTCTGGGAAGTAATAAAAAAGCTTGTTGTGTATAAATTTTCTTTTTATTTATTGACATAAAATGCATAATTTATACACAATATGCTCCTTTCACTTCCCATGTAATTTTCTGAAGCAGGGTTCACTGCATAAAGGTACATCACATGTTGTGCACATTTACCTAGTGCGTTTTTCAGCCACTTTAGTTCTGCAATTTCTGCACCTTCTGTAAGTGTTGCTTACAATTGGTTGATGTGTCCCTATACCTATCAATCTTACATCAGGCACTTTCCCTCTTTTATCCAGAAATGCTGGATTGCAGCCATACTGTTTTCTACAAGAAAATCCTGCAATCAACTGCCTGTCAAGGTAAAGCTTGTATGTCTGTTGATCATAATTTCCGGAATTTCTTTTGTTTTTTTTTCCATAAAAGCTGTTTATTATTGCTAGATCCAATGAAAACTAGAAGATCCTGTTCCACTCTAAAGAACGCATTCCTACTGCATATCGTTCCCTAAGCTGGTCAGATCTGTCCACACCTCCAATAATTTTGATGTAACAATCCACCACTAATTTGTTTTTGATATTGTAAAAATGCGAACAGTCACTTCCCCATTCCTAATTACTTTCTTCCGAATCTGAGTACTCTCCACAAGTATTAGGAATTGCAGGCATACTTATATCAATATCTTTCTCTGTAACTTCATTCTCAGATTTACTGTTTCTATCCATGTGTGAATCATCCAAAGCATTCAGTTCATCTGGAGCTTCAGGACTTTTTCTCCACATCAGAATCACCAAGAAAATAACATATCATACACCACATCTTGATACCTTGGGTTCTTCAGGTCCAAGTATTCAGACATCTGAATGTGGAATAAGCAGATAAATAAAATGTATGATAGCATACAAGGCAGGAAATATATCACTATTATTCAATTGTGTGCCACTATAATTATGATATGAAATGTTGGCGCCACAGCAATAAATATTTGTACATGAATTATCAAATAATAGGTTAGGTTCATAAACAGAACATCGATATATAATTATATTTGACATATATAAAACCTATTCAGTGTAAATATTCCCAACTAGTTATTGAGCTTCTCCAAGTAATTCTAACAAGGGACGGTGCCGTGGGAAGATTACCTCCCACTCGAAAAAATTAACTTTACAAATTACATGTACAATATTTTTTGTGTGCAACACTTGAGAATATTGCTAAGGTACCTAATTACATAAATAGTATTCAGAATTTGTTAATGCTTTCCTTTAATAACAATTATTCGAAAAAAACTGCAATTTCGTTGAACACAGCTTGAAAATGGACGCAAATTTCACAATGGTCATCAAGAAAATTGCGTTGCACAGACCACAATGTAAAAATGCACCATAAAGCGATTTTAACATGTTTCTTCAAGCTTCTGGCAGATGGCAGCACTTGTCAGAGGTGGTAAATGCGCTTCCCTCAAGAGCTTTAATTCAATTTATCGAGTGGGAAGAAGGTTTCCCACCGCCCACGAAAGGGAAACAAATACCAAATGTTTTAGATGGATGCCACAGATCGATTTTCCAAAATATTTTTTTGTAGGTCTACGCCGAATTTTAACATAACCACGATCTCTATGACAAATCGAGATTGTTTAGGTTGATATGATCCCTGTGCCAATAATTTTTGTGTCATTTTAACAGTGCTGGCAACATTACGCAGTTGCGCAGAGTCTCATATTTCGACATTTTTAATGTAACATGTGGGGATTTTTCCGAAGAAGGATAGTGTAAAACGTGAAGAGTACATTTTGTGGAAGCAGAACTTCAAATTTCAAAAAGTGAGTACCAATTTCGGATTTGTTGAGAAAAATTCAGACTACCCGCATTTCTATAGACTTTATGATCTGCACGTACAAAGTAGCGGGTAAATGCTAGTCGCTTATATTGTAATGAAGAACAGTCTAGAACAGAACACTAGTTACAACGATAACATTCCAGTACAGTTTATACAAAGTTAAGTAAATTAAAGTTTACAGGACTTGTTGGATTCGAACCCACGACCTTAAGTCCCACAGTCTCTTAATATAACCACTATACTACAACGGTCTTACCTTCTTCATGAACTGATCATCTTGATGCGCGAAAATTGCTCCCTCCTTAAGGGAACAGCGTCCAGATGTTGCGTTACCCTGGTCATGGAGCGAGTCGTAGGTCCCGCGTATCTTGGTTCCTGGTGGGCGTTGACGGCTCTAGTCGTCGACATCTTCGACCCCGGACGAGACCCACAGCTTTGGGGGCCCTTGGGTTTATTGAAGAATGCTGGGTCTTCTAGTTTACCCTGGTTCGATGGGTCCATGTAAGGCTTCAGTCGCATTACGTGAACTGCGTCTCTCACCTTCCATCGTTTCGATTGTGGATTGAAATCCTCGACTTCAGAAGTGACATCAGACAACCTTCGTACGATCCTGTATGGTCCAAAGTAACGTCTGAGGGGCTTCACGGTCAAGCCAACCTTACAGACGTGAGTAAATATCGAGACGAGGTAGCCAGGTTGGTACGAAACAGAGTGGTGACTTGCATCATTCGTTCGGCGGTCAAGGTCGTGAGCCTGCAATGTGAGGAGCTGAGTTAACTGCCGACATTCCTCAGCTCTTGTACTAATTTGGCGATGGTAATCGTCGTCCACGTTGTCAGGATGGAACGGGAACACCAGTGTGCATGGTCGTTGTTGCTTCACGTCCATGTACCAGGAAGAATGCGCTAAATCCGGTTGTGCGTTGGTTGGCAGTATTGTAGGCAAAAGTCACAAACGGCAGCACCTAATCCCAGTTGGTTTGCTCGACACTCACATACATGGAGAGCATGTCAGCCAGTGTTTTGTTGAAATATTATGTAAGTCCATTAGTTTAAGGGTGGTAAGCAGTCGTCATTTGATGTGTAATGTTACATCGACGGTTTATCTCCGTCACAAATCTCGACTGAAAAAACTTTTCCTCGATCCATGATCACTGAACTTGGGGCTCCACATTTTAATAAAATGTCCTCCACGATGAATTTCGCTTCAGCTATTTTCAAAGGTTTTGTAACGGCATACCGGGATGGATAATCAGTACAAACCATAATCCACTAATTACCACTAGTAGAAGTCAAGAATCGTCCGAGTAAGTCAATCCCAAC
The DNA here is from genome assembly GCA_031002005.1 of Vandiemenella viatica. NCBI lineage: Eukaryota > Metazoa > Arthropoda > Insecta > Orthoptera > Morabidae > Vandiemenella > Vandiemenella viatica. Next base: position 16,404,266 of record CM061918.1, read on the forward strand.
GCTGGAAAGGCGTTTCTGCAAGCGGAATTGGTATAAGTCGTGTGGATGACTTCTGAGGAACTTTCTTCCTTTTCTGGCATTCTAGAAGATTCGAAATATAGTGACGAACACTTCTAAATAATCCTAACAGAAAAATTTCTTCCAGATTCTGTCATAAGTCTTAATAAAACCTAAATGGCCAGCTGTAGGCGCGTCGTCGATATGGTGAGGAATTTCGAAGTGATTGCGCTTGGGAATCACTGGAAGCCAACTCTTTTCATAGGGATCAATATTTTTCTTGTAAGGCACCTCATTTATCATCATGAATTCTCCATTCGCATCCTCTGATAGATCTAAGGCAAGATTAATTTGCAACAATTTGGCGTCCTTCTTTTGTTCCTCAGAGAGATAGTGAAGGTAGCGAGACAGTCATTACACTCTTCATTCTCTTGTTGCTCCTCCACTGGATTCCTCGAGAGACAGTCGGCATCCCGGTGCTTCCTTCCACTTTTGTAGACTATAGTAATCTCGCATTCTTGAAGGCATAATGTCCACCTGGCAAGTCGTCCTGATGGGTCCTTAAGGCCCGTTAACAAGCTAAGTGAATGGTGATCTGTTACAACTGTAAATGGTCGTCCGATGAGATATGGTCGGAGTTTGCAGTCAGCCCTTATGACAGCGAGACATTCACGTTCTGTAGTTGAGTAGTTTCTTTCAGCGTTGTTGAGTATCATGGAGCAATGAGCTATTACCTTCTCTTTCCCATCCAGAATCAGTACTAAGACTGCGCCAATTCCATAACCACTATCGTCTGTATACAGCTCAGTAGGCGCATTCTCATGGTGCGGGCCAAGCTCAGGGTCAGTTGTCAGAGCCTTTTGCTGAAAGAATCTTGTTGAGATCTACCCCAGAGAAATTTAGCACCACTTTTTAACAATTCTTGGAGCGGCCTGGCTTTCATACAAAAGTCTTGTAAAAAACGCTGATAGTAAGAACATAGGTCAAGAAAGCTCCATACTTCGCTGGTATTCTTAGGAACAGGAAATTCCGTTATAGACTTCACCTTGTCTGGATCTGGCCGCACACCCTTGTTAGACATAAGATGGCCAAGTATTTTTATTTCCTTAGCGCTGAAAAGACACTTTCTTGGGTTAGGTTATAAGCCACTTTGTTTCAGGCATATAAGAACAGCTTTCAGTCTTTTCATGAGTTCATTAAAGGTTTCCGAGAACACTATAACATCGTCCAAATAACAGAGACACATCGTCCACTTCAGATGATATAAAAAATATCCATCATACGTTCGAATGTTGCTGGTGCATTACGCAAACCAAATGGCATGCATCACATTGAATGCAAACAGGCCGTCTAGGATAATACATGCAGTTTTCTCTCGATCACTTTCCTCTACCTCTATCAGCCAGTATCCTGAGTATAGGTCCATAATCGAGAAAAACTTAGCTCCCTTCAGACAGTCCAGCATATCGTCAATTCGCGGAATAGGGTAAACATCTTTTTTAGTCGCCTTATTGAGTTGTCGGTAATCGACGCAGAACCTCCAGTGTCCGTCCTTCTTCCTTACGAGCACTACCGGCGATGACCATGAGCACTGAGACGGCTGAATGATGTCGTCCTTCAGCATCTTTTCTACTTGTTGCTGAATTATTCGGCGCTCCGCTGCTGAAACGCGATACACTCATTGGCTCATAGGTCAATGGTCGCCAATATCAATTGGATGTTATACCTTCAATGATGGTAGCTTGCTCTTCATCTGTGGACTGAAACATTCATTGAATTCCTGAAGAACTGCAAGTAGCTTCACCTGTTGTTCGTTGGTCAGATCTGGCGAGAGTCTGGACAGAATGTTTTGTCTCGTTGCTTCCGTTACAATCATACTTGTGGGTTGTTCGCGAATGATTTCAACGACATTCAGATGCCCTTTAATTACCATCTCAGCGTATGTAATACACTGGCGCCTTGGGAGAATAGGTGGCAACTTGCAGCAGTTGACTACCCACAGTTCACTAATTCCGTTCTCAAATGAGACAGCGGAGGCCGCGATGAACAAATCTTTCTCCAGTGGTAAATTCCTATTACATTCCACCAGGAGGTCCATAGTAGGACGTGGTGTATGACACATGACAGTTACCTTCGAAGTACTGGAGGCAGGAAATACGGCGTCATCCAGCACACAAATTTTCCAGGCAAGGGAGGGACTGATTCCCCCTCTTCAACTCTCACATCGTCTAGCAAAATCTTCGTGCGACCACAGCATATAATTGCTTGCGAGGTCTTCAATAGTCGCATGACGTCATGACTGCATTTCTTGTAACACAATGAATTCAAAGGGCGGCTCGTGGCCATTTATAAAGACACGAATAGTGCGCCTTCCTATAGGCTGTACATGGTTCCCATTAGCCACCCTGAGCAAAACATTGTTTTCGACGAACATAGTCTTCCGCAACTGGCGCCGGTACTGCTCCAAAATAACCGAAAAAGATGCCCAAGAGTCCACAAGAGCATGAGCTGGTTGGCCATCCATGAGGATTTCAATGTAATTTGCAAACATTTTCGTAATGATCGGCGGCGGAGGATTTTTCCCTAGAGCGGCCTCACCTCCGAGGAAGATCGCACATTTTAGTTTTCCAGGTTGCGACAGCTAGGTGACTGGCTGGAGCGTCGGAAGGGTGACGGAGACCTTGATCGGCGTATTGGCGAGCGCCCTCTCAAGCGACTAGCCTGCGGCGACGGTGATCTACGTCGTCAAGAAGTTATGTCTTGATCTTCATTGTCGACCTGGGGTCTTCGGCAGCTGAAACATACCTCGATTCCCCTTTCGCGGGTATAATTACATATCTGCCGTCTCTCTCGGCACCACATGTCCCGGTCGCCCACGGTGAAAACATACTGGCTGGTTATCCCGCTTTCTCCAGACGTCGGTTTTCCTGGGAACGTTTGCAGGTTCCTCGCATTGGGTCGTAGTGGCGCAAATTCTCTTTGGCCTCGGCTGTTTAAGAGTTTTAGTTGGGGCTGCACGGTAAGAGATGGGCGCCAGCGTTTGTTTCACTTCCTCTTTTATTATTTCCTCAAGAGTCTCATCTCTCACTACTTTTTGAATAATGTCTCTAATACCTGTGTCCTCTTTCACTGTGGCCATTGATACGACGTTTGGTAATCTTTCAAACGTTTTTCCTCCAATCCTTTTCTGGTGCATCGTCTCAATGTATTGGCAACACTTAATAAAGTCGTCTGTTGTGGAAATTTCCTTCAAAAGCAACGCGTGGTACATGTCCTCGGCGACACCTTTTATAAGGTGTGCTAGTTTATCTTCTATTTTACACAGCCCAAAACACTTTGTATGTATGACTGTGTAGTTTATCCTTGGCGCTGCGCTCTACACTTTAGTTTTTCTTCGGCATCGCGTCCCTGCTGTTGTGTATCTCCAAAGCACTCCTGCAGTTCTTTCTGGGATGCTGGCCAGCTAGTCGGTTTCTCTTCGTTGTTTTCGTACCATTGTTTGGCAGTTCCTTCGAGTTATAAAAATGCATTTGCCAAGCACACTGCATCGTCACAGTTGTTGTATTTAGTGATAGGTTTGTAGCCTTTCAGCCAGTTGCCAGGATATTGGCCGTCGCCGCCTGAAAATACTGCTGGATGACGAATGTGCTGGCAGGCGGACGGCGTCATCGTCGTCCTTACGTCTTCATCTCCTTCTGACAGCTTCCACTCAGTCGAATATGGCTTATACTCTGGCTTCTCGCCTCGTAAGCGGCGGCTGTCCCGTGGTCTGATTGGGCCACGGCGTTTTCGTAGATTCTAGCGGTCACGAGGATCTACCCGGCGTCTCCACCTGAATAATGTCACATAGTAAACGACGATCAGGGTCCTTGGGCGTAGTGGGATCGTTGATGAACACACTAACTTTAACGCAACGAAGCTTTACTAAACAGTTTGTACAGTACAAGAGCACGGAGCGAACTGACTCCGGCTAGAAGGAAGTATCGCTTATATAGTAATGAAGAAAAGTCTAGAACATTAACACTAGTTATAACAATAACATTCCAGAACAGTTTACGCAAAAGTTAAGAAATTAAAATTTTCAGGACTTGTTGGATTCGAACACACAATCGTTAGTCCTACAGTTTCTTAACGTAATCACTACACTACAACAGTCTTTCCTACTTCATCGCATTATCCTCTTGATGTGCGACAATATGAGAATGTGTTTTCTGAATATCCTGGGTTGTAAAAGATTATGAATGCCATTTAAAGATCATGTCTCACACCCCATTTTTGTCAAACATAATCCATTACCGTTAGCGAAGAGGAAGGCCGTGGAACAATGATTCGCTGGGGCATCATTGAGCGGAGTAGTAGCCAATACAATTATCTGTTGAAAGTAGTTGCTAAGAAAGCTAGATCAGTGAGATTAGTATTGGATGCCAGAACATTAAACAAGATAGTGGATAGAGAAACTGTTCGCTCAGATAAATTTGAAGACATGTTGCACAGTTTCAATGGTGTGAAATATATGACAAGTTTGGAATTGTCTGCTGGATATTGGCCGGTTACATTAGCTCCGGAATTGAGAAAGTACACCGTATTTCTATTCGGAAGTATATGTTACCAACCATAATTAATTTTAGAAAAGCCCCAACATATCTCTTAGCTAAACATACGATTACTCTTCTTAATCAATACTTCACGTTAGAGGAAGCCAGAAGTGTAAAGAACACAACAGAACTCATACAGAAGATAAAAGACACATACCACACACAGAAACATTAGTATCATTTGACACTGAAAGCATGTATAGTAATCTCTCAGTTAAAGAAACAATTGAATTAATTAAGTCATCTCTTAAAAAATACGAAACATTACCCAATCACCACATACATTAAATCAAAAGCTCACTTCAGTTACTAACTTCTCAACACTATTTCAATTGCAATAACAAATACTGGCTGCAATAGTAAGGTCTTCCTATAGGATCACATATTACAGGAACTTTGGCCAATATTTTCATTCACGATATAGAATATGAGATGTGGAAAAACCTTTTACCACAGAAAGAATACAATATTATATATTTGTGGAGATTTGTTGATGGTGTAATATGTCTTATCAATAAAACAGATGATCATGTAACTTAACTGTACCAATACATAAACAATGTTCCTAAAAACATCACCTTCACAATACAAAAGGAAAACCAAGGAAAACTGAATTTCTTGGATATCACCAAAAACAAAGGATAGAAACACACACTCATTTCAGTTATACCAGTGGCGGCTCTAGACGTAGTGACACTGTGACGTGTCACCACCTCTAATCAAGAATAAATAATTAAAAAATAAATGCAGTGAAAGAAATTTTTTTATTATAAATGCGGCATTCTCTCCTCTATGATAACTTACGACAGCTAGTGAAAGTATTGAACTCCATCTGTTGGCCACATCAGTGAACTGTTTCGCTGTCGTGGAGACAAATTAGTTGGCACAGATCGCGCATGCGCTCTAGCGTTTTCGTGTAAATATTCAAGGTCGGGGGTCCGCTTTGTTAATGGGGAATGGAGACAACTTCGTTCTGTCACACGCTGCAGCTCGATAAAGTTAGTAATACTGCCGGCAGAGTGCAGCAGCTGCCATTTTTGTAGCATTCAACTAAATACCCACTGGAACAGTGCTTCTCAACCTGTGGTTCGCTGATTGCTGGTGGTCCGCGAACATAGTTCAGCAGTTCCACAGGCAGAATATCATAAACTTTGATACCATATCCGTACTGTATAAGGCTGTATACCCAACTTTTTTAAAAGCCTTGAATATTGAAATGACCGGGCAAAAATGTGGCATTTCCAGGATAGAACAGTACTGTTTCTACAACAGTCTATTCATTTCCATATGGCATCTAGAGATGAAGTAAATGACGGTTTACTAAGGGTTTTAAGTGGGTATGAGGAACCGCGGTAGGTGATAAGATTGGTAACGCGAGTGGTGAAGGAAATAAAAATAAAAGGCGTACGGTCTAGCGTCTTTTATTTTGGTTTATGCATGTAGGCCGGTGGTATAGTGTAGCGTCCAGCCTGTAGTAACATTATTATTTATCTGGTTAGTAACATTATTGTTTGTCTGGTTTGGTCTGATTAACATGTAATTAGCTTTTAATAGTTCACATCCAGTTTTATATCTGCGTTTCCATAGGATTCAAAACGTGGTTTTAGATTTATTATGTTATAATGGTACATGTCCGAGATTTTAATAATTATGGAACATAAAATTAGGCCAAGGGTGGAAGACATTAAAGACAGTGGAAAAATTGCGGAGGTAACTGGCGACGGAGGAAGGAAACTCAGAAGAGGAAACTGAAGTTGCGTAATCGTCGTTCATAGTCGGCTGAAACGAAAGAAAAAAAAATTAGGCCTGTGTGAGTTAGAGGCCCACATAATTATTTTTGAAAATTTACTGGTCCTCGGTTTGAAAAAGGTTTGGATTCACTGCCATAGAAGCTTTGTCAACGCGAGCAAGCAATATTGTTTTTGTCTTAGATTCTCTGATGGCGAATTACATAAATTAATGAATTCACGTAGCAAGAAACGATTCTGAAGCGAAATGTGTTGCACTGTCTGTCGTCGTGGTCATCGAAGACAGTGCCGGATAAGAAAGTATGGGGCCCTAGGCACTCTCAAAAATTTTGATTCCCTCTGTTTTTAAAAATAATTATCTGTATTTTGTAAGTACAAAGAAAAGGTTTGTAGTTGACTAATAGAATTTTGTCATATTTATTTATTCAGTTAACAACGAATTTTTACGATATTATCATATTTTGAAAATTACTTTTATTTATCGTACACTGCAATGGAAACAAAAACATTAATTTCATGCTTTTCATAATACTTTGATTGTTTTGTTCTGGGTGACTTTATTTTTATTTAATGAAAAAAAGTGAAATTTTCAGGGGGCATTCAAAAATCAGGGGCTCCAGGCTACTGCTTAGTCGTGCCTAGTCCTGTCTTTTGGGTAATCAGCACTGCTTGTAGATCCAAACTTGTCGGTTTTGGCTAATCACTAAATGTTTACCGTTTGGTCAATTTAAAAAAAAGTTTCAGTGATTAATTTCGAAAATCATTTCTTTAATCCGGCCAGTAACTGCAGGTAATGAGACTTTCACACGTTACAAATCTTTATATTGCGAGATTCTTACTCTGAGCTGTTTTCCAGGCACCTTTCACTTCAATGATTGGTCAGTAAACCGTCGAAACATTCAGTCATTCTGTGGCAAGGCACGAAGGTCATCCCCGCATGGATTTTGGGAACCTTTTTTTTCTCTCTCTCTCTCTCTACTGTTCTCATAAGGGCGGCAATCTGGAATAATGAGATTTCTGTCGGTGAACCCCTCCTCGTCCAAGTCAAGCTCAAAGCCCCACAAAACCAAAATCCTGGATCCGCCACTGGAACCATTTTTATTGTTGTCACTACCTGAGAAAATCAATTCGGCCGCCACTGGTTCTACAGGAAACCTACAGCAACAGATCAAATAATACACTCGACATCAAACCACCCACAAAACCACAAACAAGCTGCAGTACAGTTCATGCTAAACAGATTAAACAGAACCACACCACTAACAAAGAAAAACTATCAAACAGAACTCAACACACTAAAGGAAATAGCAACAAAAAATGGATATAAATCACAGACAGTTGACACAATCGCTCTACGACAGACAAGTCAGTTTCTAAAACAATTACAAACTCACTTAGCCAGAGACAGCTATCAAAACTCAGATATATATAAACTGACATATTACAATCATGAGGACAGACAAGAGGATTTAAAACCAGATAACAAGAACACAGCAATTAAGTACATCAATCATTCCACATTCTCTGAACATTTAATAGAAAATAAGCACTTACCAACACACATTAACACAGACATGGAAATCCTCACACTCAACAATCACAGTCATAATAGGCTCACTCAACAAGGAAACTACCAAATACAAAAAGCAATAAAAATGGCAAGCAGGTACTGAATGACCATATAAACTTAACAAAACCAAACACTGTTCTAACTGGCAAACATATAATAAACCTACAGTAAATAAATAAACCCAAAAGATACATGCACTCACACACTGACATAAAATTGGAAACAAAATAACAAAACATCAATCTCCCAAGCAGTTTAAAAACTGGCGCTGTCAGCGTATCACCATCTTTGACAAAACAAGATGGCCACTGTAAACAAAATGGGTTAGAGTAGATACAATATTTTCAGCCAGCACGCAGCAGCTAAGACAAATGGCTTTATCGGAAACATGCTTTGGAGAAAATGCAAAAGATGTGTGGTTACGAAACAGGAAACAGCTAATGTAAATAGTAAGTGTAAATAATAAGAAAATGTAGCAATTTAGAATTATATCAAACGTCCTATAATAAGTTTGTAAACTCAATGTAAATTTTAAAATAGATTCGTTGCTGATTATGCCTCGAGGAGAGATGAAACGCGTATGGCAAAAAAAACTACAAAAAAGTTGAATTGGTGTCATTCTTATAGCTGTACATTCAAGCAACAGCCAAGACAAATGGCTTTATCGGAAACATGCTTTGGAGAAAATGCAGAGATGTGTGGTTATGAACCTGAAAACCGCTAATGTAAATAGTAAGTGTAAATAATAAGAAAATGTATCAATTTAGAATTATGCCAAACATCATATAATAAGTATGTAAACTCAATGTAAATTTTAAAATAGATTCGTTGCTGATGATGTCTCGATGAGAGGTGAAACGCGTACGGCAATGAAGCTACAAAAAACAGTTGCATTGGTGTCATTCTTATAGCTGTACATTTACTTTCATTATAAACCCTTGTTTTGTTATAAGAGAAATATTTCACACATAAAAATCCAAATTAATACAGTATTTCAAAGTTGCTATAGAAACCTCATTGTACTACATGTTACACGTGGGTTGTATCGTTATAAAATAAACCATTTTCTAAACGTCAATATTAAGTTAATCCCATAAGTATGCATTAGTATTTTTGCATCGTGATGACAAAATTAGAAGTTTTAAAAACGAATATCAAAATTCAACATGAATATGTCTTTTTCATCTTTACAGCAGAGCGATGTGATGGCTCAGTGGTTAAGGCGTCTGACTGGAGATCGAAAGGTACACTGTTCGAATTCCTGTCGCGGCGTGTATCTCCACAGGTACTTAAGGGTACTTTTCCAGCTCAATATTATGTAAAAATCAACACCTATTTCTTTCAAACACTGTTTATATTGTATATGTTTTAGAGATGTTTAGTTTATATCAGGTAATGCAACACGTTCTATACAAATTAAAGGTATTTTGAATAATTTTGAACCTTTGGGTTATTAAAAAAATTACAAGAAACTGATGCATTTTTTTACAAAATGCTTCCTTAAATTGAGGTACCTTTTCTTCCATTGTTATACATTTGAAGGAGACCAAATTTTTAGCATGTATGCATGACATGATGGCTGAGGTAGAAGAGCAATTTAATTCCACCTATTATGTATATTATAAGGAATAAAATATATCACATCTTTCATTTTAATTAATTTTAATTTTTATAATATTTTTCCTAATAATATTTTATGTTTCTATAATTTAATTGAAACTAATAAAGATTAGGTCTGCTAAATAAGAATGGACTGTTGCAAGTTACAGAAAAAAATTAGTGCAATGCTTTATAAACTTTTGGAAGTATTTGTACCTAAATTAAGAAAGATACAACTTGCAGGATTTGCGAATGAAGATATGAGTCCAATTAAATTGTGACTCGGAACAGTCCTGAAGCATAGCCATCATTCTGCTGCATTTCTTCATCTGCAAGCTTCCTCTTGGCATTCCTAACAGTGTTACCAACATTACATCATAAGCATAATGACTGGAAACAAAAAGTTCGAAGTTCCTTTCCAAATAATACTGGTTTCTGTAGCTGATACAAGGGGGCGTAGTGGCATACATGACCCTAACTTTAAAATTTGTATATATAGCTCATTTTTCATTTGAAACCCTTCTATGTATATATCAGTGTAATAGGGAATAATAAAGTCATAAAAAAATTTCACCATTCATAAGTACCCTGTATCCTTAATCTGGCCTTTACATCTGTAACAGCTTGCTGTGTAGTGTGGAGTACGCCAGAACGCTTCCGTGGTTCGCATTCCACATTGAACTGTAGATCCCCTCAACCATTACCATCTACATACAGGCCTGATGGCTACGACACAAAACCGTTCACTTAGGCATAACCGTTCAGAGGGCAGCCGTTTGTTAGCTGTTTTAAGCATGCAAAATGTGAGTCGGTATTTTTTTTTGTAGCGCACTGTTTTATAGGATAGTTATTAGTGAATTGTTATTCTGCAGTAATTGTATACACATGTTGTATTCTTAAATGCAATGGTAATTATTCAAAGGGACCGAAAACTGGGTTATTTCCATCTTTTAAAGAGTGTGCCTTACGCCGGTGATATATATCTGCAATGCACATAAACTTTACACCACAGTTTCTTCGAAAATAAGTGTCTTTTGCTTTAAAAATTACATGAATCTTCCGTCTTGTAATTTTATTGTTAATTAACTATATCATTAGTGGCCCGTCAGTTCTATAAACATGAATACACTTCTATAACACTGTAAATTTTGTGACATTACAGTAGTCATGCAATCCTTGATTAAAGATTATCGGGGCAGATATCGATAATCGATATACGGCGAGGGGCTACTCTCTGAGCTAGTCAGTCAAGTGAGTCAAGTGTTAACCCCTGTGGCCGCAACCCGGGAAAAACGGTATGGTTGCGTGTAAGTGAAGTGGTGTATTCTAGAAGACATTTCGCGCACATGGATACGTAAAACGTGGTTCCGCGACGGGAAACTAATATCGGCGTGACGTCGCTATTGTGAGACACGCCAAACGGTGTAAAAATACGCCGATACTTGCTTAGAGAACTGTGAAAGTGGTATTGTGTACTGGTAACTGTTGTACAAACATTCAGCATATTTCGTATTGAAGGAGACTATTTTGTGATTCAATTTTTCACTCCTAAGAACTTGTAATCTTCGGAGAAGTAATAATTAACTCCAGTTGGTGGTCGGCGTACGGATGTAAGATACAAACTGTTGGAATAAAAAAGTTGTTCTATTTGTACTTCCAATGTGTGAGTGTATCATTTTAATGGTTGATTCCTATGAACTTGTGAATATTCAATATCCTAGTACGTTCGACAAGCCGCTGTTGGCGACCAAGACAAAACAATAAACTACGAAGTATCGATGCCTCCATGAGGTAGGTCAAATCATAGTGTTGTGGTATCTGTAAATGAACATTAACCCCAGTAAAACGCGTATAGAAATACCTTTTTTACAAGTTCTTTGACTAGTTTATTTATATATTCAATATTCAAAGCAGTTTACATCGCGATACACGTTGTTACTGACAGCTTTACTAAGAATAACGAGATTCCTCGTATGCTATGCTGTAGGAAGGTAATTCTGTTCAGGCTGCAATTTAACCGAACCTCTATCTATTATTGCCAATACAAAATCAAACAACACTCATACACCTTAAATGCATCAGAACTACGTTTCAAATAGTAGAAACAATTTTAGCAACTGGATTTCTCGTTTGCGTGGCATTAGTTATCACAATTTCACTATACACCTTCAGTGTGAAATGCAATACTACTGACGCAAACGCAATACATATTCACTGTATCGCGATTTAAACTTGATCCCAATATTTGCAGCAGCACGTTTATATAAGAAATTAATCAGTTAAAACTTGTGAGTTTTGTGTGGTACATTAAAATTGACCTACGGTATTAAAATTTGCTAACGAATTAAAATTTTATGATAGAGAAATGAAAGCGTAATTGGCACAATTCACAGTAAAGTAGAAGGGAAGTTTAATGTTAGGATTGTGTTTATTAGTAAACTAATATTCTCGGAAATGTCTAAAGAATTATTAACAGTTATATTTTATAGTTACTTGTGAGTTTTTGAGATTCATGGTGTGCTTTCCAATATTAAGTGACTGCTCTTGATACACAAGAACCATATCTGTTTTGCACTATGGTTTAATTTTCTTTTTCTTTAGAATGTTTATAACTGATACAATTATCTCCTCGTGGCAGGTTTTCAACTACATTTTGCAAAAGAAGGACAATTTACAGTGATAGGATGGATATCAGCATCTAGACACAACTAGAGACAACAATTAAATTCATCACTACTTACAAACTGCTCAGATACACTTTGAATGTTAAACTTTCAAGAGAAGAAAGTGAATAAAAAAGAATTAGATTATATGGGGCAAGGAATGCACTAAAAGCTCTTCTTTTTTGTGGCTTCTGACATTTCCAGTGTATAACGATTCTAATTTCAAGCATACTAACTCCCTCCCAATTGTTTTGTCTTTGTTGAATACTGTGCCCACGCAGTGCTAAAAAAACTTAAACGTGAATTATGTATTAAATCTGCATTAGTTATGAGAAGATATGCCTATTTAGAGTGACAAAATACAAATAAATCATAGATTCAATAAATATGAGAAATTTTAATTACATTAAAGTTTATAAATTAATTTATTGTGATAAAAATCAGTATTTTAAAAGTTTTCATTTGAGAGAGACCTGGCCAACTCATAACATTTAAGAGGGCTGCTTCTACTCTTAGTGATTCTGGATATTTAAGGCTATTCAAAGGACAGTGTTCTGTGATTCTTTTTGTAAATATCAGTAATCTGTTCAATGACAGGAAGAAATAATGATAGTTATTATTCAATCTTCAGTAACATAAGAAAAAATCAGAGTGTGAAAAATTCAATTTCTAGAAGATGTATATGATCCATTTTAATTTATTTTATTTCAATGATTAAAGTGGGTTTGTTGTCAGTCAGTTATTTTTATTCTGTATTGTACTTATGTGATATGATGAATTTCTGACTAATTGTGAAGTTCTTGTTAATTAATGCTGCACTTCCAGTAATGACTAAGCCAAACTCAACTGTTGACCCTTACTGTGAGCATATGTAAAATTTGAAGAAAAAAAAAATCCACTTGTTAAATATTATTATTTTAAAAAACGATGTTAGTTGTTGTAATTGGTAAACATTTGTGCTCTCATCAAATTAAATAGATATTACCTACATTTCTGCTGAGGTTTCATGTATTTGCCTGTTAAAGTTTAGGCTGATGAAAAAACAAGATACTAATTTTTCGACAGCATGTGGAAGTGGAAAACAAACTCACGATCAATTTTCCTAATGGAAAAGAATTATCAGTGAAATTGTCTCTATCGGAAATAGTAGAAGCTCCTTCAATTAAGCTAAAATGCTGTTACTTGTTAACAAATTTATTTTCAGATGAATAAGAACGTTGAATCATTGCAAAGTTTATCGGCAGTTATAATAATATTTTTCAAACACTTTTGCTTCTATTTGGAAAAATGTGAAATAGTACCTACCTATCACATTTTAAGGTAAAAAGGTAAAAAGATGTCTTTGTCGTACAACAGAAAAACAATTACTATAATATTTCGCTTGTACTATTCTGTCGCGTCTGACGGGAGCTTATGCCTGACTTGCGTGATTTCACAAACTGAAAGGCCATGCCTTCTCCTCTAGGTGGTGGTGCCTGTACCCGGCAGGTTTGCCGGACTAGGTTAAAGGCGTCGACAGGGGCGTAATGCGCAGCCAATAGAACCACTGTCAGCAGGTCATTACGACCATCTTTAAAACAAACATGAATATTAAAAAACGTTTACTGGAGATCTTGGAAAGGTATACTGTATATCCAACTGAACTTGGCTCACCTTGTATCGATTAAAAAGAAGCTTGCGTGCAGAACCGCAGTTTTGTGGGTTCTGGAGGAACCGCAGCTGCCGCTGCACAAGATCACTGAGCTCGGAAGCTTCCTGCTGCCGCCACGACTCATAGCCGTCCACTTTGGCCAGATCCTTAATGTCGGACTGAAGCGACCTAACGGCAAAAGTCATCTTAATTGTAACTTACTATATTTTTTTTTATTTCTACCTTAACGGCAGTCGTATTAAATATTATAAAGAATTTCACTGCACGTAAATGTTTTAACTGTTTTCATTTAACATTTTAAATCAATATAAACAAAAAAGAAATTATATTTCTTACAATCAAATGACCTTTCTAGCACAAAAAAAAATTCCTGTTATTTATTGTAGAGCTTTACGTTTGTTGATGAAACGGTCACAAGGGAAAGTAGGGAATTTGGAGCACAAAATTTCTTATAGCAACTATCACTCCATTCACCTGTAATGTTTTAAAGAAAAATTTCAAACCAAAACGTTTTTAACCGAGTTGGGCATCAGTCCATGTGCTGCGGAATTTGCAGTTCTTCACCTACGAAGATAATTGCAAAAGTAAGTGTTCACCACAGAAACTAGATAGTTTCTTTTTCTGTACAAAGAATTAAAGCGGTAGCACCAGTTTAACATACGTGGAAGCATGCGGGCCACATGAGGTTGAACGTAGAAGCGCACTTTTGTAGTAAATGTTGATTTGTTTAATGTAATGCATCGAAAAACTTATAACATATTACGAAACAGTTAGAAAAATTTTAACACACTTTATGTACGACAAACTGTCACTGGCCTTAAAAGAATACAACCAACCTGAACAAAATACACACAGCATATAAACATGTGTGCGAATAAAATGGAATTGTGTAACAAAACAAAATTTTCCGCAACAGAAAATATCTGATAAGCTACTTATTGCACAAAAAACAGTTTATTCACATCTCTGGCGACATGTGCTTGCTGCAATCTAGTGACTTGGCACTGTCACTGTCTCATACGCGCGAACCACTTTAAGCATCAAATTCCGAAAAATTCTTTCTTAATTTATGATTTTACCCAATTCGAGACCTTAATCCTTAAAACGATATGTCATTGATCGATTTCGGATAATTATCGAAGGAGATAAATAGCTCGAAAAAAAAAAATTAAATACGTTGTATAAATAATAGTATATGTATCCGTGCACATAACGGGTCCACTTCAAAAAAATCCTTTTATAAAATATGGTATGACCAAAGCAGACACCTTGGTCTTTAAAATGATACCTCATTTATCGATTTCGGCAGGCATCAAGCAAGGTAAAAAAAAAAAATAGAATTGATATTTTTGCCCCTTAAGGGTTGAATTTTGAGAAATTTCTTTCTTAAAGTATGATATGATGGATACTTTAATCTTTAAAACGATTCCTCATTTATCGATTTCGATTAGGTATCAAGCGAGATAAATGACTTATGGTAGAAAAATTCGTTGGAGAAATATTAATACTATTGCTCTTTAACAGTCGAAGTTTGAAAAATTCCTTTAATAAAATATAGCGTATCCAACGAGGAGACCTTACGGAGACCTCAGTTTATCAATTTTGTTTGTTTATCAAGGGAGATAAATAACTCGAAACAGAAAAAAAGCATTTTGTAATACTAATATTTTTGCTCTTTAAGGGTTCAATTCAGAAAAATTCATTTCTTAAAAATTGATCAATTTAGAATGATACCTCATTTATCTATTCCCTTTAGATATTAATGCAGATAAATGACTTGTAATACAAAAATGCGATGATACCTTTTCCTTTAAGGGTTGAATTCCAAAAACATTCTTTCTTAATATGTAACCAAAGTTGAGACACTATTCTTCATAATCGTACTTCTTTTTTCGATTTCGGTTAGATATCAGGCAGATAAACGGCTAGAGACAAGAAAAACGCATTTCAGAAATATTGAATTTTTGTCCTTTAAGGGCCGAATTACGAAAATTCCTTTCTTATATATAATGTGACCACGGCGGAGACCTTAAACTTTAATATAATACCTCATTTATTTATATTGGTTACATATCAATGGAGATAAATTGCTCGTGACAAAAAACGCTTTGTAGAAATATTAATACTTTTGCCCTTTAAGGGTCGAATTTCGAAAAAATCTTTTTTTTAAATATGATTGACCAAAGCGGAGACCATAATTCGTAAATAATACTATTTCGATTGGATATCAAGGGAGATAAATAGCTCGTGACCAAAAAAAAAAAAAAATACATTGAGGAAATAATGGTAACTTTTCCTTTTGAGAGTCAAATTAGGAAAAATTGCTTTCCTAAAATATATTGTGAGCACGCCGGAGACCTTATTCATTAAAGAGATACCTCATTTATCTATATCGGTTAGATATGAAAGGAGATAAATGGCTCGTAACACAATAACGCATTGCAGAAATATTGATACTTATACCCTTTAAGGGTCAGAAAGCGATCCATTGGTTATTGATTTTAATCAAGAGTCACTTACGGAACATAAATCATTACTAATTAATAAAGGTTCTTTAAGCCGCGGTCGCCAGGTTTAGGTACTACTATTCGTCCGGGTTATTAAATGATAAATTCGCACACTTTAGAATGAACAGCTACATAAAATCTTTATTCAAGTTCATAAACTTATGCAGTACACCGACGGAAAGTACCACCACCAAATAAATATTTAAACAAAGAATCAGACTCCTTTCCCGAAAATTGCAGACTCGTGGGATAAGAGAAATTGAACTACAAAAACTCCCAAGCTATCTACCGTCTTCTTAACACGTCCATAGTCACTTGCAATCACAGCACTCCATTCAAAGCAGTGAATTTAACAAATTACTTGTTTCCATTATTTACTTCACCGAATGTTCCTTCTATTTTCACAATTTCTACAATTAAAACCGAAACGTTCACTCCGAACTTCACTTGCGACGGTCAAACGATCCACTCTTCCATAAAAACACAACATAACACTCACTCACGACGCCGGCCACAGATATACCGTATGGCACAGACGTATGTCACGTTACAGGTCTAATTCCGAAAATTTCTATTTTAATATATGAAGTCACCAAAGCGGATATTTTAGTGTTTAAAATGATACTTCATTAAAAGATTTCAGATAGGTATCGAGGAAGTCGTGAAAAAAAAAGAAAGCAGCATTCTAGAAATATTGAAATTTTTTCCCTTTAAGGCCAGAATCCCGAAAGAAACCTTTCTTAAGATATGATGTTACCAAAGTGGAGACCATAAGGTTTAAAATGACACCTCATTCATAGATTTGGTTTAAGTATTAAGGGAGATAATGACTTATGACAAAGAAAACACCTTATAGAAATAATAAACGACTATGGTAAGACCGATTATCATTTATTGGTTAGAAACATGGGAAAAAAGGGAGCCTTCCTGTGGAAGAAGGATATGAGGATACGGTGAGGAAGAGCGATGCCTGTGGGAGAAAAGGGATGCAGAGGGATACCAAGGAATATGGAATTATTTCTTTGACAATTATCTAATGAACTTAGGATTGAAGGAAGATGATGCTGTAGACCGGGAAAGGTGGAGAAAACTCAAGCAGCCCACCCCTGATGTTGGAAAAGGTGGAGGAAAAGAAGAAGGAGTTCAAGATAAAACTTCATTTTCACATCTTACTTCATACAAACTTACCAAAACCAAAATTACATTTGCATTTCCTTTATATAAATTTTCAACTCCATAAAATACCATACATCGGTATATACAATATTGTAGGACTTGTTATTTTCTGAAAAAACATAGAAATTTTTTGCACTTGATACCTGCGAGCAGGCAACATATAGTTGACCAAGGGAAAAACAGGGAGTATACAAGTGTAATCCCACCAATTTCATAGTTTGACCCTACAATTTATTAATTGTCATTGAAAATACAATTTTTATTGGGAACTGTAATGTTTTAAATTGAAAGGGAATATTACTGGGAATAATTGGGTTACGGGAATTATAACTGCATCCCCTTTAGATGCATCGGTAAGATTTGTCGCCATCACATTTCTTTCTTGTAATGCTTTTAATCTGGTGCCATTACATTACCTTTGGGTGGGGGGGGAGGAGGGGGTCGAGATTACGCATCAGGAGAACTCGAGTGCCAACCTTAAGCTTTAGTTCGTAGGACGGTAGCCCAGATAACTCGAAGGAGTTTAAAAACTCGACAGGGTAGGTAGCAGAATCATCAGTTAACATTACTGTATCGATGGAAGATTGTGTTATCACTTCTCCAACTATTTGTCTAATTCTTTTTTTTTTTTTTTTTTTTTTTTTTTTTTTTTTTTTTTTTTTTTTTTTTTAGCTTCAGAATTATTTTTCGGGGCAACCATAACTAGTTTTCGTCATTGATAATATTTAGTTGAATGCTCGGGAAAACATGAGCTCGCGTTTGTTCAGGTGTTTAAGCAACTCGTTGCAATGCCATATATGCGGCGTATTGTTTTTTGCTTCGGTGTTTCAGAAGCTCTTGAGATCGATTGCTTTTTGCAACCAGCCCGCGTTTTTCCAGGTGTAATCGTTCCAGACACCAAGTTTCAGTTTGGTGTCGTTACCCAACTTGCGACAGCTGTGGCAATTCAGCATCCCCAGAAGCCTCAAGACATGCCAAGTGCTCAACTCATTGCAGCTCTGAAAGAGGATTTGTTCCTGGGTTTTGGCTACTTTCATAGCCGTAGTTTTCTTACATTTCATTAAAAGATTTGACTTTCGTTTACCCGCCATCTCTTAAAATTACTAATTTCAAGACTTGCGAATAAAAATTAATATATTTTTAATTAATGGAAACTCAAACGTCAAAATATGATGGAAGCGACTAAACATCAAAAAAAAAAAAAAAAACTATCATTCAAAGATAAAATAAATACCTAAGTGGCCCAAGGTCGTTCATCTCGTTAAAAATTTGCTAAACTAAAAATGAGTATTTTGATTTGCACTGAATATCTGAAAATTACTTTTTTTTCTAAGTAAACTTAATTTGCTCTCTGAATATTGATTTTGTTTTGAAGATATATGTGATCCATCAATTAATTCTGCTTTAAAACAGAAATTTAGGTATTATAGTAGTAGTTGATTCTTTTATTCGTAATGCTCGGTATTAATGTTGGTTTCTCTATCTGTGAAACAGTTGACTGCATGTAAATCAGTTAACTATAGTTCGTTGGTTTCGATCCATTAATTCTGCTCTGAAATATAAATTTCAATGTTAAAGTAGTAATTGATTCGTTCTTCATAATAGCGTGAAGGGGTCGGTGTTAATAATATTACTACGGATGTCTTAAGGATAGTAGGATGGGACATTGTACCTTACCTTCAAACATTATTTAAATTGTTTATGAATACTTGTTGTTTATCAGATGACTGGAAAAGTGCGATAGTAGTACCGGCACATAAAGGAGGGGTGACAAACGGGGTCTAAAACTATAGCCAATCAGCTTGACATCAGTGGTAGCTAAATAAATGAAAAGTTTAATATGCAACCATATTAGAAGGGTCTGTGAGGAGCATAAGTGGTTTTCAAGTTGGCAACATGGCTTTAGACAAGTATATTCATACGAATCTCAGTTGGTGGGATATATGCAAGATATTTCTGATGAAATGGACGAGGGAGTTCAAGATGATAGTGTAGCACTAGATCTTTCAATTGCCTTTTACAGAGCCATAAAATGATGCTAAATAAAGTAAAAACTATAGAGTTGATAAAATGGTGATTAGCTGGGTAGAAGAATTCCTAAAAGTTAGAAAGCAAAAACTTAGGGTAGGAAATGAAATATCAAAAGAAGTCGAAGTGAACATGGGAGTCCCACAGTGTAGTGTATTGGGACCATTTTTATTCGTTATTCTAATGAATGATTGTGTTGATGGTTTACGTTCAGAAGTTAGATTGTTTTCAGATGACTTAATGTTATATAAACGGATCAAATAAGTAGAAGACTGTAAACAGCTGCAGGGTGATCTAGATAGGATGACTAGTTGGGTGAGTCAGCATGGGATGAATAAATGCAAAGAGGATTTAGCTTATTAGGTATACAGATAAGAAGCTAAAGATTGATTATGATTATGAAGTGGGGAGGGAGCTACTTATTTAAGACTCGAAATGTAAATATCTTTGCATAACATGTGCTGATAGACTGAATTGGGCAGGACATATTGGACAGGTAATAGGGAAAGGTTTCAAAATCCTTCACCTGTTTGGAAGAGTGATGAGGGGACGCACTGGAGAAGTTAGGGAATTGGGGTACAAATCTTTGGTCAGACCACTGCTGGAATATGGTGGTGTAGTTTGGGGCACACATTTCGGGTATCAAATACAGGAGTTGCAGGGGGTGCAGTGGAGGGCTGCCAGATTTGTTGTTGTTTCTTTTTTTTTTTTTTACTGCTTAACGTCTCTTAACGACTACGTCTTTAGAGACGGGAAAGGAAGGGGGTAAGGAATGGGAAGGAATTCGTCCATGGCCTTTTGAGGGAAGCATCCTGGCATTTGTCTGGAGTGATTTGGGAAACTATGGAAAACCCAAATCTGGATGTCTGGACGGGGATTCGAACCGGCGTCCTCCAGAATGCGAGGCCAGAACGCTAACCGTTACACCACGATGCTTGGTGCCAGATTGGTCTTTGGAAATTACCTCAAAACCCAATCAGTAACTGATACGATAAAGGAGCTGGGGTGTGATTTATTGGAGTACAGAAGGAGGGTGAAGAGAGTCATGGAAGTGTACAAGGCATATACTGGTGATGAAACATGGAAAGATGTTGGTGGAAAACTTAAGAGAGTTGACTGTAAGGGTAAGGTTTACCATGACCACAAAATGGAACTTGATTTCAGGAATCAGGATGCGGGAAAATTTTGTTTCATAGGAAAGGGTGTAAGGGACTGAAATAAATTGCCATGAGTAGCGATAAATAAATTACCGGAACAACTGAAGGAATTTAAAGTAAAAATTAGTAGAGGCAAAAGTGAGATGGAAGAGGAAAGGAGAAAGAGGAGTGTGTAGGGAATCAATCTTTAGCTTTTTATCTGTATTCCTTATAAGCTGGCTCTTCTTTGCATTTATTCATCCCATGTTGACTCACCCAGCTAGTTAGCCCATCTAGATCACCCTGCAACTGTTTACGATCCTTAACCGTTTTACCGAGCGTGGTGGTTGAACGGTTAACGTTCTGTCCTCGCATTCAGGAGGACGCGGGTTCGAATCCCCGTCCGGGCATCCAGATTTGGGTTTTTCATGGTTTCCCCAAATCACTCAGGCGAATGCCGGGATGCTTCCTTCAAAATGCATGGCCGAATTATCCCGTTCCTTGCCCCAATCCCATCCTGCCTCTAATGACCTGGTTGTCACCGAGGCGTAAAACCCAAGGAAAAAAAACTTTACCGTTTTGTCCTTTTTTTATAACATTATGTCATCTGAAAACAATATAACTTCTTACAGTAAACAATTAACACAATCATTGATTTGGATAACGAATAGAAATGGTCCTAGTACACTACCCTATTGGACACTCATTTTCACACCTACTTCTTTTGATACTGCATTTCCTACGCTAAGTGTGCCGCCAAACCATGACACCAGTGGCTGGACCTGTGTGACGTTCTGAAATCACAGCAGCTAATCCGTTTCTCCACTACGCCTACGAACATGTCGTCGATTATCACTTTGCCACAGACAGAATCGATACTCGTCTCTAAAAACAAATGTACGCCATTCACCCGTCCATTTGTGTTTTGCATTACACCAGGTTAGATAATGCTGGCAATGAAATTAGATTAATGGGACACATTGCACAGGGGCACGAGAGTGTATCCCAGCTTCAAGCAATTGGGGAGGGGTGACTATCTGTAACCACTGCCTAGATCTGGCCTGCAGTCAACCATCTGCCAGCAACAGCCACCCACACCATTTGGCGGTCTTCACGTGCTGTTATCCATCTATATGGGCCCATGCCTGCTCTAGGAGTATTAGAGGCTTCTTTAATCCACTGTGTAACAAGTCGGTATTCTGGAAATTGCACTACGGCCAATCCTTCGAGAGTTTTTACGTTAAGATGCACCCATTTAAACACGCAAATTCTCCGACCTCTCTTACAGTTAGACATTTGGGTGTAGAGAGTAGGCAACCTTCGCCTTGGCATATTAGCATTGGATTGCCTGAGTCAGTGGTGTGGAGAAGTTAAGTTAATCCTAGCCACACTAAAGATGACCTTCATGTTCCTAAAAGGAAGACTCAAAACGAAATAAAATAATTAAGGTCCAGGAAAAAAACAACAAAAAGAAAAGCAGGTAGTCTATTACCTTGGTGTAAACCTGGAGGAACAACTGAAATTTGCGTCTCACATGGAGGAAGTATGTGGACGAGCAGCACTGGTATTGCACAAATTGATAAGCATTGGCGAGCGAACGGTTTAATCTGCCTCCACTCGTCATAAGAAGATATCACGACGCAATAATGACCTCCATTACTGGATACGCTGCAAGCACTTGGGCCAAGCACCTAAGAAAGGTCAAACCTAAGGAGCTGCTTCGGCGTACGCAGTGAGGAATTCTGCTCAGACTTACTGGGGCGTACAGAACAACGTCCACAGATGCGCTAACAGTTATACTCGGCATCTGCTCCCTGGACGTGGAAGGAAGAAAGCGAGGAGCGTTATACTGGATAAGAAAAGGAAAGTTGAAACCAAAAAAGAAGTTTGGGATGCGATGATGGATGAATGGCAGTAAACATGGACAAACAGCAACACGGGCAGAAGGACCTTCGACGTGCTTCCTTGCGTGAAAGAGAGAATTACCATGACAAACCTACAATCATCTCCAGGGCTCATACACTACATGTCTGGCCAAGGTCCATATAATAGTTTCTTAGAACAGAGAGGCCTCAAAGGAACAAACAGGTGCGACTGTGGCGAGGTAAGTACTTCTGAGCACGTGGTTTGGGAGTGCAAAAAAATATGAGAATCAATAAGCATACCTTCAAATACAACTTCAGAACAGAAGATTATACGACATACATCGTGATAGGGAGCACTGGCACTTGCTGGATGAGGCTGCTAATCTAGCATCGCTGCGCGAGAAGGTGAGATTTGCTGAATTGAAATTAGCCGAGCGCAAAAGACGCCGGGAGCAAAAGGCATCGGAAACAGAAAGAAGGACAGTAGAGGTAGAAACTCAAGAGGAAAGAACAACCCAAATTTGACCACAAGCACTCTCCATAACTAAGGCGATGCCTGCACCAGGAAGACGGCAAAGACTCAATTCATCGTAGTGCCTCTGGAAGCCAGAGGTACCTTCTCCAGGGCTCAGGGGGTGGCCTGCTCTGATTCCAGGAGGGAACTCCTGATGTGGGAGTAGGTGGCTCGAAGGACAAACCGGAGAAGAACGAGACCACTACCTGGAACGTGAAGCTGGCTGACGACACTCTGTGGTCAGCATGTCAGCAGTCGTCCCGCTGGATCAGCAGAGACAGATGGCTGCCTGGATGTCGACGCAGGCCAGCAGTGGTGCAGGAAGAACATTTAATATTGACGGTTCATTGTTCAGAACTATGAAAATACTTAGACAATTGCTGTTTTTTTTATGTGAATTAGTGTAATGGTAGATTAATGAGTAAATTAGTTGGTAGATTAAATGGAATATTAATTATTAGAATAAATAGTAGATTAACTATTAAAATACTTTAAATCCTTAAGAATAATTAACCAGATATATATAAAAATGTTAATTGTTTTAAGAATAAAAACTGTAGAAACTAAGGGACTACTTTAGGTAACAATGTAGTAGGCTATGTACAATCAGGAACAAAGTAAATAAATAAATAAAAAAATTAGGAATAAAGTAGTGAATTTTATTATAATTACGAACTATGCAATCTTCAGAACATGGTAAAATTAGGTTATTAATCACTGGTGGTTCGGTTTAGTGAGTTTTATCAGCTTTTATGTTATTAAAAGAGTGTAATGTGTCATAACTACACTTGTTGTTGCTTTGTGTGTGAGCCAGCAACCATTTCCCATAACTCAGCGGAGACCTAGGAATAACTTGCAAAACTGTAACGACGTTATGGCCCTTGAACAGCGACAAAAGGACTACAGTTTAATTTAATGTTAGTATCACGCCAAGGGAGACTGTAAAATAAGGTGACCAGACGCCCCGCTTTTGGGCGGGACAGTCCCGATTTTTTAACAATTTGTCCCGCGGTGTTTTTGAAAAGTCCCGATTTTTTAAAATACAATTCAGGGAACGGCGGGAGAAGGGAAGGGAATATACGACTTTCGGCGGCCATGTGGCTATTTCATCAGGAAGTGAGTTTTATATTATTTTCTGTTAATTTTACAATATTAAACTTTAATAAAAACAAATAATTGTTGAAAACTTACTATCGAGAAGTGATTATCAAGAACTGCTTATCAAAGGTCGCATTGTTTATCAATTGTTAACATTCGACCACCATTGTTTAGACTTAATAAACAATGGAATTTTTCGACACTGGCAACGACGACAGCATTTTGTAAATGCCTCTCAGACAATACACAGTAATGAGAACAAATTAGCTATTCAGATAATTCAGGTAATTTATTTTATAAATATATAAATGTTCTTAAATTTACCAGACAGTACAGTATTTATACTGTATTTAACAGAGGCGAATTAGGCCGGAAAAACAGCACATGTCATTAATGGTCGCCCCCTAATGCTGCGACTGAACGCGTTTCTTCTAAGGGAAATAAAGTGTAGACATTAGAGAGACTTTGAGAGCCATGTTATGTGTGAAATATAATAAAGTCTTGTGAAATATTTCGTGAGCTTTTAAACAATGACAGCAATCTACTGAAATTTTTTTTCTCTAATCAGAAACATGCCAGAGAATAAAATACAGTAATACTATACTTTATTTTTAACGAATTATATTTGTAAATTGAACTTATATCGAAATTTAGAAAGATGTATTGCAATACTATTTTTTGCGTTCTGCAAAAAAATTTTGCTCGATATAGACAAACTTTATAACAAAGACCCCCTCCCCCTCCCCCCCCCCCCCCTGCCTCCGTCAATGGTGCAATTGTGTCCCGCTTTACCAATGTTGAAATCTGGTAACTTTACTGTAAAACAAACTACCGATCAACTAGAAAGTATGTATGTGTTATTATTTATATCCAATATTCTTATTTTAAAGCCAATTTACAATTTAAATCCTTACATAGCTTTACCGTGAAATGACAGTGTTATTAAACCATATTAGGAATCGACATTAATTAGTCACCAGCAGTGGGAAAACACGCTGACAATTAGGAAGTGGACAGTCAACAATCAACGATAGAATCACGTGCGCCAAAGTAGCAACGACCAAAGAAGTTCACGCGCGAAGAGCGGTACTCCAGAGACAATGCACAGCTGCGGAGGCGATTTCGAGCAATCGACAACACGACTTCGATGGCGGAAAGGCATCGAAGTTCAACTTCGATGTGCGAGTTCGAGCGGCGACTTGGAGATACGGCGGGACGCAGTACCAGGTGGGTCGAGCGGAGTGACTTGAAAAACACGAAAGGGAAGTGGATGATTTTGTTTCATTTTTGTAAGAGCACAAACTGACATAAGCGATTCGCAAATTTAATCGATTCGCTGCATGATGACTTGAGCAATTTCTCCTCTTTTAAACTTCAAATAAAATCACTGTTTGTATGAATCAGAAGAATTTTCTTTCTATGAATTATCTACTATATAATTTCGTAAGGTCACCCACTTACCTCGATAGCTATTGGCTGGAGAACGATGTATTGCGTCGGCCTTCGCTCACAAAACAGCGACCAGAGATACCATTAGAAGGAATTCGTGGTTATGTCTACAATTTAATAACCAAGCAACTGCTGCCAAATTAATTGGCGTAATACATTCATTAAGTTTGCTTTTCCTAGCGTTTCATAGATAAAAAATATTTAATAAATTTTGCGACTGAAAAAACGTTGATCTGCTTTTCATTAACACGTTACTAATTAAAGCAACTTAAAAAACATTAAAAAAAATTAAAATACTCATTGTTCCTTCTGTAACCACGAATGCTAATTGTCATTTCGGCTTAGGCTAAATTTCACTTTAATTACAACTTTTACTAATGTTATTGCTTGATCAAAATTTATGCATTACGATTTATTTGCTTTTTAGGCATTTTACTGATCACTTTCGTTGTTGTTCACTGTATGTGAGTTATTAGGTTTTTTTAAGTGGACATCAGACCAAACGTGTCACCGAATCGACTATTCTGGCATCATATTTCTGCTGAGTTGCTCAACTGTTTCATAATATAGAATGCGTGTTTAGTTCTCTGGCTGTCACAGATACTATGACCAATGTTTACAGTATGAATGTTGCCCAGTCGCAATAATAAACAACGTGATGCTTTCGAAGCAAACAGGATTTTTTTGTTTTTAATTTTGCAAAGTGAACTTTAAGGATCAAATACAAGTCAAGTTCGTATTTAAGCAAGTTCGAGTGTATGACCTCTGAAACTATAGCGCCATCGTTCCTGTCCGCGTTTAATACCTTCCTCAATTAATGCTTTTGAGTTCTTCTAGCTCAAGAGATTTTATTCCTCCTAAGGGTGATGAAACATAGGTCAAGCTTATGTTTGGCCTGTTCAGATCAACCTGTCATAATCTTTCATCGTAAAAACTGGAAATATTCTAGACCCGTGACGATACGCAAAAAACAGTCACCGGCTTACTCTAGTTTCAAATAATATCAAAAAAATCACTGGCAGTTTGGGTTGTAAGTTCTTTTCTATAATTTACGCTTTGTCAAATCAGACATACGCCAATCAGAGTTAAGAGATTCTTCCTAAAACCTTCTTGCCGATTTTTGGACCAAAAGTTACCAATCTGTTGCTTAGGTCTGTGAATATTAATGTGGATGCTATGTTTCCCTGAGAGAGACATTTAAATCAAATGTGTATAACTTATTTCCAAAGAATTTAATTGATTTAGTTTCAATGCCTTGTCTTCGTGGTCTATAAAATACGTGTTTGTGCTTCAATCCTGCTGGTGCAGCTGTTACAATTTATCCATACTCAGAGGTTTTTTATGAAATTATTTGTGTCATGTCTTTTGCTGCTCAGCAGAGTTTTTGCAGTGTGTACAGTTTTTTTATTTAATTTTTTAAAATTATTTTTATTTATACATATCTATATATTTTTTTAATTTTAAGTAAGCATTGCTTTCGGCCTCGGGTGTCTGTAGTCGTCTGCGTCGTAGTCACCGATCTTGTTGATCAGCTCATTTTGTGATGTGTCTGCCCTTTGGTAGAACCGGTGGGCTGTTGTCCTGAGTCTGTCTCGTAGTAGGGGAGTGTTGGCCAGCGCATGTAGATCCGCCGCGCCGTCGGGAAGCGATGGGACAAGTGCAGGGCTCTTTTGCAGTACCTGCATCATCTTTGGGTGGGTGAAAGCGGCGTAACCCCACGCCTGGCTCGCGTGAGAGGAAGTACGGACCTACAGTGCCATTTATAGGAGAGGTGGCTTCGCGTGGTACTCTAAGGGTCCGGATAATTGCCACGCCTCTCTGTTCTCCAACATTAGTTGAGACATATTTTCCTCCCATCTTTCAGCCGGGCGGTGAGTTGGCGGGAGTAATGGCGATACCTACGGTGGTCTGCTGGATCGCGGAAACGTTACCAGAGTAGTCTATAGCGGTTCCGTAAATACCTAAGATGTTCAGGAATATCAGGTACTGTTGATATTCATTGTTGCGGATGGTGGTAATTGATCTCTTCAGTCAGCCTCCTTAACTAAGTTGGTAAAATGACTGATGGCCTTTTCTATCAGTTCTGGTGTTGAAAGGTTGACGGTAGACTTAATTTGGTTGTGGACCAATCTTGAGAAAAGATTCTAATCTGTCTCCTTGGTGCTTTTTGGCTACTGATTTATTAAGATAATATTCCTGAGGTTTTTTAACACCGGGTTGTGATCAGACGATATATCCGACATAGATTTGAGTTGGACTAGATGAGTGATGTTCTTGATTAGTGCGATGTTTAGGACATCAGGTTATGCTCGCTGTAAATTAGGGATGTATGTTGACTCCGTGGGTCCTAGGACGACTATGTTTCTCCTACCAGCAAGTTGGAGAAGAAGTTCGCCATTTGGGTTAATTAAGCGGGATTTCCAAGCCGTATGTTTGATGTTTAACTCTCAACCAATGATTATATTGTTTCCATTCGAAAGTAATTCGTCAAGATCATGTTCAATAATGTTTCTGTTTGGAAAGAGATATACTGAAATTAAGATGATGTGCCCCTCTTTTAAGTGAATCTTGACTGCTATAGCTTCTAATTCGAATAGGTTTTGAAGGTAGGATGGCTGTATGCGTCATAGATTTCTTGATGGCGGTACCCCGCCTCTTTTCATCTTTTCTGTCAGTGCGATGTATCTGAAATCCTGATAGGCTGAATTTGTCATTAGCCTTTAGGTGTTGATTCAGCCTCGGTAGCGCATCTTGTTACATAGCCGACGACTCACTCCCAGACCCTCGCCCGGTGGCTGGCAGCTAGTGGGCGGGGCTACAGGTCTACGTTGCGGGCAGTGGAAGCTAATATTGAACCGTTGGTGGCAGTTGCTGGATACATCTGCCATGCTCTCTATGTAAAGTTGCCTCCACAAGTGAACGTTTTGGCTCGTTCGATATGACTAAGTAGATGCGGCGCAGAGTATCGACATCTGCTACGCCTGCACGCCAACAGGATGTGCCACCACCACCTCGCCAGGTGGTCCAGACACCGTCGCCCAGTAGTGGTGAGCAACGCAGTGGCACTGAGCGGCCGGAATCGCAAAGCCCAACTAGTGGAGGATGCCGGAGCCAGTCGTCCAAGACGCCAAGTGACACTGCTGCAGGAAAGGATCCGGCAGATACGAGACCAAGCACGAGCAACCATAACGTTTCACCTACGGCATCGCTTTCGCCGGAAAGCTCTTCCTAGGCATCACCCCAGAACATCATTGAAGACGACATCAGTTTGAACAATGACGCCCCTATACACTTCCGCTGCTTCACCCCCACCCAGGAGTACATCCTCAACTCAGCGGACGACTGAGTAAAGGAGCTCATCATGTATCTCCTAAAGAAGGAGGCCCATGGGCACCAGAGCTCCGAGTAAAAACTTGCGAGGTCTTCGGCTGGCGGCTCCCTGCCGAAACCACCAAGGTGCTGACTTGAGCACTTTGTGACCCGGCGTACTCACATCTCGCTGAACCTATCATCAACGAGGGGAAGAATTGGTCAAGGCATGTACCCTTCCCAACTGTATACGCAAAGGGCTACAACGAGGATAAATACCTCGATGACCCAGACGGCATACTACTAACATCAGCATCACGAAGCAAAGAAGGCGATCATCCAACCAGCCTGAAGAAGGTAAAGAACCCCACCACGATGAGCAACAAAGAGTTCAAGCAACCACCACCACACACAAAGGAGGCAGAAAGCAATGCCACGCAGGGAAGTGAGGCAGCTGAGACACCCAGGAAGGACGGCCACACTGTCGCGCCTCAAACAGCCTTCGATCATCTGCTTCAAGCCACTCCACCGCCACTCCAGGCCATCATGTCGGAAATGCTCCACCCGATGACATCCCTCCTGGGAGAATCACGGGCAGTACTGGCCGTTTTTCTCACCAACTGCCCATCCGAGAAGGCCATCGATTCAGCCATCAACCATTTTGGTGGGTGAAGAAACCAACACGAGTCCAAGCACTTCGATATTCCTCTGCAAAACGAGGAACAAGCAACAAAGGACCAAGTAGCTACCGGAACCGTCAAATCCAACGTTTCTCGGCAAGATGAGAAACTCACGCCACAACCGGAAACTAGACAGATTCTAATCCCGACGGAGCCAGCAGCCAAGGAACCAGCGGAAGGCAGACAACAAAGAAAAGATCGAACATCCAGGAATGTTCAGAAGAATTCAACCCTGATCAGCCAATGCTTCCGTTTTCAAGGGTTCTGGCACCAGGAGAGGGAGTGCAACAACAAAGTGCGGGGTGTACATTGCGGGGAAACCCACAACTTTGTGGTCTGTACGCGTCCGCGTGAAGTCACGTCGATAGGTGCAAAATGTGGGAGTTATCATGCGGCGTGCTACGGTGGATGCGCGGTAAGGATAAGCTGCAAGCCTGTTCCAACAGATGATGACACCAACCTAATAACACCCAGACTGCTGAAGAAGAAAATCGCCGAGAAAAGAACATCAGAATATTAACCTTCGGTTATCCAAGCTGACACAGACCACTACCACTCCACAAGAATCCATACTTCTGCGGCCATGACTGGCACCAGAAACAGTACAATCAGTTCGGGAAAATCATCCAGCTCCTAACGCAGCTGATTACGACGATGATCCCCAACTGGCCACACGAAGCCTTAGGGGGTTTTTAAGATAAGGGCACCGACGGCGTCCAAAGCCATTTTTCCCCCAGCTTGAAACAAAATGTGTCCCCAAAACCACCCAACCTGAAAAATAACACCAATATGGAGGTAATATCTTCAAAACGCAGCGCAACAATTCCTATCACAGGCCAAGCCCAGACGAAGAAGATGGTCCAAGACTGTATGAGGAAGAGGTCAACACGGCAGCCAAAAGAATCGTCCAAGACGACTAGGGGCTGGACGGCACTAAGGGCTAACGTATCCCAAAATCAGAGCCTTCCTACAGCCGATCCTGCTGGTGCCACTGGGACGACGGGATCTGTTACAGACGACGATCAGCAACACCTTCCACTGTCAAACCAACCCAATGATGATAGCTTCGAGCATCTGCGGCGTACTGCTAAAGC
The DNA here is from genome assembly GCA_031002005.1 of Vandiemenella viatica. Classification (NCBI taxonomy): domain Eukaryota; kingdom Metazoa; phylum Arthropoda; class Insecta; order Orthoptera; family Morabidae; genus Vandiemenella; species Vandiemenella viatica. The sequence goes on from CM061918.1 coordinate 16,434,945, forward strand.
CATTACTCCAGCCCAGAATCCCTCAACGGTGGAATCAGCCAACAAATTCCAACCCCTCCAGACGGATCCTCCACCAAGAGAAATCATACAAACTCCAACTGAATCGAGATCGGTGAACATCCCGCTGATCGCAGTTCAATTTGAAGAAAACTACAAGACCTTACATGACAGAATAGATGCAGTCGTGAAGAGTTCTTTTGCCACCAAGACCGCTGGTGGCGACAAAATTAAGTTCACCTTCACCATAGTAGAAGATTATTCAGCCGCCACTGGGATGCTATGGGAAAGTGGGACCTCATACTATACATTCCCTATTGGAGCTGTGCCTCGTCTGAAAATGGTCTTCAGGGGTATTCCCAGAACCCTGCCCACTGAAGATTTAAAAGATGAACTCACCGAGATGGGTTTTACAGTGTAGACTGTAGCCCAACTCCGTCGCACAGGCAGCAATGTGTCAATGCCACTGTACTTGGTGGTACTGGCAGACATCCCAGAAAAAAGGGGAATATTCGGGGTTTACAAGATCTGTCACCTCAAAGTGCAGGCAGAGAAACTCCGGTCAACAGCTGGCCCAACTCAATGTTTCAACTGTCAGCGTTTCGGCCACCAGGCGAAAAATTACAAAATGCCTCCCATCTGTGTGATGTGAGCGGGACAACTTGACTCCAACCTGTGCAACATGCAAAAGGAAGAGAAGTTGCCAAATGTTCCAATTGTGGAGGTGGCCATATTGCCAGCTATAAAGGCTGTACGGCCTACAAGAGGGCCTGTGATAGGCAGAGGGGTCCCTCGACGGAGAAGGATAAGTTGCCCTTCAACCAAACCCACTCTATAGCCCAAAAACGAGCGCCATCTAAACCCTTGCAAGCAACCGTTGAATTACAGACTCTGGAACAGGTCCAAGATACTGAGAGCTCCAAAGAGAAGACTACCAAGACCCTGCCTAATACCACCAAGACGCAGCACAGTAAGAAACCTCGAAGAAAACTTAAAACAGGAAACACAAACGCAAAATCGAAACGATGGAAAGTCACCACTTGCAACCGGGAAATCACTACCGGTAACCTCAGGCGAGAACCAGGACACGACACCTGCAAGCCCTGCTGGGGCACCTGAAACCCCAGGTGATAACCAGGCTACGGCATCTGTGAATACCGCCAACCAAACGGACTCAGCACCGCTTTCTGGAATGACCACCAGGCAGAGAAGAACTCAATTTCCTAACCAGAAGTACAACCAAAATGACGCAGAGGGCATGGTGCACGGAAGCTTCGAGAGACTTACTAACATGCTAGAGACCATCACGAAATGATATGTACTCTTACTGTGCAGTTGGGAAATTTAACTACAACAATGACGAAATCCTTGGCTGTCCCAAAATGCACACACTGCAACCACAATGGATAAACAGCCACGAAATCACTCCTTATCTTTCTGTGTTTGGAATGCTAATAGCATGTTCCACCAACTGTCTGAGTTTAGGCATTTCCTTCGAGACCAAGATGTTGACATATATCTGGTGTCAGAGACTTTCTTGAAACCCGGTCTGCGAACCACAGTGGACAACTACAGTTATTACTGCCGTGACAGACCCACCGCTGGAGGTAGAGTCGCGGTTTTCATTAAGTGCAGCATTCCACATTATGAAATTAATCCTACCACCTCTACAACAGATGGAAGTCGTCGGAGTTGAAGTGGCTACTTCTAATGGGAAGCTAACTATCATCTTACGCTACCGACCACCTTGAAGACAACTTGATGAAGCCGACTTTACAGCCCTGGCAGATGTCAGCGGAAGAGTCCTGATCGGCGGCGACCTTAATGCCAAACATTCCAACTGGAATAGTTGGTACAACCACACAGCGGGTATAGCATTGAGACGCGTCACAAACGGACACAATATGTGCGTATGGGCACCAGAAGAGCCCACACACTACCCGAGCAACGGCAACAGACAGGATGTACTAGATGTAGTGATCACCAAATGCATCCAGGTTTACGTTGCCACCTCAGTCATAAACCGACTATCCTCAGATCACTGTCCAGTTATGATTGAGGCTGGATCCTGGCAAACTCAAGAAAAACCATCTTATAATTCCCACAAAAAAGAACTGGATGCGTTTCCAGGAGCATCTACAGATTAATCTAGCTGACCCACCTGAAATTGGCAACATTGACGTCGCCCTTCAGTCTATTGAGGCAGCAGTCAAAGATGCAACCGCAGCCTCCACCCCAATCAGGATACCTAGAGCAGTTCCCACTCCGCAGCTTCCCTCCCACCTCCTGGCTGAAATCTGCCACAAAAACCGCATTGTCAAAGAGTGGAAGCTCACGAGAAATCGGGTGACCAGAAGACTATTAAATCGTTTACAGAGGGCTATTAAAGCGTCCCTGATTCAGCATCGGAACCAAGAGTGGGAAGCGAGAGTCTCCATGCTCCACCCGGAGGATGGGTCTCTATGGCTACAAACAAGAAGACTCATCAGGAAAAGGCAGCGGCTCCCCCACTGCACGGATAAAGAGGCCTAGCCGTCACCCCGGAGGAAAAGGCCAACGCACTGGCTGATGTCTTTGTGAAGAATTTTCGGCTTTCGCAAACAAACGTGGACCCAACCACCTCACTGCAGTTCATCGACGCCTGAGAGTCTATCTCGACGCCGAAGATGACCATCAAATAGACGACATCACCCCAGAGGAGGTAGCAAGCTACCTGTCAAAAATGCACCAACACAAAGCACCAGGGCGTGACGAGATTAGCAACACTCTCTTCAGGCACCTACCACCAGAGGCCTCTGTCCACCTCACCGCTATCTTCAATGCCATCTTGAGGCGTCAGCATTACCCTCAATTGTGGAAACACGCTATAATTGTGGGTATTCACAAGACCGGGAAAGACAAACACCTACCTCAGAACAATAGGCACATAAGTGTGTTCCCAGCCATCAGCAAGGTGATCGAACGGCTGCTACTAAAACGTCTGTCTGCATTCATCGATGACGCCAATATTATCCCAGATCACCAGCTAGGATTTCGACGCGGTCACTCCACCACCCAGCAGCTGATGCGGGTAACAGAAGCGTTGACCCACGCCTTCAACTTCAACAACTACAGCACTATGGTGCTCCTTGACATCCTGACCCAACACTTCACCTGTATGGTAGAGAAATCCCATGGTCCATCACGGCACGCTACCTGGGAGTTACTCTAGACAAGAGACTGAACTGGTGTAGCCACATCAATGAAGACCGTCGGAGAGCAAGCACCAGTCTCCACAGTCTATACTCTATTCTAAATAAGGACAGCAAGCTAGCACCTCCCACTGGAGTCAAGATATATACATCGCTCATACGCCCCATTATGGAGTATGAATGTCCTGTATGGGCATACACCAGTAACAGGCAAATTAGAAAGCTCCAGGTTATTCAAAATAGATCCCTAAAGAGAGCCCTCCTCCTCCCTCGCCGGCTCCCCACGGATGTACTCCATTAGGCCGTCGGCATACCTAAATTGAAGGACAGATTCCGCCAGCTTGCGGAAATATTTTATAAAAATACCAGACAATGCAACAAACCGGCGGTCAACTCGCTTGGACTCTACAAAATGGCGGCGATAGCCATAGAAGACCGCTCAGTCTCTTAGCAAACTGACACCCAACAAGAAGACCCACCGACAGTTAAGAGAATTGTAACCCCATCGTGATGTTGGAGGAAATGTCTCTGGACATATACTCCACCCCCCACCTGCCTGTGACCTAAGGCAGAGAAGGTCCCATGTGTATGTGACAGCCACAAGAGGAAACAGCAGCGACCATCACTGATAGGGGCTACTACGCCCATACGTCACTAGGGCGTATCAGCTCCACCGCGTCAGCTTTTCTCTTCTCCTGCAGAAGACAGCGTAACCTCACTAATCCCAGGTGGTAATGAAGCGGACATCCATTAGCGACCAACGCAGGCTTCTATTGAGAAAACTTCGTGGATTTCGTGGTCATCACCAAGATCACTAATCGAAGAAACTAGTGACTTCGGAGATGAAGCTCCAATTTATGTATTCCTCGCCAAAACAAAACACCGCTCACTATCTCCCCACCCGGATCTCAATCAAGAAAATTAAAAAATACAACCAAGAGAAAGAAGGACTTTGGGAGCCACAACTTCGACTCAGGGTGCGTAACCACATACTCGCCTGGGATCTCCCCGTGTAGAGCCTCAACAATTTGCGCCGCACCCAGTGTAACCAAAAGTTTTCCCACCATACCCCCTCAAGAGACAGAAGAATCAAGCTATATTCAGAACGAAAATGTGACTGAATAGACCTCATCCACGTCGAGGTTCGAGGAAGAGCTGCAACCCAAGAACAATGGTGAGCCATCTACCCTTCAGGAAGTCTTGGGTCAACTGACAACTGTGACTTCACCGTAGCACCATGACAAAATCATGGAAGCGCTGCGCCTAGTAGCAGCCCTCCCTGATAAATCCCGATCGACCCGGACAAGACTTCTCCAAGTGTGCACCAGCCAGTCGGAATTCGAGGCAGCCAAGGAGGGTCTCGGAAGCAAGCAGCCTGACCCCACCAGTCCACGCCCAGAAATACCTTATAAAGAACCTATGGTCTCTCAACTGGATACAATACCTGTTCCTTATGCAAGCTGCCTCTTGAAGGATGCACCTGTGAAACAACCACTGCCTGCAACACGTACGTCATCCAGCCAAATTACCAAAGAACCTAATTGACCGTGCCCCCAAGGAAGCCACAAGAACGAAGTAGAAACGAATTCCGCAGTACTACCACTGCCAAGGTTTCCGTCACTTAGCACAGGACTGCAAGTCCAAGGTGAGATGCATCCGCTGCGGCGAGGACCACAGCGTTCTAGTCTGCTCGCGTTCACGTGAAGATAACCCAACCTGTGCTAACTGCGGCGTCGACCACGCAGCATGCTATGGTGCATGCCCTGTTAGAAAGAAGATCCAGTCTTCCTCCAACAGGTACCGTCCCCCAACTACAAACAATAGCCCAACAGAAGAAAATAAGCAACATTAGAAATATACAACGGATCTTTCATACCACCTAGTTCACCCTAAACATCAGGCATCTATAGTTGAAGATCACCACAGCATCCTCAGGACACGTTGACCAACCAAACGACAATCAACTCGACGATGCTGCAGACATGCCGAGAGGTGCAGCGCTGTTAAGATCAGTTGAGTATCATCGCCTTACTACTGACGCAGCTGATCTCGAAGTTGATATCTTGCAGCTAATTAGAGTATCATCATAATCTTGATTGAGGCACTGACTATTCGTGCTTTAAAGCGGCGTCAGACTCCATACCTTGAAGATACCAGAAGAACAGCCAAATTGACGACACACCTTCAGTGAAGATATGCCACATCGTTCTGATCTTGGAGTAAATGTCTGCCGACAGAAACCCCACAAATCTCTGTTCAATGGAGCAGAAACTTGGCTGCGGCTGTTGCCAGCCACCGGTACCATAAGCGATCAATGTTCAGCTGTGTCATCACATACACACAGTTTCACATGACACCAGGGCCATATCAGCCAGGTCAACAACGCATCAGGTAACTGCAAGCAATAAAGAGAAGACGGAGCCACTGAAATCCGCCAGAGGGGAAGGCAGCCGCGGTTTCAGAGCACACTACGTCCACTTATGCACCCTCCAAGTTCCAGAACTCGCAGGACGACAGACTAGATGCTCTCACCGTCCAACTCACGAAGCTCGTCAACTAGCTGGCTACAAAAGAAGACACACGACAAACGCTGCGGCAGCCCTAATTGCACCACAGTAATAGTGGTGGACCATTCCTGAGATGGAAGAAGCGGCGGCAATGCATCCTGTGAAGAATAACATCTACATCTACATCCAAACACTGGAAATCACAAACATTGTGGGTGTGCAGAGGGTGCTAAGCACCAATCCTAAACCCACCCATTCCAATCCCGAATAGTGCGAGGAAAGAAGGAATACATAAAAGCATCAGTACGGCATCTTATTTCTCTAATCTTATCCCTCCGGTCATTGTGACCTAAATAGGTTGGCGGAAGAAGAATTTCATTCCACTTGAAATTTAAATTTTTTCGCATATTCTCCAATAAATTCGAACGCAAGCTACGTCGTCTGTCTTCCAAACTATCCCAGCCCAATCTATGTATCAATTCTGTGACGCTTTCATAGGGGCTGTAACAACAAGTCTCGAATCGAGCGGCTCTCCTCTGCCCCTTTCCACTGAGTAAATCAGAACCTTGCGATACGGATCCCAAACCCCACAACAGTAATCTAGATACGGACGCACTAGTTTTTTATGCCCTATCTCCTTTGTATGACCATTGCAATTCCTCAAAATACGACCTATGAATCTGAAGATAACCAACATAAAGACGTAACGACTATAAAGATTTGACTCGTCCTAATGACTTGGATGCAACAACTTAGGACAATATACTCCACTGCAAACCAGTTCAAATGACCTGTTAACTTTTTTTTTTGCTGTAGTCCCGCCAGCGAAGTGGCTCTAGTACGTTTATCTCTTTTATGATGGTTTTTGGGTCTCTGTTTATTTCCTCATTGGGGGAAAAACGGGCTATGGGCGTCCAAGACGTCCTTATTTGAAAAACCCCGGACTGGTTCTATTTCACCCGGTAGGAATGAGCGATTGTATCAACTGTGTGAGCAGATGTACGATCATTCCTAGATTGTATTCTTGTGCCCGGGTATGTCCCCGATAATTGTGTCTTTATTGATGAGCATCATTTCTGGTCTGGTGTAGATGATTAATTAGATTGTTGATGTTGGTGTTTTCCTTGGTCGTTCCTGGTGCCATCGTGATCTTCGCTGTTCTAGTGTGGGGGCTGCTTCTATTGGCGGCCGCTTGTAGTTTCCGCCTCAGTGGGCAGCGCCCGTAGCTGACCGCATGGTCCCCTGCGCAGTTGGTGCATGTTGCCGTCGCGTCGCGTCATGTGGTATTGTGCAAATCAGGAGCCTATGATTTTCTCCACAGTGGACGCACCGGAGTTGGTTCCGGCAGTCTTTCGATCGATCCCTGGCATCTGAATCACTGGTTGACTGCTTATACTATAGGTTCCTTCTTTTGGGTACCACTCCTGGTAGTACGGCCCTCTTTCTTCTTGGCGTGTCTATAGGCAGGGTTGATGGTCTCAACTCAAGGTGACGGAGGAAGACTTCTACCTTGATTGTCCTCCACGCTTCGGTTGAATGATTCCTGTGATGAGACACTTCTTGGAATGTCATCATTTGTTTGGAGACCGGCGCTTCCATTCGGGATGAGCTGGAATTGTTTGTTTCGGCTCTCGAGGAATTCCATAACTGCAGCTAGGTCTGATAAATTTAGGTATGTAACTAGCAATTTGCCCGGTGCCGTCCCTGTCGTCTCCTCTAGATTGTTTGCAGAAGCCATGACGTCATGGCGATTTGGTGTGGTCGATAACCTTGAAGTATCCGATCCTTTTTGGCCGTCTGTCGTTCGCGGTTCGTCTTCTGTACTGGACGAAGATGAGTAGAGCAGCGTTGCCGTAAAAATCTTCTGCAGTCTGGTCAGACCGGTTATTGAATAAGCGTACCCGGTGTGGGGGTACGCCTCCAAAACCTTCCTGGCCAGACCGGAAACTATTCAAAACAGGGCGTTACGGAGGGCTCCCTATATACCAACCCTGTTTCCTACAGTAGATCTGCACGCAGCTGCAGGCATCCCACAACTCGCTGAAAGAATAAAGAACATCACTGAAAAGTTCTACAGAACAGCAGCGAAGTCAACAAACTCCCTCATCGCTAGCCTTGGTAAATATAATACTGCTTATGACAAACACAAAAGACCATTATCAATCCTACAAGCAACATAAAATAAATATGGAACAAACATCAAGACAAAACTGAAGTAAAGACACAATACACTAATAGAGGGGAGGAATTGTCGATAGACAACAACGTCCACAATAACTGCTTGATATAGAAGAAAATGCTCCGTCTGCTGGGCTGTCTCAATATCTGACGGTCAGCCGACCCTGCAGATGTCCCGACACCTGATGAAGACGACTGAGCTAGTCATCGAAATATCATGTTTTCAAAACATTATCCGGCGGTACACCAGTGAAGACTTCATTTCATCCATTGAAAGTATCGAGAATCAATTTTACTCCTCTCTCCAACAGCTGCTTGATCAGCTCAACGTGGATGGGGTCAATACCAATAGTTTTTCCGTTTTGGAGGGCTTTAATGCAGGTTGTTATTTCTCCGGAAGAGAAGGTGGCGCTAATGGTGGAATTTTCACTCGTGGCGTCACGGATGATCTTGGTTCCCGTGGTTCGGTTCTTGCTTTTGCTGGCTGGTTTGCTATTAAGAAGGAGCTGGTGGGCAATATTATCAGGAATGTGTAACTGCGTGGTTTGACGAGGGTCGCGCGTGAGTTTTTTTTTTAAGAGTTGTCCATGGTTTTTTGCTATTATGCGTCATATCAGTATAACAGATTAGGTCAGTCGACGTTTGCTTCTCGATGTTCCAATTGCTTGCATTAGTAATTCTCTGCATTCTCTGGTTGATTCAGAAAATGGTTCTTCTTCAAACACATCCCAGTGTTTACTGTACAAGTCGGATACACTGGACTGCAGTCCAGGGATATACTTCGTTCTGTAGCCTCACAGGATGCATTGTCGCCAAGCTTTTTGTATGATTTTTACAAACTGTTCATAGTCATGTGGACCTGGAACTAATTGAGATATTTCACTATCAACGATTTCTCTAAGGAGACACCACTGCGCCCGTTCAAAATGGAAGTGTTTCCTGAAAGATACAGTCTTCGGTTTAATAATTTGTTGCGCGCTGCACAAACTTTTGCTTGTGTTGACTGGAGGGTATCGGAGATAGAACTTGCTTCTTGCACATTTGACTGATGTTGTTAGTGACGAACAAGAGGTCGGGATTGTAACATTTTTTGCAGCGGCTGCTGAGGAAAGATTCAGATTGTTTTGGGTCATGGATAAGAGTCAAGATGTTGGTCTCCACCCGCAATTCTACAGCTAAGCCATTATTATTACTCCGTGCGTAGCCCCAATCAACACGATGACTGTTGAAGTCTCTTATGACAATCTTGCTTCATTTATTGTTGTGAACATTTTTTTTTGGAGAGTTGAATTGCTGTTGCTGGTTTATACATATTTATCTGATTCCACGGTAAGCATTTCTATGTCATCAGAATCTGTCAAGTAGGGTCATTTAATAACTATATTAGGTTTGGCAATCATAGCTTTCCCATGTTTAGGGTATGGTCTTTCTACCAAAAGACTCATGCCTTCAACTTTGGGTCTTACGTGGTTATTATCACAGTGCATCTCTTGGATGTATAAGTTACCGCTGTTAAGCTCTTGGCTTAAGTAAGTTAGTAAAACTTTTTTTTTAAAAAAAAAAAAAAAAAAAAGAGAGAATCCTTCGATTCTTATCGATGTTCACTAAAATTTAGGTCCTGAGAAGGCCTGACTTTTTTAGCCATAGCAGCTGTAGACGCTGTCATTGTGGTGCAAAGTTTGGCCTCAGGCAACTTGCCTTCTGTTAATGGGGGACGCGGGACGTGTTGATCTTAACGCCGCTCGTGGAGGCACCTTGCTTGTCTCCCATTAAATAGCATATAATAGCTATTAAATAGCTAATGCGGTAAAAGAGTATTATAAATTTAAAAAAAGTTAGACCGTGTCACCAAAGTTAGGATGTAAGAATGGAAATTTTGCCGAACAGGGGCCTAATCAAAGAAATCTACATTTATTTGCTTAATTAAATGTAAATAAATATGTATTAAGGAATTTTTGTTCTATTTTTTTGTTATATTCACTGACATCAAGAAGAAAGGAAATAAGGTGCGGGCTACAACGGAGAACTGACGACATAATCATGCGAATCTGCTTTCAGCGGACGCGGGGTGAATTCGCGCCTAGACAGTTCGCTGGAATACAAGCGTATTCGCATGAACATTTCTCGCGAGAATACGCATCCACTGGACAGCCAGCCTTAACCTAAAATTAAACTCAAAGTGGTTATTACTTTATAAGTTCGTTTCCTGTTGATCTGTTGACGTGTGAAGTATGGTAATAACTCTACTCAATTATATATATACTACCTATGTTGCTCCGCAACCATGCCAAGAACCTCATTGACGTGGTTGCCTAACTCAGGCTGAATTATCTTGGAGAGGTTATGCAGGCGGAGCAGCTCTGCTGATAAGTAGTGCCACATCTCCCGCGAATCGAGCGACACCCGCCGGCGAATCATCTCGTATTCAAGGCTTGGCGCGTCTGTAATGAAAGGAAATGGGTAGTTTATTATTCAGTTACCAATCAAACGGTAACTAAACAGCGTATCGTAAAATTCATTAAAACTAGTTTTGTTTCTTAAACTCATGTTTTAAATTTTGTGTGTGTTGAAAAACAACTTACTGCCTTTTTACACTAGGTCACCTGGTGGCGCAGCCAGACACGCCACCGGTTGCTCTACTCGTCATGAAGGAGGGATTACAAACAGGGTTGAAAATTACAGGCCATTTAGTTTGACAGCAGTGATAGACAGAATGATGGAAAGATTTATATTCAACTATATCAAAAATGTCTGTTAAGAAAGAAACTGGTTTTCATATCGACAACATGGCTTTAGGCAAGGATATTTATGTGAATCTCAGATGGTGGGCTATATACAAGTTATTTCAGATGAATTAGACAAGGGAGGCCAAGTTGATAGTGTATCACTAGATCTGTCTAAGGCGTTTGACAGAGTAAGCCATGTAATGGTTTTAAATAAACTGAAATCAATTGGATTGGATAAAAAAGTTATTTGCTGTGTAGAGGAATTCTTAAAACACAGAAAGAAAAGTGTTAGGTTATGAAATACATTATCAAAAGAGTTTAAAACAAATATGGGAATGCCACAGGCTAGTGTATTGGAACTGTTGATGTTCATTATTCTAATGAATGACTGTGTTGATGAGTTACGTTAAAAATCTAGGTATTTTGCAGATGATATAATAGTATACAATAGGATCAAAACAGGTGAAGACTGTGAAGGGCTGCGGGCTCACCCGGATAGAATATCTAAATGGGTAGGTCAGCGTGGAATGAAGATAAATGCCAAGAATAGTCAGCTTATAAGGAACACAGATAAAAATCTAAAGGTTAATTATCATTATAGGGTGGGGTCAGAATTGCTTGTTAATAGCTTGAATAGTAAATGTCTTGGCATAACGTTTGATAACAAACTCAGTTTGGCAGAGCACATTGGGCAGGTGGTGGAAAAAATTTACAAAATCCGTCATTTACTGGAGAGGGTGATGAGAGGATGTAACAAAGAAGTTAGGGTGAAGGGTTACAAAACGTTTGTCAGAACATTTTCTGAATATTGTGGTGTAGTTTGGGATCCAATTTTTTAAAATCAAATACAGGGGTCAGAAGGTGTGCAAAGAAGAAGAGCTAGATTAATTTGTGGAAATTATCGTAGGACACAGTTAGTAACCGATACGATAAAGGTATTGGTTTGGGGCTAATTGGAGAATAGGAGGAGGGTGAAGAGAGTGCTGGAAATGTACAGGGCATATGTTGGTGATGGGGCTTGGAGAGTGATTAGTCAAAGAATTAGGAATGTTGCGTGGAAGGGGAAAAGCGACCATGACCACAAGCTTGCGCTCGATCTCGAGCATAAGGGAATAGTAAAATTTTGTTTTGTTGTTAAGGGTGTCAGGGATTGGAACAAATTACCAATTGTAGTGATGAATAACTTACAAAAACGCTTAAGGAATTTAAAATTAAAATTTGTAAATCGGAAAAGTAAATGGGGGAGGCAAAATTGACACCAGAGCGGTAGCTCCATCGCAATTAAAGGAATAATTAATTTAAAAAAAATATTTTGAATGAAAAGGATAAAGCGAATGGAGAGGAAGATGCATGTACAGTCGGGGACAGAATTCGAGAGACCCCTCGCCTTTCGATTATGCTTCGTTCTCGACACGAATACCGCATGGGACAGCATAACTGGTAGGTGGTACACTAAATTCATGATAAAATAGACCTCTCATACCCAGCACTTTACCCAAGACTAAAAAAATGAGCCCGCGCAGCAAGAAACTCGCAGACGCTCAGAGGGAAAGTTCGGAGTTCTGCAGTAAAAATAATCACGAATATCACCATTTTAGTCATAATAATTATTTAAATAACCAAATTGATTAATTATAGAGAGATGGTAACACTTTTTTTCGTAATTTTGATAACCGTTGCGTATTTTCTTCCCTCGAATAAACAGTTAACAATTCGCTAGCAAACGCAATTATATGGCGAATACAGAAAAGAATCGCTAAATTACGCACGGAAAACCAATAAGAGAGTTTGAATGGACTTAGTTACACTTTCTACCGCTGCAGCGTTATAGAACTGTGCGTGTGACAAATACACACAAAGGTTAAGGGTAAGTAGAAAGAGCATTCACGAAAGAACTCTAATGGTAAACTAAGTCACGAAATATAAATAAACTATTCCCAGAAAATTAAATGGTGCGGAATATTAACACCTTAATTTTGTTTTCATCATACCATATTTAGAAGGTAAGCTAAACTTGAACGCAGTAGCAACAGTTTTAGTAGTAATAATAATCATTAAGAACAGTAAATAAATAAAAAAAAATCCGTCTGCAATGTGAATTAGCGGTTCCACATTTTAAATCTGGAAGATGGAAGTAGTAAACTATCATCTCTCTCTTTGTTTCTAACTAACACTGATATTTCTATAAAATTTTCTGTCAAGCTTTATTTCCTGCCGTCCAAGCCCGATGGGTTATAGGTAACACTGTTACCTGGCATTCGGGAGGCCGCGAATTCAAACCCCGTCGGGGATCCAGTTTCAGTATTCCATGATTTTCGTAAATCTCTCCAGCTGAACTCCAGAAAAGTTCCTTCAAAAAGCGGTGGCTGAAATTCTTACCCGATCCTAGTTTCCAATACTATCAGGATTCATATCACATTGCCACCGAAGATATGACGAAGACATGACAAAAAAATAAAATAACGTGGTGGGTATGTGGTATCCGGCTTCCGGGAGGTCGTGGGTTCGAATACCCATCTTGCCATCCAGGTAAAACGTTTTAGATGGTTTCCCCAAATCACTCCAGGCGAATGCAGGGATTGTTCCTTCAAAAGGCCATGGATGAATTCCTCCCCATTACTTGTCCCCAGTCCTTTCCTGCCTCTAATGACCTCGATTAGATGTAAAGCTAGAAGCAAAACATAATTGCTCAAATAAAAATAATTACATCTCTGTGGTGTGTTTTATACCTTTTCCTTGTTGGATTTATCTTATTCGACGGCCGAACATGGTAGCGAAGGGACTAGAGTGCTATTTCCACATGTGGAGAGTCTCTAGTTCGGTGTTGTATTAGGGCTGGTCGACGTGGAAATCATTATAGAGAGAAAAGGACTTGGGGCATGTTTCGGGAAGGAATTCAGCCTTGGCCATACCACAGAATTATCCCAGCACTCACGGAGTGATTTCGATTAATCGGTATTGTGGTATGTCTTGTATCGTCTTTCAATTGTATGAGCAAAAAGCATTTGGAAATATATCAGTACACAGGATAAACACACAAAACGGTTTAGCTGGATGAATGGCTATCGGGAGGAATGCCATTAAAAATTTAAAGACATTTTTATTGAACCAAAAGGCAATTGACCTCCTTCAAAAATATCTCGCTGGTCCACCTCATCTCACAAAAAAATATTCCTTGTTTGGTGCCAACTAGTAACATGGCTGAGTTTAAACATGTATTAGGATAAAAAAAATTGGAAAGTAGGCGTACTATAGTGAATCTGTTTATTGCACACGGGAGGGGTATTTAATTTCAGTTGAGTGTATAGGATTTAATCTCTTTAACATTATGCGTGGTTATTTCGTAAGAAGAAGATCTCCTGCTGGCTCAGTTCAGACGCAAGGAGGAGGTAACCGTCCGACAAACGTTTCGAGGAAGTGTTTATTTACCAGTGGCTCTGAGGAAGTGAAGAACACTTGTTCAGTAGAATTAGCTCTAATAAAATTTGTGAATATGACCATCCGTACACGAAATATGCCGATTTTCGAATTACAAGCACTTACAAATACAGTGACCGTCATTTGCCGAAAGTAACAGAAACAACTTCATATAACATATTAAAGTTACTTCATCATAATTAGAAGACCGATGAAAATGTTGAAAAATAATATTGAAGTAATATGTATAGGTCATTAAAAATTCCTGAAAATCACTTGTCGAGGATTTTAACTTCAGCATACCCTCATTGCGTCTTGTAATGTTCTACTTGCACTATTTGATTACAAAATTAATTAATCAATATTCCGTGATAATGGAGCTATTTAAAAGAAGAAGAAGAAGAAGAAGAAGAAAAAAAAAACTGGAAGTGCACGTGCGCACGTTATTGAAAATTGACATGCCTCCATCTGCTGATGTAAATATTTTATGACCTTCCGCGCCATTGACCATTTAACCTGCTGACTATTGTGTCAGCCTTTGTTGAGGTAATGTGGAATTCTATTGTTAGGTCAACACAAGACGAACACTACACTCATTCAAAAGCAACCATATGCGCAGAAGAACTCGAATCAGTGACCTTTATTAATATTAATAAATTTCTCTCGGGCTTTCCAGCCGTGTTAAGATGTTACATTTGTGGGACGTTTCGAAGGCGTCCAACTCTGCCTTTATTCTCAACCAAATATCAATCATTAAGGCAGAGTTGGACGCCTTCGAAACGTCCCAAAAATGTAAGATCTTAACACTGCTGGAAGCCCGAGAGAAATTTATTAATATACAACGCTGTGAAAGATTATGATCTTACTTTATTATTATTACTCCGCGATTCACTAAAATTGTGTGGTGGAGGGTGTATTGCTCCTATCCGAAAGGGTAATGGTTTGGCAGGGATATACGGGATATGGCAGGAGGCCTTTACAATGCGATGACAGTGTTCTAGCCCCTACACTGCTAGCGCCAGCTTACGTATCTTGGTCGGGACTCTTGCGAAGGAATTTGTGAATGTGTCTGCGGTCGTGGTTTGCCAACACGGAAGACAATTCCGTAGGCCCACAGAACAAGGAAAGTATCAGACATTTCAGGCATGAGATTTTCCTCATCTTCGTTCAACTAACTTGCTTATATTGCTACCTGAGGTTCACACAGATAACAGACGAGAGAATTATACAACTTTAGAACCGTATATCCTCGAGGGACTTTCTGAACATTTTTAAATTTGTTTCCAGCTTGACATCTCGACTTTGAGGTCATGGGAGACTTGAATATGGACTTTCTGGTGAACTATACCGACGTTCGCAGTGATTTGGAAAAACTGCAGAAAATCCAAATCTGGATGGCCAGAAGCGGATTTGAACCCGCATCCTCTCGAATGCCAGGCCAGAACATTATCGCTCGTCCACTACGCTCAGGATTTTTAATTGACCGTAACATATAGATATATAGGAACAATAATTATAGACTGACTCGGCTAATTCTACTGAACAAGTGTTCTTCACTTCCTCAGAGCCACTGGTAAATAAACACTTCCTCGAAACGTTTGTCGGACGGTTACCTCCTCCTTGCGTCTGAACTGAGCCAGCAGGAAGATCTTCTTCTTACGAAATAACCACGCATAATGTTAAAGAGATTAAATCCTATACACTCAACTGAAATTAAATACCCCTCCCGTGTGCAATAAACAGATTCACTATAGTACGCCTACTTTCCAAATTTTTTTATCCTAATACATGTTTAGAACTCAGCCATGTTACTAGTTGGCACCAAACAAGGAATATTTTTTTGTGAGATGAGGTGGACCAGCGAGATATTTTTGAAGGAGGTCAATTGCCTTTTGGTTCAATAAAAATGTCTTTAAATTTTTAATGGCATTCCTCCCGATAGCCATTCATCCAGCTAAACCGTTTTGTGTGTTTATCCTGTGTACTGATATATTTCCAAATGCTTTTTGCTCATACAATTGAAAGACGATACAAGACATACCACAATACCGATTAATCGAAATCACTCCGTGAGTGCTGGGATAATTCTGTGGTATGGCCAAGGCTGAATTCCTTCCCGAAACATGCCCCAAGTCCTTTTCTCTCTATAATGATTTCCACGTCGACCAGCCCTAATACAACACCGAACTAGAGACTCTCCACATGTGGAAATAGCACTCTAGTCCCTTCGCTACCATGTTCGGCCGTCGAATAAGATAAATCCAACAAGGAAAAGGTATAAAACACACCACAGAGATGTAATTATTTTTATTTGAGCAATTATGTTTTGCTTCTAGCTTTACATCTAATCGAGGTCATTAGAGGCAGGAAAGGACTGGGGACAAGTAATGGGGAGGAATTCATCCATGGCCTTTTGAAGGAACAATCCCTGCATTCGCCTGGAGTGATTTGGGGAAACCATCTAAAACGTTTACCTGGATGGCAAGATGGGTATTCGAACCCACGACCTCCCGGAAGCCGGATACCACATACCCACCACGTTATTTTATTTTTTTGTCATGTCTTCGTCATATCTTCGGTGGCAATGTGATATGAATCCTGATAGTATTGGAAACTAGGATCGGGTAAGAATTTCAGCCACCGCTTTTTGAAGGAACTTTTCTGGAGTTCAGCTGGAGAGATTTACGAAAATCATGGAATACTGAAACTGGATCCCCGACGGGGTTTGAATTCGCGGCCTCCCGAATGCCAGGTAACAGTGTTACCTATAACCCATCGGGCTTGGACGGCAGGAAATAAAGCTTGACAGAAAATTTTATAGAAATATCAGTGTTAGTTAGAAACAAAGAGAGAGATGATAGTTTTACTACTTCCATCTTCCAGATTTAAAATGTGGAACCGCTAATTCACATTGCAGACGGATTTTTTTTTATTTATTTACTGTTCTTAATGATTATTATTACTACTAAAACTGTTGCTACTGCGTTCAAGTTTAGCTTACCTTCTAAATATGGTATGATGAAAACAAAATTAAGGTGTTAATATTCCGCACCATTTAATTTTCTGGGAATAGTTTTATTTATATTTCGTGACTTAGTTTACCATTAGAGTTCTTTCGTGAATGCTCTTTCTACTTACCCTTAACCTTTGTGTGTATTTGTCACACGCACAGTTCTATAACGCTGCAGCGGTAGAAAGTGTAACAAGTCCATTCAAACTCTCTTATTGGTTTTCCGTGCGTAATTTAGCGATTCTTTTCTGTATTCGCCATATAATTGCGTTTGCTAGCGAATTGGTTAACTGTTTATTCGAGGGAAGAAAATACGCAACGGTTATCAAATTACGAAAAAAGTGTTACCATCTCTCTATAATTAATCAATTTGGTTATTTAAATAATTATTATGACTAAAATGGTGATATTCGTGATTATTTTTACTGCAGAACTCCGAACTTTCCCTCTGAGCGTCTGCGAGTTTCTTGCTGCGCGGGTTCATTTTTTTAGTCTTGGGTAAAGTGCTGGGTATGAGAGGTCTATTTTATCATGAATTTAGTGTACCACCTACCAGTTATGCTGTCCCATGCGGTATTCGTGTCGAGAACGAAGCATAATCGAAAGGCGAGGGGTCTCTCGAATTCTGTCCCCGACTGTACATGCATCTTCCTCTCCATTCGCTTTATCCTTTTCATTCAAAATATTTTTTTTAAATTAATTATTCCTTTAATTGCGATGGAGCTACCGCTCTGGTGTCAATTTTGCCTCCCCCATTTACTTTTCCGATTTACAAATTTTAATTTTAAATTCCTTAAGCGTTTTTGTAAGTTATTCATCACTACAATTGGTAATTTGTTCCAATCCCTGACACCCTTAACAACAAAACAAAATTTTACTATTCCCTTATGCTCGAGATCGAGCGCAAGCTTGTGGGTCATGGTCGCTTTTCCCTTCCACGCAACATTCCTAATTCTTTGACTAATCACTCTCCAAGCCCCATCACCAACATATGCCCTGTACATTTCCAGCACTCTCTTCACCCTCCTCCTATTCTCCAATTAGTCCCAAACCAATACCTTTATCGTATCGGTTACTAACTGTGTCCTACGATAATTTCCACAAATTAATCTAGCTGCTCTTCTTTGCACACCTTCTGACCCCTGTATTTGATTTTAAAAAATTGGATCCCAAACTACACCACAATATTCAGAAAATGTTCTGACAAACGTTTTGTAACCCTTCACCCTAACTTCTTTGTTACATCCTCTCATCACCCTCTCCAGTAAATGAAGGATTTTGTAAATTTTTTCCACCACCTGCCCAATGTGCTCTGCCAAACTGAGTTTGTTATCAAACGTTATGCCAAGGATATTTACTATTAGTGTACCACCTACCAGTTATGCTGTCCCATGCGGTATTCGAGTCGAGAACGAAGCATAATCGAAAGGCGAGGGGTCTCTCGAATTCTGTCCCCGACTGTACATCATATTCTATCGCTAAAGGAATCTATACTCCTTTTGATTAACTGTATTCAGACGGAAAAAAGTTTACTTAAGAATGACCAAATCGCCTTTGTTTGAATTTTTGTCGTTAATAAATGTTGATATTAACGGGAAAGATACGAAAATGATAAAATGCTTCTTGATTTACTCTTTCGTCTTCTCTACACGTTCCCTTTCACTCATTTCCTTAGTGACATTCTGTAATTCATTGGACTTATTGAACTACACAATGACGTAGTAATTGTCCAATGAAAAATTGAAATTTTTTCACTTAAATTACTGTATAAAATACTCCAATAACAGTTTCATATGCGAGAATATAATTGTCTCAGACATATTTATATATATATATATATCTTAATATCAAATTAATCAAAATTTTGATACTAGGAAATGTAATGTCTATCTGGCAAAACCTACAGGGCAGGGCTTTCATTTAAAGCAAATATGATTGACTTATGAGTTTAAGTAAATTACTTAATGCATTTTAAATATGTTTTATAGTAAATGGTTGTAAATATTATCAGTCTAGACCTCGGATTTTAGACAGAAAACTCTTTTATTCCTGTCTGAAATACATGAAAATAACATCAAATATAAGAGATTTGTGGATATTTAGGACCGCCATTTGTGATTTTATAATGCCTAAATATTTCTCAATATTTCTCCATGTTTATGTCAACAGAAACGAAAGTTTCTTGAAGTTGACTGTTTCCAGAAGTAGCGATAAAGATGAAGAGAATCAAAAGAAGATTGGTAAACATTATCGTGTTTGAAACTATTGTTAGTTGGTGTAGACAGCTTGTTCCGTGTTACTGTTACCTCAGATGTTGAATTCCTCAAAAATGTTCGAGTGGGACGAGTGAAAATTTAATAAATTTAATTGAATTATATGCAAAGGCAGATTGTTTGGTGGAATCCAAGTGATTCAAGCCATAAAAAATCGCTAAAGAAACACGATCCGTTGGTGATGTTAAGTAAAAGCAACTGGTGCAAACTTTAATGAAGGTAAAAAAAAAAAGATTGGGAACTAAAAAAATCTGGCGCTCCTGCAAATTTGCTTAAAAAATATTTGAAATTTCTTGTGTCATTGTTCATAAAAAGGATTTAGTGATATACAAGTAAATTCAAACAAGGTTTTATTATTTCTATAGTAATAGGTATATCTCTATTTAGTTTTTAACCACAATTTTAACAGTATTTAATATCAGATTGCAACGGAACCATTCCTTCTGATACACAAATTAGTTGGCGAATTCCTGTCGAATAATTTTTGTTTCAATGGACGAATTACGTGCTCGTTTCTGTAATGGCAACATTACTGTTGCTGCGTTTTCGTTTTTTCGCCAAATACCTGGTATTAATTCGCCATTATCACCGTCCTCAGCATGTACAGGGCGGCGTGTAGAATTGTCTTAAAGAATTGCTATGTCTGAGGTTATTGTAGCTGCAGTTACAATTTTTCTACATTTTCAGGAGAGAGTAGTAATGGTTTTTTTTTTAAATCGAGTTGACACAATTGCCAGTACATTTTCTGATAATCTTCTATCCCTAGAAAGCCGATAGTAAAATGTTATTCTCATTGATCCTTTTTCTTGGTGTCCGGGATAAGGTTTCAACAGATTATGAGATAATGGAAAAGCGTAATCGCCCAAAAATATGAGTACATAAGGCATTGACTGATTCCGTTCGACCAGGAAGAGGACCATCAGGTGGTAAATTAAACTGACACATCATCAGCATCTTCTTGAAATGAGTAATTGCAAATACACCTCCATCATCCATATCCATACACCAATCAACATAATGCACAGGAATTTTAACCAGTATATGCACATTATAGCCCAGCCCTCCTTCCCCCCCTCCACCCTCCCCCCCCCCCCCCGTCTTCATTGTCATGTAAACGTTCTCCTACTTCATTCCTTCCTTCAATTGACATTTGTACAAGTGAAGAAATGCCACAAACGCTCAACATGCATCTGCCAGTCCACATAATATTAATTATGAAGATATGGCAAATGACTTTTTGTACTGTTATAGTGAAGTATATTTCAGCGTTTTTAAAAATTTCACGTACCGTTGGTATCTTTTAGATAGAAAATTAAAATTACAAAATAATTCATGAATTTGAATCATTTATTGCCACACGAAAAAAAAAAAAAGGTTACAATTGAATTTACCTGTGATTCTTGGCTGTCCGGGTGGCGCCGCGTCATATTTCTTGTGGTCTTCTTCCAAGGCAGAAACTGCCCTGGAAGAAGACCACAGAATGATGTGATGGTCGAAACGTCAGCTACAAGAAATATGACATGGCGTCACCCGGACAGCCAAGAATTGACAGACTCTGGCCACGGAAGCTTACGATTACATTTGAATTTATCTGTATTTGATCACGGAGAACTGAAATAATAGCATCACAATCTTCTGCACAATTTTGGAACTTGGTATTACCAGATTCGAATAAGTACATCATAGACGTAGGTATATCAATCTCCAGTAGCTAGAATCTTAAAGCAGCAGCAAACGTTCCATGGAGACATTGCGGCCCTGTAGTTCGTATTATTTTATTTCCAATAAACAGTTGCCCCGTAGTTCTGGAAACAGTCAACGACAAGGATTTTTTTTTTTTTTTTTTTTAGCTTCAGTATAAGTCGTCATCAAGTATATATTATTGTATTTTCCAATGTATGGACGCCACAGGACGGACAAGACATTCACACAGACACACAACACTTAACATCCATGCCCGCGGCCGGATTCGAACCGGCGGTCTTCGCTGCCGAGGCCGGCGACAAGGAACTTTTGTTTCTGTTGACATAAACATGAGAAATATTGAGAAACATTGGATAACAAGAGGTAACAAATTGCGGTAACAAGCAACATCATCAATATTCCTCTGTGTTCCTTTGGTCGTCGTCATAGAACCTTTACTGCCTTTCTTAAACTGGCGGGAGTATGTTGTCCGTCGACATTGCCTCCAGAAGTATTTGGGGGATACAAAGCTTTTTGTTGGTGTGGCTACTCGGTGGTGTTTGTTTTAGTCAGATGATTAGAGTTAATGGTCTCTTATGACGGTCATGGTGATGTCATACCAACCGATATT
>CM061918.1:16457557-16526842 GCA_031002005.1 Vandiemenella viatica
CCTTACACGACAGGTGTTTACTAATAGCTATAAATACACCACCTCCATTTGAATGTAACCTATCCTTATGGAAAACATTCATGCTACTGTTAAAAATTTCTGCTGAACTTATATCCGGTTTTAACCAGCTTTCAGTACCTAATACAATATCAGCTTCTGTGTTACTAATAATGCTTTCAAGCTCAGGCTGTATATTACAAACACTTCTACAGTTATTAATATAATTTTCTCGGGCTTCCAGCCGTGTAAATATGTCACATTTGTGGGACGTTTCGAAGGCGTCCTTCTCTGCCTTCATTCTCAACCAAAGGTCAATGATTAACTGTTTGTTTATTCAGCCGCTGCTACGGAAACGGTGGAAAACAAAAACCAACACAACGGGATTACGTCATCCGCTCTTCTGCTCGTTACCGACGCTTAACTGTTTCAGAATTTTAATAGCCAGGTTCCAGGCCGCACTGAGTTGATAACCAGTGTCCATGTTAACTAATAAATCAGTTCGTCTTGGACAAGAAGAAAAATCTACGGTGGCCGAACATAGTGTGCAAGAGGGTCACACTTTTGAATTTGAAAAAACAACAATTTTAGGCCGGGTGAAAGATTTTTGGGCCAGCGTTATTACAGAGGCTGTAGAAATAAGATCAACTGTGGAAGTAATAGCAACAGATTGGACGTTACTAGTTAAATGGCACAAGAGGATTGGAGGTCGTCACAAGTAAATTGTGGTAAATTAAAGGCATTGCGTGGGAATGCAGTATCGGGTAGTGGAAGGGAGGTATGGAAAAACCTCTAGGCGAAGGGTGGGTGCGAAGACTAAGAGGAGTATTAGAGACGCAAGGAACTCTGTAATGTTATCCCATACTAAGTAATGTTCGAAGAACCCTGGGAGGTTATAAAATAAAAGTAGGGGAGCAAAGATCTCCATACTATTAAGCCGTGCACGTGGGAATGTGTCACGAAGAACCAAATAATGTTGGAGAAAAACATAAGTCAAGGGTCTCTATAATTAACGAAGACGTGAATTGGGGATGGTTACGCAAAATGAAGGAGAAGGAGGTGACAAACGTGAGAGTTTTTGTGGGAATTATCAAACTGTGAACAGTTCTGTTGGCGGTCAGCGGGCATCGCTGTCATCAGCGAAATCGTACGTGTGTCGCTGAAGGAGTATGACGTCAGAAGTCGAGTACAATGAAAACACGTAACAGCATTGTAGTTGGGATATAAAGCTAAATTAGTTAAGAAGTCATAGGGGAAGCAAAATTGAAAGTACTAATAGCGTAAGTCATATAAAAATCCCTTATAATTACTGGGAAATTAAGAGGAAGAATTGACAGAAATCATAGTGTAAGAATCATAAAACTAAAAATGAAATAGACTACATTCTGTCCAATTACCGACACAATTCCTGAAGTCCTCCCATCTGAAGTTAGAAGGGCAGCGCACGAAATAAAAAAGGATTAGCTAGTGGTTATGATGGCTTATCTATTGACGTACTCCAATTGACTGGAGAAGAAACCTACAGACACCTAGCTAAGGTGTTTTCACAATGCCTCGAAGAGAGAAATATCCCATCCAGCTGGAACAAAGCAATGATTGTGTTGCTACACAAAAAAGGCAGTCGTTACAATATTAAAATCTACCGCCCCATAAGCCTCCTTCGTAACATATTCAAAGTGTTTACAAAGGTCATCAATAACCGCATCAGTTCCACCTTGGACACAGTGCAACCAATTGAACAGGCTGGCTTTAGGTCAGAATTCAGCACAGTAGATCTCATCCACAAAGTAATAAGTTGAGCAAATGAATACCAGATGCCACTCTGTTTGGCCTTTATCGATTTTGACAAAGCTTTTGATTCAGTCCATCACTCAGCAATCATGCAAGCCCTTTTAGAACAAGGAGTGAATCCAGGCTATATCGACTTACTATATAACATCTACACCACTTCCACTGCCTTTGTCAACATCGCTGAAGCCACCAAAGAGTTTCCAGTAGAAATATGAAAGAGGGGTAAAACAAGGAGACTCTATATCCCCCAAACTATTCACATTAGTCCTAGAGTTGGCAATGTCAAAAATCCAATGGCAAAACCGAGGTTTGAGAATAATTGAAATAATTCTCAACAACTTATGATTCGCTGATGATATAGTTTTCCTCTCAAACAGTCTGGAAGAGCTCAAAGAACTGATAAATGAACCAGAGGCAGCGTGCAGTAAAGTGGGCCTTAAAATAAATATATCAAAAAGCAAAATCATGCAAAAAAATGGGCAGAAAAAAATAAAGACAAGGCAGACGCGAAAGATTCTGGTATTGAGTCCATAGATCAGTTCATCTATCTTGGCCAACTGATCAATATGAATGGCGACTCAAAGCCTGAGATCTACAGACGGATAAAGCTGGGCTGGAGAGCATACGGAAGAAATTCCTTAATTTTTAAATCTAACATGCCAGTACATCTTTAAAAACAGGTATTTGAACAATGTGTATTACCGGCCCTCACATTTGCCTGCCAGACTTGGACCCTGAATAATCATACGAAGCAAAAACTGAGAACTGCCCAGCGAAGTATGGAAAGAGCAATGCTAGGTTTTACAAGAAGGTACAAGAAAAGGGCCGTGCACATTCGTTCAATAACTAAAGTAACAGACATCTTAAAAAGAGTCATGACCCAAAAATGCCAAAGGGCCGGTTATATTGCTCGCAAAAGAGATGAATGATGGACTACGAGAAACCTGTAAAGAGCAATAGGAAGACCCCCGGATCGCTGGGATAAGGATATACGTCGAGTTACAGGCGTGAACTGGAAGAGGGTGGCTCAAGATCGCTCAGACTGGAAAGAACTACAACAAAACTATGTAGAAATAAATTCTAATATATGGCTCATTAGACTTAAAGAGACTACATCCTGAAAAAAGGATCGATATAGCTGCAATAATAATAATATATATATCCAATATTATTCACATTCAAGGTAACAGCACTAGTATGTAGAATAAGCAGCAGAGACGGCAGTAAAGGGAATTTAATTTATGGGAATTATTTAAAGTAGACAGCAGAGAAGAAAAATTTAACTTTTATGAGTTACAATAAAGGAATAAAACGAAAAGTACTATGTATAGTTGACACGAGAGGTACATTCTACGCATAGTATGGTCTTCACACAAAATGACGGGAATACCCTTGTAAGTTAGTCTTTAACTGTATTTTGGTGTGTCTTTGAAGTAATGTGAGTCCTGCAGAATTATTTAAGATTACTGATAAAAGAAATAAAGTTATACATGTGTATAAGTGTACAATATAGAATATAAGGTATTAAAATGTTAGGGGTCAATGTGATCTCAGAAGAGAATAGGAGAAGTTGAGTTAATCAGCTAACCAGTGTTGGTGCATTTACATTGTAACAGTCATCCTGATTGAGTAACTAAGATCATTCTAACATTCTATTTTGTGATTAAAATCTCTACAGTCATATTGTAGATATGTAATGTTAAAGTATGAATGTAAATTTGAATCATAAGGGAGTAGTGAAAAATCAAATGAAAAGTCATGATTGTTATTAGAATAAGTGGAGCCAAGTCATAAGTATTAAAAAGGAGAGATCACAGCATTGCTAAATATAGCTTAGGAATTATTGCAGTATCTTCATAATTACAGAGTAAACATGAGTTCTGAGAAATTAAAGATTTAATGAATCAGAATTAGATGTAAAAATTAATTGTGGAAATAAAATCATTCATGTAAGTCAATATGGAGTTGTGTCACTAAATGGTAATTAATAATTATGAATCAAAAGGCACACAATCAACACTGTTAGTCTTTAGTGATAGGATGATAAGGTTTAACTAAATAACAATGAAATAAATTAATAATTAAAATGTAAATTGTTCTGTAGGAATCATGGCAAATATATTTATATAGAATAGTCAATTTGATGTGTAGAGAACCACTGTATGAATAGAATTAAGAGGATGTTACACTAATCGAAATTTTACAAGTGTTCTAGTAACCTATAATATGGCTGGAGTTGCGAATGAAAACAAGAAAGAAGCTGTGCTGTCCAGTAGCGTAACTAGGTCAACAAGGGCCCCGGTGCAAAAAATTTATTTTGGGCCCTCGGGCCAGACGGGCGACCTTTTTTTTTTGTTTGCTCTGGTAGGGGCTCCCTGAACTGAGGATGGGGCCCTTGAATTGTTCTTTAGGGGCCCCTGAGCAGTGGTTGGGTCCCCCCCCCCCGAGCAGCGAGGGCCTTAGGCGACGGTAGAGCTAAAAAAATAAAAAAAAGGTCGTGAAGGCTCGTGGGCCCTCTAAACTGCGCTGGAGGGCCCCTAGAGGTGTGCTTAGGGGCCCCTTGAGATAAGCTTGGGGGCCCCCTGAGCATGAGGGCCCCGGTGCACTTCACCGCCTAGCCCCATAGTAGCTACGACCCTGGTGCTGTCCTTACAACGCAGTGCTGCCGTAACCGTCGTGAAGTCATGTCAACTGCTAGCGCAGCAGGGCGGTCTCAGCTCACGGGGACGTCTGTATCTGCTGAGTCAAGCCAAATAAATAAGAGTCGGCAGGATCGACACTGCCACAACATTTCAATCCAGCCCAAATCAAAATAAAATAACACAGATAAATCATTTTAATTGTATTTATAAAAATCAACATCTCAATAACACAGAGAAAAAGAAATTGTAATTAGTTTTAAGGAAAATCGGTAATTACCGTAGTTTTAAGTAATTTTGTAAACTGTATTTACAAAACACGTCCTGCATGGGCTTCGAACGTGTCGAAGACAGATACGTGTTGTGATCGAGGTTGATCACTTGTCTAAAAACCTCATATTAATTCTCAAGTCAGTATCCAGGGCGGGTTAGCACGAAAAAGTTAAGCAATGGTAGAGTTCTACGACCTGGCGGAAGTAGCACGCCACTCAGCAAGTTCTAAAGCACCAGTAATTACTGCAAGCTGGTATACCATAGTTACTTTATAAGGCAGGTTAGCGAGGAGTATTACCCTCTCCACATAGTGGCATTAGGAAGGGGAAGTATCAATTTTAACCCTGGGGGCAGGGGTCTGTCGGTCTCTCTATGAAGTCTTTCAACGTAACACATCGACGCCGAGGGCGTCGTAGACATGAAGATGATGTCTATCGTCTAACACAAAGGTGGGCTCTACTGTGATAGCTGGCTGTGAATATTCAGAGGGTCAATGGTTTAGTCATCGTCATGTAGGCATCGGCTAATAGAGAGATTAAAAATATTCCAGTTAGTCTAGGCTTCGAGGCGCCCAGTAGTTACATGCTCGCCTAGTCCTTGGCCTATCTCTAATGATGCAGTTAGACGCATGACGATTTTGTTACAACGCCAATTAAACAAACTAAAATTCACGTATGCCACCAGTTATGTAAATAAAGGTATAAATATGTAACTGCCGTTTACAGTAATTTAACCTCCATTCCTATATTAATATCTGAAGGTACTGACCCATATAACCTGTCAGGTGTTGCAGTAGGGACCTACGACGAATATTCATATCAGAACCATGGTAGAGTTCTACTCTCGACCATTATCCATGGCTCCAGTAGAAGCTCACCCTGTCCGCTCTTGTCGATAAACTGACAGGATCACTACAACTTCAACACATTGTCTTGACATTTGCAAAATGAATAAAGAAATTACTCATGCTAATGCATTAAGTTTCTAAATACATATTCGGCCAATGTAGATTGACTGAACCATCATATACGGGTTTGTAGGAGACAAAGACATTATTGTATTTTAGTGCCACCAAATGTTGTCTTCAATATTAGAAATATATAGTTTACATCAACAGTAATATGATAGAACCTGGCCAGCGTGCTCCGGTAGTGCCCCCAGAATCGCGACAGGTGTCTGAGACTGGCAGGAAGACGTCCTCCCAAACGGCGTTGTGGTAGGGCCAGCTTTTCCCATGAAGCACCATTGTTCGCTGGGTGCCGTACGCCGCAATCAGGGAGAAGACCATATAGTGCAACTGACAGCCATAACCACAGGGCTGCAAATGAATTTTATTAAGGGATGATAAACTTATAATTTACAAATCAGGATTTTGCACAGCATTTTCCGGTAGGTATATATGGTATTATGAGCGACATCTTTCTTAGTCTTTTTGTCATGACCAAAGTCTGAGAATTAACAGTTTAGGACTACACTGGAAACTCATTACAATAGTTAAACTAATTACATATGTTTTTTTATCACAACCCTAAAATATTTGGATTTGTTACTAAAGCTATATCCCACAGTATTCCACCGTATGGGAGTCGTACAGGAAGATTCTAGCCTCAAACATACATGCTCATATCACAAAATTTGACAGAAAATTTGTGTAAAAATCGTACTACACAATGAAGCATAAATTTCTTACATCAGTGTTACTACACACTGTCAGTAGTGCGGGAAGGATGAAGCTCTATAATCCCAACTTCCGGTCACGTGACACAAAATGGCTGCCCTTCCCCTTTTCCCCTTCCCCTCCATGACGCCACTTCCGGTTGGCGGGAAACTCTAATCTAGTGCAGTGTTGCCACATTGACGGCATGACGACCGCTTTATTCTAGCTGTTATTTCACTTATCTCCAACAATGTTACTCTGAAATCAGCGATATTATTTCCGATTGTGTACTATATGATGTAGAAATTCCAGCTGCACAAATGCTGCAATGTAGCATATAAACACATCCTGCCACCAGGTGTCTCCACCGAACAGCGCATGCCACGAGAAACTTCATCTGCACATGCGCCGGCCAGAGATATTCCACTTCGCCACGAGATCTTCTATCCCTGTCTTGCGGGGGAAAACCCTACCCTAAGGCGTATTTGCACAGGTGTCGACATGTAGGTACTTGCTCGGCCGCCGAGACCCTGTTGCGACATCTACATCTACATATATCCTCTGCAATTCACAAAATTGTGGGTGGCAGAGGGTGCTCAGCACCAAAGCTAATCTCTTTGCTGTGCATTCCAATCCCTAATGGTACGAGGGAAAAAAGAATTCATATAAGAATCAGTCCGGCACCTTATTTCTCTAATTTTATCTTTCCTGTCCTTAGGTTGGTGGAAGAAGTATTTCACTACACTCAAAAGTGAAAGTGGGAGTACGCATGTTATCCAATAAGTTTAAACGAGACGTGTGTCGTCTATCTACCAGAGACTCCCAACCTAGTCTACTAATTAGTTCTGTGACGCTTTCATAAGGACTGTAGCAAGCGGTCACGAATCGAGCGGCTCTTCTCTGTACTTTCTCAATACTTTCGATCAACCCCTTACGAAACGGATCCCAAATGGCACAACAATAGTCCAAATGTGGACGCACAAGAGATTTGTACGCTATCTCCTTTGTTTGTTCATTACAATTTTTCAAGATTCGACCTATGAATCGCAGCCTAGAATTTGCTCTACCTACTAACGAATTAATGTGTATGTCCCATTTCATATTCCTTTGTACTGTTACTCCCAAATATTTCATAGAATCGACCATATCAATAACTGTATTGTTTAACTCGTATTTCTGAACAATTGGATTCTTTTTATTAGTTATGCTAATTGTCTTGCACTTTTTACAATTTAGATTAAGTTGCCACTCATCGCACCAAGCCAAAAATTACATCCAGATCGCGCTGAATTTCTAAGCAATCGGCCAAATTTCTTACTTCCCTATAAATAACCGCATCATCTGCAAACAATCTAAAAAGGCTTTTCAATTTGTCTCCGAGATCGTTTATAAAAATTAAAAAAAGAAGTGTTCCAATTACACTTCCTTGAGGTACACCCGATGTAACATCTAGATTAGAAGAACTTTCTCCTTCAACGACAACATACTGCGACCGACCAGTTAGAAAATCCTTTATCCATTCACAAAGCTGATCCGATATACCGTACGCTAGAAGCTTCGCTAAAAGGCGGTTGTGTGGCACAGAGTCAAAGGCTTTCTGGAAATCTAGAAAAATTGCATCTACTTGTGAACCTGCATCGATAACTTTCATTACGTCGTGTGTGAATAGGGCCAGCTGTGTTTCACATGATCTTTTCTTCCGAAATCCGTGTTGATTTGTTGTAAGCAAATTATTATCATCTAGAAAATTCATAATGTTCGAGCATATAATATGCTCCATAACTCTACTACAAACAGATGTTATAGATATGGGACGATAGTTCCCAGGATCACTTCGATCACCTTTTTTGAAAATCGGAGTTACTTGCGCGATTTTCCACTCTGAAGGTACTTTTCGCTCTTCTAATGATTTACTGAATATATCAGACAGAAATGGCCCGATTTCCGCCGCATACTCTGAAAATACTCTTACTGGAATTCCATCCAGCCCCGGTGCTTTCCCCCACTTCAGAAGCTCTAATTGCTTAATGATACCTGCAGTATCTATTCGTAATGATTCCATCACCGACTCGCCACGGCGTGGGAAAACGGGAATACTATCCTTATGTTCATTTGTAAATGAATTTTTGAATACAGTATTTAGTACGTTAGCTTTATCGCAGCTTTCATTAACCTCGGAACCTTCACGAATTAGTGCTGGAATATTGCTGTTGGTACAATTAACTTTTCATACATACGACCAAAATTTCTTTGGGTTTTCTGTGAGACTCTTAGAGAGAGAGTTGGAGTGAAAATCGTTAAAGGCCTCGCGCATTACATTCTTAATACGTCCTCTTAAATCAGCTAAGGTTTCTAAATCGCTGCGACAACCCTTCCTTCTTGAGCGTGCGTGTATTTTCCGTTGTTTTTTGAGTAATCTTTTGACTTCGCATGTGTACCACGGTGGATCATTCTCCCCATTTATTGTCCGCTTTGGTATATATATTTCCATGCCTTCCCTGACTATATGTATAAAACGATGCCACATCTCTTCAACGGTGTCCTTTGTTGACTTGAAGTTATGATAATTATTCCTCAGGTAGGTTCTAAAACACTCCTTTGAGGCCTTATTGAATCTGTATACAATTCGCCCTTTTTTCCTTTTTCGCTTGGTCATTAATTTGATAGTCGCAATTACCGCTTTGTGATCGCTTATTCCTGTGGTCGTTGAAACGTCGGTGAATAATTCTGGCCTGTTAGTAACCAGCAAGTCTAAAATGTTTTCGCTACCGTTATGACACCGCGTAGGTTCATTAACTAGCTGCTCGAGATGATTATCTGACAAAAACTCGAGAATTACTTCAGAAGCTGCCTTATCCCTGCTACCTGTGATGTGAACGTAATTACGCAAGTCAATATAAGGCAGATTGAAGTCGCCTCCTAGAATCATAGCATGATCCTTAAAACGGCTAGCTATACTATTTACATTATTTCTCAACTCCTCGACGATAACTATGTCGGAATCGGGTGGACGGTAGAAGGCGCCTATAATTAGTTTTGACCCAGCAACGTTGAGTTTAATCCATATGATTTCACAGATCGTATCGACGTCTATTTCATTACATGGGAGAAATTTACTCACAGCTATAAATACCCCACCTCCATGAGAATGTAATCTGTCTTTACGAAAAACGTTCAGGCTATCTTTAAAAGTTTCGGCGGAACTTATTTCCGGATTCAACCAACTTTCTGTACCGATAACGATATCCGCTTCTGTACTACAATGGAGACCAGTTGAATGGTGTCGACTGTATCTTTGTATAAAGAACATTGGTAAAAATTTAGGGGGTGGATAGGGGGAGAGGGCTTCAGTTTTTTTCAAACCAATAGTTGACAGTATTTTTCTCTTTATATTTGACTATACATGTCAAAAGTTTCATCGAAATCGGATAAAAAAATGTAGGTTTGTATAAAAATTAATGTGTGTTAAGGGGTGAGAGAGGTATTTAATTTATTTATTTATTTACTGGTCAGATTCTCCGTGAAAAATTACATGTATATGTCAAGTTTGATGACAATCGATCAAACGGTGTCGAGTGTAGCTTTTTATGAAGAACATTGACAATAATTAAAGGGGTGGAAGGAGGGAGGGCGTTGTGCTTTGACAGAACAAATGTTGACAGGATTTTTCTCTTTGTTTTAAAGTATCCATGGACAAAATTCAATAAAAATCAGATAAGAAATGTATGTTTTCTACAAAATTATGGGGTGTAAAGGAGAGAGGGATAGTTTTTAATTTTTTTTTTTTTTTTTTTTTTTTTTTTAGAAACCTTCTCCATGAAAAACTACTTGTAATTGCCAATTTTAATGGAGATCAGTTAAATGACTATAGCTTTGAATAAAGAAAATTGGCAGACATTAAAGGGGTGGATAGGGGGAGAGGGGTTCAATTTTTTTAAACCAAAAGTTGATAGTATTTTTCTCTTCATTTTTGACTATATATGTCCAAAGTATCATCGAGATCGAATAAGAAATATGGATTTGTAAAAAATTAAGGGTTGGAAGGGGGTAGAAGGAGTGGTTTCTCAATTAAATTCATATCTGACCACTTTGAAGATATACCCTATCCACTAAAAAAATTTCATTTAAATCGGTTCAAAATTGGAGAAGATATCGCTGAACATACATAAAAAAATAAATAATAATACATTCGAATTGAGAACCTCCTCCTTTTTTTTAAGTCGGTAAAAAATCCACCGAAACCACTATATCTACACGGTGGAAATGCGCTATAGGTGTTTTATTTTCTTCCTAGTGTTTGTTGTTAGGTTGAAATACAGCCTTCACCAGAAGAAACGCCTCCAAAAGCACAAAGAACTAAACCTATAACTGTTTTTTTTATATACTATATCTCGAAAACCAAGCGCGAGAAAACAAAACAAAACAAAAATCTTTATTTTTTATTTGTTTTAATAGCTAAAACAAATGAAATTTTTGAAAATAAAATCTAATAGGGGTGCGGCGGCTCCCTACTACTGGTACTAACCATTTGAAATTACGATTAACTGCTTCGCTATAATATTCTCTGCACTCTCTTTTTTCGGAAAAGTTACCACAAATTAAATTAAAAATATCATAATATGAGAGACACCCAGCTATTAGATGACACTGCAAAATTAACGATAATCTATTGAAATGATGGTTAAATCGTAAATTGTAATTTTTTTGCCGTTTATACTTCTCTCCGTTGTAGAAAGTCGCACGAACTTAACAAATAAAAAAAAAATTGTCTTAGATGTAGTAGGCCCTACAAAAACAACTGCCATCTCAGAATCCATACAAGCAATCGGAGACAATGCATTGCATATGTTGTAAACAAATACCAAATGTTTTAGATGGATGCCACAGAACGATTTTCCAAAATATATTTTTTCTTGGTCTAGGCCGAATTTTAACATAACCACGATCTCTATGACAAATCGAGACTGTTTAGGTTGATATGATCCCTGTGCCAATAATTTTTGTGTCATTTTTACAGTGCTGGCAACATTACGCAGTTGCGCAGAGTCTGATATTTCGACATTTTTAATGTAACATGTGGGAATTTTTCCGAAGAAGGATAGTCTAAAACGTGAAGAGAACATTTTGTGGAAGCAGAACTTCAAATTTCAAAAAATTAGTACCAATTTCGGATTTGTTGAGAAAGAGGCAGACTACCCGCATTTCTATACACTTAATGATCTGCGAGTACAAAGCAGCGGGTCAATGCTAGTCGCTTATATTGTAATGAAGAATAGTCTAGAACAAGAACACTAGTTACAACGAGAACATTCCAGAACAGTTTATGCAAAGTTAAGAAATTAAAATTTTACAGGACTTGTTGGATTCGAACCCACTACCTTAAGTCCCACAGTCTCTTAACATAACCATTACACTACAACAGTCTTACCTTCTTCATGGCCTGATCTTCTTGATGCGTGAAATTGCTCCCTCCTTAAGGGAACAGCGTCCAGATGTTACGTTGCCCTGGTCATGGAGCGAGTCGTAGGTCCCGCGTATCTTGGTTCCTGATGGGCGTTGACGGCTCTAGTCGTCGACATCTTCGACCCCGGACGAGACCCACAGCTTTGGGGGCCCTTTGGTTTATTGAAGAATGCTGGGTCTTCTAGTTTACTCTAGTTCGATGGGTCCATGTAAGGCTTCAGGCGCAGTACATCAACTGTCTCTCACCTTCCATCGTTTCGATTGTGGATCGAAATCCTCGACTTCAGAAGTGACATCAGACAACCTTTGTACGATCCTGTATGGTCCAAAGTAACGTCTGAGGAGCTTCACGGTCAAGCCAACCTTACGGACGTGAATAAATATCCAGACGAGGTAGCCAGGTTGGTACGAAACAAAGTGGTGGCTTGCATCATTCCTTCGGCGGTCAAGGTCGTGAGCCTGCAATGTGAGGAGCTGAGTTAACTTCCGACATTCCTCAGCTCTTACTAATTTGGCGATGTAATCGTCGTCCACGTTGTCAGGATGGAACGGGAACACAGTGTGCATGGTCGTTGTTGCTTCACGTCCATGTACCCGGAAGAAAGGCGTAAATCCGGTTGTGCGTTGTTTGGCAGTATTGTAGGCAAAAGTCACAAAAGGCAGCACCTAATCCCAGTTGGTTTGCTCGACACTCACATACATCGAGAGCATGTCAGCCAGTGTTTTGTTGAAATATTCTGTAAGTCCATTAGTTTAAGGGTGGTAAGAAGTCGTCATTTGATGTGTAATGTTACATCGACGGTTTATCTAGGTCACAAGTCTCGACTGAAAAACTTTTCCTAGATCCATGATCACTGAACTTGGGGCCCCATGTTTTAATAAAATGTCCTCCACGATGAATTTCGCTTCAGCTATTTTCAAAGGTTTTGTAACGGCATACCGGGATAGATAATCAGTACAAACCATAATCCACTAATTACCACTAGTAGAAGTCAAGAATCGTCCGAGTAAGTCGATCCCAACGCTGGAAAAGCGTTTCTGCAAGCGGAATTGGTATAAGTCGTGCAGGTGACTTCTGGCATTCTAGAAGGTTCGAAACATAGTGACGAACGCTTCTAAATAATCCTGGCAGAAAAATCTCTTCCAGATTCTGTCATAAGTCTTAATAAAACCTAAATGGCCAGCTCTAGGCGCGTCGTCGATATGTTGAAGAATTTCGAAGTGATTGTGCTTGGGAATCACTGGAAGCCATCTCTTTTCATAGGGATCAAAGTTTTTCTTGTAAGGCACCTCATTTATCATCTTGAATTCTCCATTCACATCCTCTGATTGATCTAAGACAAGATTAATTTGCAACAATTTGGCGTCCTTCTTTTGTCCTCAGAGAGTTAGTGAAGAGTAGCGAGACAGTCATTAGACTCTTCATTCTCTTGTTGTTCCTCCACTGGATTCCTCGAGAGACAGTGCTTCCTTCCACTTTTGTATACTATAGTATTCTCTCATTCTTGAAGGCATAATGTCCACGTGGCAAGTCGTCCTGATGAATCCTTAAGGCCCGTAAACAGCTAAGTGAATGGTGATCTGTTACAACTGTAAATGGTCGTCCGATGAGATATGGTCGGAGTTTGCAGTTAGCCCATATGACAGCGAGACATTCACGTTCTGTAGTTGAGTAGTTTCTTTCGGCGTTGTTGAGTGTCCCATCCAGAATCAGTACTAAGACAGCGCCAATTCCATAACCACTATCATCTGTATGCAGCTCAGTAGGCGCTTTCCCATCGTGCGGGCCAAGCACAGGGTCAGTTGTCAGAGCCTTTTGCAAAATGTTGAAAGAATCTTGTTGAGATCTACCACAGAGAAATTTATCACCACTTTTTAACAATTCTTGCAGCGGCCTGGCTTTCATACAAAAGTCTTGTAAAAATCGCTGATAGTAAGAACATAGGTCAAGAAAGCTCCATAATTCGTTGGTATTCTTAGGAACAGGAAATTCCGTTATAGACTTCACCTTGTCTGGATCTGGCCGCACACCCTCGTTTGACAAAAGATGGCCAAGTATTTTTATTTCCTTTGCTCTGAAGAGACACTTTCTTGGGTTAATTTATAAGCCACTTTGCTTCAGGCATATAAGAACAGCTTTCAGTCTTTTCACGAATTCATTAAAGGTTTCCGAGAACACTATAACATCGTCCAAATAACAGAGACACATCGTCCACTTCAGATGATATAAAAGATTATCCATCATACGTTCGAATGTTGCTGGCGCATTACACAAACCAAATGGCATGCATCACATTAAATGCATACAGGCCGTCTATAATAATACATGCAGTTTTCTCTCGATCACTTTCGTCTACCTCTATCAGCCAGTATTCTGAGTATAGGTCCATAATTGAGAAAACTTAGCTCCCTTCAGACAGTCCAGCATATCGTCAATTCGCGGAAGAGGGTAAACATCTTTTTTAGTCACCTTATTGAGTTGTCGGTAATCGACGCAGAACCTCCAGTGTTCGTCCTTCTTCCTTACGAGCACTACCGGCGATGACCATGAGCACTGAGACGGCTGAGTGATGTAATCCTTCAGCATCTTTTCTACTTGTTGCTGAATTATTCGGCACTCCGCTGCTGAAACTCGATACGCTCATTGGCTGATTGGTCGATGGTCGCCAATATCAATTCGATGTTGTACCTTCAATGAGGGCAACTTGCTCTTCATCTGTGGACTGAAACATTCATTGAATTCCTGAAGAACTGCAAGTAGCTTCACCTGTTGTTCCTTGGTCAGAACTGGCGAGAGTCGGGACAGAATGTTTTGTCTCGTTACTTCCGTTACAATCATACTTGTGGGTTGTTCGCGAATGATTTCAATGACATTCAGATGCTCTTCAATTAACGTCTCAGCGTATGTAACACACTGGCGCCTTGGGAGAATAGGTGGCAACTTGCAGCAGTTGACTACCCACAGTTCACCAATTCCGTTCTCAAATGAGACAGCGGAGGCTGCGATGAACAAATCTTTCTCCAGTGGTAAATTCCTATTACATTCCACTAGGAGGTCCATAGTAGGACGTGGCGTATGACACATGACAGTTACCTTCGAAGTACTGGAGGCAGGAAATACGGCGTCATCCAGCACACAAACTTTCCAGGCACGGGAGGGACTGATTCCCCCCTCTTCAACTCTCACATCGTCTAGCAAAATCTTCGAGCGACCACAGTATATAATTGCTTGCGAGGCCTTCAGAAAGTCGCATGACGTCATGACTGCATTTCTTGGAACACAACGAATTCAAAGGGCGGCTCGTGGCCATTTATAAAGACACGAATAGTGCGCCTACCTGTAGGTTGTACATGGTTCCCATTAACCACCCTGAGCAAAACATTGTTGTCGACGAACATAGTCTTCCGCAACTGGCGCCGGTGTTTCTCCGAAATAACCGAAAAAGATGCCCAAGGGTCCACAAGAGCATGAGCTGGTTGGCCATCCATGAGGATTTCAACGTAATTTGCCAACATTTTGGTAATGATCGGCGGCGGAGGATTTTTCCCTAGAGCGGCCTCACCTCCGAGGAAGGTCGCACATTTTAGTTTTCCAGGTTGCGGCAGCTACATGACTGACTGGAGCGTCGGAAGGGTGACGGAGACCTTGATCGGCGTGTTGGCGAGCGCCCTCTCAAGCGACCAGCCTGCGGCGACGGTGATCTACGTCGTCAAGAAGTTATGTCTTGATCTTCATTGTCGACCTGGGGTCTTCGGCTGCTGAAACGTGCCTCGAATCCCCTTTCGCGGGCATAATTACGTATCTGCCGTTTCGTTTCTTAATCTTTTTCTATGTATTTTCTTTCATAGCAGGGGGGTGCAAGTGCACCCCCTTGCACCCCCCCTCCCGGTGCCCATGCGAAGTATCGATGCCTCCATGAGGTAGGTCAAATCATAGTGTTGTGGTATCTGTAAATGAACATTAACCCCAGTAAAACGCGTATAGAAATACCTTTTTTACAAGTTCTTTGACTAGTTTATTTATATATTCAATATTCAAAGCAGTTTACATCGCGATACACGTTGTTACTGACAGCTTTACTATGAGATTCCTCGTATGCTATGCTGTAGGAAGGTAATTCTGTTCCAGGCTGCATTTTAACCGAACCTCTATCTCCACTATTATTGCCACTACAAAATCAAACAACACTAATACACCTTAAATGCATCAGAACTACGTTTCAAATAGTAGAAACAATTTCAGCAACTGGATTTCTCATTTGCGTGGCATTAGTTATCACAATTTCACTATACACTTTCAGTGTGAAATGCAATACTACTGACGCAAACGCAATACATATTCACTGTATCGCGATTTAAACTCGATCCCAATATTTGCAGCAGCACGTTAATATAAGAAATTAATCAGATAAAACTTGTGAGTTTTGTGTGGTACATTAAAATTGACCTACGGTACTAAAAAATTGCTAAAGAATTAAAATTTTATGATAGAGAAATGAAACCATAATTGGCACAATTCACAGTAAAGTAGAAGGGAAGTTTAATGTTAGGATTGTGTTTATTAGTAAACTAATATTCTCGGAAATGTCTAAAGAATTATTAACAGTTATATTTTATAGTTACTTGTGAGTTTTTGAGATTCATGTTGTGCTTTCCAATATTAAGTGACTGATCTTGATACACAAGAACCATATCTGTTTTGCACAGGAACAGTTCACTATGGTTTAATTTTCTTTTTCTTTAGAATATTTATAACTGATACAATTATCTCCTCGTGGCAGGTTTTCAACTACATTTTGCAAAAGAAGGACAATTTACAGTGATAGGATGGATATCAGTATCCAGACACAACTAGAGACAACAATTAAATTCATCACTACTTACAAACTGCTCAGATACACTTTGACTGTTAAACTTTCAAGAGAAGAAAGTGAATAAAAATAGAATTAGATTATATGGGACAAGGAATGCACTAAAAGCTCTTCTTGTTTGTGGCTTCTGACATTTCCAATGTATAACGATTCTAATTTCAAGCATACTAACTCCCTCCTAATTGTTTTGCCTTTGTTGAATAATGTGCCCACGCAGTGCTAAAGAAACTTAAACGTGAATTATGTATTAAATCTGCGATAGCTATGAGAAGATATGCCTATTTAGAGTGACAAAATACAAATAAATCATAGATTCAATAAATATGAGAAATTTTAATTACATTAAAGTTTATAAATTAATTTATTGTGATAAAAATCAGTATTTTAAAAGTTTTCATTTGAGAGAGGCCTGGGCAACTCATAACACTTAAGAGGGCTGCTTCTACTCTCAGTGATTCTGGATACTTAAGGCTATTCAAAGGACAGTGTTCTGTGATTCTTTTTGTAAAT
This sequence comes from Vandiemenella viatica, assembly GCA_031002005.1. Lineage (NCBI taxonomy): Eukaryota > Metazoa > Arthropoda > Insecta > Orthoptera > Morabidae > Vandiemenella > Vandiemenella viatica. The sequence goes on from CM061918.1 coordinate 16,474,759, forward strand.
ATCAGTAATCTGTTCAATGACAGGAAGAAATAATGATAGTTATTCTTCAGTAACATAAGAAAAAATCAGAGTGTGATAAATTCAATTTCTAGAAGATGTATATGATCCATTTTAATTTATTTTATTTCAATGATTAAAGTGGGTTTGTTGTCAGTCAGTTATTTTTATTCTGTATTGTACTTATGTGATATAATGAATTTCCGACTAATTGTGAAATTCTTGTTAATTAATGCTGCACTTCCAGTAATGACTAAGCCAAACTCAACTGTTTACCCTTACTGTGAGCGTGTGTAAAATTTGAAAAAAAAATCCACTTGTTAAATATAATTATTTTAAAAAACGATGTTAGTTGTTGTAATTGGTAAATATTTGTGCTCTCATCAAATTAAATAGCTATTACCTATATTTCTGATGAGGTTTCATGTATTTGCCTGTTAAATTTCAGGCTGATGAAAAAACAAGATACTAATTTTTCGACAGCATGTGGAAGTGGAAAACAAACTCACGATCAATTTTCCTAATGGAAAAGAATTATCAGTGAAATTGTCTCTATCGGAAATAGTAGAAGCTCCGTCCATTAAGCTAAAATGCTGTTACTTGTTAACAAATTTATTTTCGGATGAATAAGAACGTTGAATCATTGCAAAGTTTATCGGCAGTTATAATAATATTTTTCAAACACTTTTGCTTCTATTTAGAAAAATGTGAAATAGTAACTGCCTATCATATTTTAAGGTAAAAAGCTAAAAAGATGTCTTTGTCGTACAACAGAAAAACAATTACTATAATATTTCGCTTGTACTTTTCTGTCGCGTCTGACGGGAGCTTATGCCTGACTTGCGTGATTTCACAAACTGAAAGGCCATGCCTTCTCCTCTAGGTGGTGGTGCCTGTACCCGGCAGGTTTGCCGGACTAGGTTAAGGCGTCTACGACTCGACAGGGGCGTAATGCGCAGCCAATAGAACCACTGTCAGCAGGTCATTACGACCATCTTTAAAACAAACATGAATATTAAAACACGTTACTGGAGATCTTGGAATGATATACTGTATATCCAACTGAACTTGGCTCACCTTGTATCGATTAAAAAGAAGCTTGCGTGCAGAACCGCAGTTTTGTGGGTTCTGGAGGAACCGCAGCTGCCGCTGCACAAGATCACTGAGCTCGGAAGCTTCCTGCTGCCGCCACGACTCATAGCCGTCCACTTTGGCCAGATCCTTAATGTCGGACTGAAGCGACCTAACGGCAAAAGTCATCTTAATTGTAACTTAATATATTTTTTTTTATTTCTACCTTAACGGCGGTCGTATTAAATATTATAAAGAATTTCACTGCACGTAAATGTTTTAACTGTTTTCATTTAACATTTTAAATCAATATAAACAAAAAAGAAATTATATTTCTTACAATCAAATGACCTTTCTAGCACCAAAAAAATTCTGTTATTTATTGTAGAGCTTTACGTTTGTTGATGAAACGGTCACAAGGGAAAGTAGGGAATTTGGAGCACAAAATTTCTTATAGCAACTATCACTCCATTCACCTGTAATGCTTTCAAGAAAAATTTCAAACCAAAACGTTTTTATCCGAGTTGGGCAACAGTCTATGTGCTGCGGAATTTGCAGTTCTTCACCAACGAAGATAATTGCAAAATTAAGTGTTCACCACAGAAACTAGATAGTTTCTTTTTCTGTACAAAGGATTAAAGCGGTAGCACCAGTTTAACATACGTGGAAGCATGCGGGCCACAAAAGGTTGAACGATTGTGAAGTAATGAAAAGTAGAAGCGCACTTTTGTAGTAAATGTTGATTTGTTTAATGTAATAGGTACGCATCAAAAAACTTATAACATATTACGAAAGAGTTAGGAAAATTTAAAACACACTGTATGTACGACAAACTGTCACTGACCTTAAAAGAATACAACCAACCGGAACAAAATACACACAGCATTTAAACATGTCTGTGACATGTGTTGCTGTGCGAATAAAATGGAATTGTATTACAAAACAAAAATTTTCCGCAATAGAAAAAATATCTGATAAGCTACTTATTGCACAAAAAACAGTTTATTCACATCTCTGTGACATGTGCTGCTGCAATCTAGTGACTTGGCACTGAACTGTCTCATACGTGCGACCACTTTAAGCATCAAATTCCGAAAAATTCTTCCTTAATTTATGATTTCACCCAATTCGAGACCTTAATCTTTAAAACGATATGTCATTGATCGATTTCGGATAATTATCGAAGGAGATAAATAGCTCGAATATAAAAAATAATCTTAAATACGTTGTATAAATAATAGTATATGGATACGTGCACATAACGGGTCCACTTAAAAAAAAATCCTTTTATAAAATATGGTATGACCAAAGCAGACACCTTGGTCTTTAAAATGATACCTCATTTATCGATTTCGGTTAGGCATCAAGCAAGGTAAAAAAAAAAATAGAATTGATATTTTTGCCCCTTAAGGGTTGAATTTTGAGAAATTTCTTTCTTAAAGTATGATATGATGGATACTTTAATCTTTAAAACGATTCCTCATTTATCGATTTCGATTAGGTATTGAAAAATTCCTTTAATAAAATACAGCGTATCCAACGAGGAGACCTTACGGAGACCTCAGTTTATCAATTTTGTTTGTTTATCAAGGGAGACAAATAACTCGAAACACAAAAAAAGCATTTTAGTAATACTGATATTTTTGACCTTTAAGGGTTCAATTCAGAAAAATTTATTTCTTAAAAATTGATATATTTAGAATGATACCTCATTTATCTATTCCCTTTAGATATTGATGCAGATAAATGATTTGTAATACAAAAATGCGTTGATACCTTTTCCTTTAAGGGTTGAATTCCAAAAACATTCTTTCTTAATATGTAACCAAAGCTGAGACATTATTCTTCATAATCGTACTTCTTTTATCGATTTCGGTTAGATATCCAGGGAGATAAACGGCTAGAGACAAGAAAAACGCATTTCAGAAATATTGACATTTTTGTCCTTTAAGGGCCGAATCACGAAAACTCCTTTCTTATTATAAAATGTGACCACGGCGGAGACCTTAAACTTTAATATAATACCTCATTTATTTATATTGGTTAGATATCATCGGAGATAAATTGCTCGTGACACAAAAACGCTTTGTAGAAAAATTAATACTTTTGCCCTTTAAGGGTCGAATTTCGAAAAAAACTTTTAAAAAAAAAATATGATTTGACCAAAGCGGAGACCATAATTCCTAAATAATACTATTTCGGTTGGATATCAAGGGAGATAAATAGCTCGTGATAAAAAAAAAAAAAAATACATTGAGGAAATAATGGTATATTTTCCTTTTGAGAGTCAAATTAGGAAAAATTGCTTTCCTAAAGTATATTGTGAGCACGCCGGAGACCTTATTCATTAAAAATATGCCTCATTTATCTATATCGGTTAGATATGAAAGGAGATAAATGGCTCGTAACACAATAACGCATTGTAGAAATATTGATACTTATGCCCTTTAAGGGTCAGAAAGCGATCCATTGGTTATTGATTTTAATCAAGAGTCACTTACGGAACATAAATAATTACTAATTAAATAAAGGTTCTTTAAGCCGCGGTCGCCAGGTTTAGGTACTACTATTCGTCGGGGTTATTAAATGATAAATTCGCACACTTTAGAATGAACATCTACATAAACTTATGCAGTCATACCGACTGAAAGTAAATATTTAAACAAGGAATCAGACTCCTTTTCCGAAAATTGCAGACTCGTGGGATAAGAGAAATTGAACTACAAAAACTCCCAAGCTCTCTACCGTCTTCTTAACACGTCCATAGTCACTTGCAATCACAGCACTCCATTCAAAGCAGTGAATTTAACAAATTGCTTGTTTCCATTATTTACTTCAACGAATGTTCTTTTTATTTTCACAATTTCTACAATTAAAACCGAAACGTTCACTCCTCCGAACTTCATTTGACGACGGTCAACGATCCACTCTTCCATGCAAAACACAACATAACACTCACTCACGACTGCCGGCCACAGATATACCGTATGGCACAGACGTATGTCACGTTACAGGTCTAATTCCGAAAATATCTATTTTAATATATGAAGTCACCAAAGCGGATATTTTAATCTTTAAAATGATACTTCATTAAAAGATTTCAGATAGGTATCGAGGAAGTCGTGAAACAAAAGAAGCAGCATTTTAGAAATATTGAAATTTTTTCCCTTTAAGGCAGAATCCCGAAAGAAACCTTTCTTAAGATATGATGTTACCAAAGTGGAGACCATAAGGTTTAAAATGACACCTCATTCATAGATTTCGGTCAAGTATTAAGGGAGATAATGACTTATGACAAAGAAAACACCTTATAGAAATAATAAACGACTATGGTAAGACCGATTATCATTTATTGGTTAGAAACATGGGAAAAAAGGGAGCCTTCCTGTGGAAGAAGGATATGAGGATACGGTGAGGAAGAGGGATGCCTGTGGGAGAAAATGGATGCAGAGGGATACCAAGGAATATGGAATTATTTCTTTGACAATTATCTAATGAACTTAGGATTGAATGATGAGGATGCTGTAGACCGGGAAAGGTGGAGAAAACTCATCAAAGCAGCCCACCCCTGATGTTGGAAAAGGTGGAGGAAAAGAAGAAGGAGTTCAAGACAAAACTTCATTTTCACATCATACTTCATACAAACCTACCAAAACCAAAATTACATTTCCATTTCCTTTATATAAATTTTCAACTCCATAAAATACCATACATCGGTATATACAATATTGTAGGACTTGTTATTTTCTGAAAAAAACATATAAATTTTTTGCACTTGATACCTGCGAGCAGGCAACATATAGTTGACCAAGGGAAAAAGCAGGGAGTATACAAGTGTATTTCCCACCAATTTCATAGTTTGACCCTACGATTTATTAATTGTCATTGAAAATACAATTTTTATTGGGAACTGTAATGTTTTAAATTGAAAGGGAATATTACTGGGAATAATTGGGTTACGCGGAATTATAACTGCATCCCCTTTAGATGCATCGGTAAGATTTGTCGCCATCACATTTCTTTCTTGTAATGCTTTAATCTGGTGCCATTACATTACCTTTGGGTGGGGGGGGGAGGAGGGGGTCGAGATTACGCATCAGGAGAACTCGAGTGCCAACCTTAAGCTTTAGTTCGTAGGACGGTAGCCCAGATAACTCGAAGGAGTTTAAAAACTCGACAGGGTAGGTAGCAGAATCATCAGTTAACATTACTGTATCGATGGAAGATTGTGTTATCACTTCTCCAACTATTTTGTCTAATTCATTTTTTTTTTTTTTTTTTTTTTTTTTTTTTTTTTTTTTTTTTTAGCTTCAGAATTATTTTTCGGGGCAACCATAACTAGTTTTCGTCATTGATAATATTTAGTTGAATGCTCGGGAAAACATGAGCTCGCGTTTGTTCAGGTGTTTAAGCAACTCGTTGCAATGCCATATATGCGGCGTATTGTTTTTTGCTTCGGTGTTTCAGAAGCTCTTGAGATCGATTGCTTTTTGCAACCAGCCCGCGTTTTTCCAGGTGTAATCGTTCCAGACACCAAGTATTCAGTTTGGTGTCGTTACCCAACTTGCGACAGCTGTGGCAATTCAGCATCCCCAGAAGCCTCAAGACATGCCAAGTGCTCAACTCATTGCAGCTCTGAAAGAGGATTTGTTCCTGGGTTTTGGCTACTTTCATAGCCGTAGTTTTCTTACATTTCATTAAAAGATTTGACTTTCGTTTACCCGCCATCTCTTAAAATTACTAATTTCAAGACTTGCGAATAAAAATTAATATATTTTTAATTAATGGAAACTCAAAATATGATGGAAGCGACTAAACATCAAAAAAATAAATAAATAAATAAATAAAAACTATCATTCAAAGATAAAATAAATACCTAAGTGGCCCAAGGTCGTTCATCTCGTTAAAAATTTGCTAAACTAAAAATGAGTATTTTGATTTGCACTGAATATCTGAAAATTACTTTTTTTTTCTAAGTAAACTTAATTTGCTCTCTGAATATTGATTTTGTTTTGAAGATATATGTGATCCATCAATTAATTCTGCTTTAAAACAGAAATTTAGGTATTATAGTAGTAGTTGATTCTTTTATTCGTAATGCTCGGTATTAATGTTGGTTTCTCTATCTGTGGAAACAGTTGACTGCATGTAAATCAGTTAACTATAGTTCGTTGGTTTCGATCCATTAATTCTGCTCTGAAATATAAATTTCAATGTTAAAGTAGTAATTGATTCGTTCTTCATAATAGCGTGAAGGGGTCGGTGTTAATAATATTACTACGGATGTCTTAAGGATAGTAGGATGGGACATTGTACCTTACCTTCAAACATTATTTAAATTGTTTATGAATACTTGTTGTTTATCAGATGACTGGAAAAGTGCGATAGTAGTACCGGCACATAAAGGAGGGGTGACAAACGGGGTCTAAAACTATAGGCCAATCAGCTTGACATCAGTGGTAGCTAAATAAATGAAAAGTTTAATATGCAACCATATTAGAAGGGTCTGTGAGGAGCATAAGTGGTTTTCAAGTTGGCAACATGGCTTTAGACAAGTATATTCATACGAATCTCAGTTAGTGGGATATATGCAAGATATTTCTGATGAAATGGACGAGGGAGTTCAAGATTGATAGTGTAGCACTAGATCTTTCAATTGCCTTTTACAGAGCCATAAAATGATGCTAAATAAAGTAAAAACTATAGAGTTGATAAAATGGTGATTAGCTGGGTAGAAGAATTCCTAAAAGTTAGAAAGCAAAAACTTAGGGTAGGAAATGAAATATCAAAAGAAGTCGAAGTGAACATGGGAAGTCCCACAGTGTAGTGTATTGGGACCATTTTTATTCGTTATTCTAATGAATGATTGTGTTGATGGTTTACGTTCAGAAGTTAGATTGTTTTCAGATGACTTAATGTTATATAAACGGATCAAATAAGTAGAAGACTGTAAACAGCTGCAGGGTGATCTAGATAGGATGACTAGTTGGGTGAGTCAGCATGGGATGAATAAATGCAAAGAGGATTTAGCTTATTAGGTATACAGATAAGAAGCTAAAGATTGATTATGATTATGAAGTGGGGAGGGAGCTACTTATTTAAGACTCGAAATGTAAATATCTTTGCATAACATGTGCTGATAGACTGAATTGGGCAGGACATATTGGACAGGTAATAGGGAAAGGTTTCAAAATCCTTCACCTGTTTGGAAGAGTGATGAGGGGACGCACTGGAGAAGTTAGGGAATTGGGGTACAAATCTTTGGTCAGACCACTGCTGGAATATGGTGGTGTAGTTTGGGGCACACATTTCGGGTATCAAATACAGGAGTTGGCAGGGGGTGCAGAGGAGGGCTGCCAGATTTGTTGTTGTTTCTTTTTTTTTTTACTGCTTAACGTCTCTTAACGACTACGTCCTTTAGAGACGGGAAAGGAAAGGGGGTAAGGAATGGGAAGGAATTCGTCCATGGCCTTTTGAGGGAAGCATCCTGGCATTTGTCTGGAGTGATTTGGGAAACTATGGAAAACCCAATATCTGGATGTCTGGACGGGGATTCGAACCGGCGTCCTCCAGAATGCGAGGCCAGAACGCTAACCTGTTACACCACGATGCTTGGTGCCAGATTGGTCTTTGGAAATTACCTCAGAAACCCAATCAGTAACTGATACTGATAAACGGAGCTGGGGTGTGATTTATTGGAGTACAGAAGGAGGGTGAAGAGAGTCATGGAAGTGTACAAGGCATATACTGGTGATGAAACATGGAAAGATGTTGGTGGAAAACTTAAGAGAGTTGACTGTAAGGGTAAGGTTTACCATGACCACAAAATGGAACTTGATTTCAGGAATCAGGATGCTGGGAAAATTTTGTTTCATAGGAAAGGGTGTAAGGGACTGAAATAAATTGCCAGTGAGTAGCGATAAATAAATTACCGGAACAACTGAAGGAATTTAAAGTAAAAATTAGTAGAAGGCAAAAGTGAGATGGAAGAGGAAAGGAGAAAGAGGAGTGTGTAGGGAATCAATCTTTAGCTTTTTATCTGTATTCCTTATAAGCTGGCTCTTCTTTGCATTTATTCATCCCATGTTGACTCACCCAGCTAGTTAGCCCATCTAGATCACCCTGCAACTGTTTACGATCCTTAACCGTTTTACCGAGCGTGGTGGTTGAACGGTTAACGTTCTGTCCTCGCATTCAGGAGGACGTGGGTTCGAATCCCCGTCCGGGCATCCAGATTTGGGTTTTTCCATGGTTTCCCCAAATCACTCTAGGCGAATGCCGGGATGCTTCCTTCAAAATGCCTATGGCCGAATTACTTCCCGTTCCTTGCCCCAATCCCATCCTGCCTCTAATGACCTGGTTGTCACCGAGGCGTAAAACCCAAGGAAAAAAAACTTAACCGTTTTGATCCTTTTTTTATAACATTATGTCATCTGAAAACAATATAACTTCTTACAGTAAACAATTAACACAATCATTGATTTGGATAACGAATAGAAATGGTCCTAGTACACTACCCTATTGGACACTCACTTTTCACACCTACTTCTTTTGATACTGCATTTCCTACGCTAAGTGTGCCGCCAAACCATGACACCAGTGGCTGGACCTGTGTGACGTTCTGAAATCACAGCAGCTAATCCGTTTCTCCACTACGCCTACGAACATGTCGTCGATTATCACTTTGCCACAGACAGAATCGATACTCGTCTCTAAAAACAAATGTACGCCATTCACCCGTCCATTTGTGTTTTGCATTACACCAGGTTAGATAATGCTGGCAATGAAATTAGATTAATGGGACACATTGCACAGGGGCACGAGAGTGTATCCCAGCTTCAAGCAATTGGGGAGGGGTGACTATCTGTAACCACTGCCTAGATCTGGCCTGCAGTCAACCATCTGCCAGCAACAGCCACCCACACCATTTGGCGGTCTTCACGTGCTGTTATCCATCTATATGGGATCCATGCCTGCTCTAGGAGTATTAGAGGCTTCTTTTATCCACTGTGTAACAAGTCGGTATTCTGAAATTGCACTACGGCCAATCCTTCAGGAGTTTTTACGATTAAGATGCAACCATTTAAAACACGCTAAATTCTCCGACCTCTCTTACAGTTAGACATTTGGGTGTAGAGAGTTGGCACCCTTCGCCTTGGCATATTTAGCAAATAAAAACTCGAGGACAACAAAGTGTCATGTTACGCCACACTATTGGCCACTTATAGACTAAAAACATAGTAATTTACATAGTAAATAGCACCATAATTCTCATATTATTATATATAAAACATTCAATTTTTAATCATATAATATTCATATTCTTCATGCAGGCATATTTGGGGCCAAATTTCATTCATTAATCAGAACACCGTCTGGGTGTTAGGATTTTAATTTGCGCCAGTTTGTGTATCAGTTGCTAAGTGTAAAGATTGAGCTGCACTTTACCAATACCTGTCTGTATCGTCACCGCAACGACAGTCGACCCAGTGACGGCTCGTCACCTCGCGTCCACACTTTTCCATAGCTCATCCGTGTTCTCCTTTAATGTTTTCAAGTGATTGTTTCAGGGAATCAGTGTTAGGGATGACTTGTAGGTTTGTAATCCTACTTTATTATAGAGTACTGTACTTTATTTTGCACAATTTTGGTACGAAAGAACATTAAAATACTTTTTTATCTGACTCACGTTATCGCCTGACTGGTGGTCTTTTATGTATAAAAATAGTATCCCACCGTGGTATTAACAAATCATCACCACACTGTACTGGAATGAAAGATTTTCGCATGTTTCAACGCAATCACAATGAAATGTTAATCACTTCGCACTTGACGTGTTTGTTTTGTCTGAGGTCTTTTCGATTCACTCAGTATTTTTTGTTAGTGAAGAACAAGATTATAACATATTTTAATTTCAGTATAGCTCGCAAGGATTTTGTATAGTAAAAATAACAATTCCACATTATCTCAAAGTTCTAGTCACAGAGTTTTTTATTGGGAAAATCGCAGTGCCCCTATAACGCAGTCACTTAACTGGAAAAGGAGACCTACAGATTAACGTGTAATTCCAACCACCGAGCGTCCATCGCATTAACAGATAAAAGCTTTGCCAGAGCTAAATGTCAGTTTTAAGGCCTGCAAAAATTACAGTCGAGACCGGGATTTGAACCGGGACCTTCAGTTTTCAAATAGCACACAGTAACCATTTGAGTCACAATTCTGATTATAGGTGTAATGAAAAATAAGTTTTAAAACATGATAAAATAAACATTTTTTTCTGTACCATCTTTTTTGCTATCAAAAAACACGAATCCACATTTGGGTATGAATTAGGAATGTAACAGATATCCGCATCCGCAAGTGGGAAACTCTCGCGTGAAATCTTACATCCGCATCCGCAATTTTTAATGCGGATGTATAGAGGATTTTTTTTTTTTTTTGCATTGCAATATTGATTATTCTTTTCTCTTTATTCGAGATTTTGCCCATCGTTACTTACCTAACCAAAAAAGAGGTTGTTTTCAGACTATCTTTTAATAAAAGTAACAATGAACTAAACGGTGTTATTACCTAAGCGACGAATTTACAAGTTTGATCTTGCGTGTAAATTAATGGTCGGGCTACAATAGACCGCACCCTGCCCGCACTGTCACCGACCTACACTTTTCTTATTGTTGTCGCTCACTCGTTTGAAGTGAGTTCAAACGACACCGCACCGTGTGTCGGCCGTCAGTAGTTTGGTTTAACTTTGATGGCGCAGAGCGGTGTAAAGCGGCCCCGGTCAATATTGTTGCACAATATTTACGGTTGCACAATAATATTGAGCGTCTGTAGGTTAGATTGAGAGGTTGTGCAATATTATTGAAATATATTGTGCAACCTGAAATACATTGTGCCGTCTGTGGGCGATATTGCGCAATATCCCATCAGTTGGTCTCGAGACAAGGGCACGATCACTAGTCTTCGCTTGTATTTTGTTACTGTAATATTATTTTCGTTGATTTGTTCTTCTGAAAACGAATGCAAATTTGAAGACAGGGCGTTTATTATTGAGTGCAAGATTTACCAGCATTATGGAATGTCAAAGCGTCTGAGTATAAATACAGATAGGAGATAAGGCTTACAAAATTCTGCTGCACAAATATAAAGAGAAACATGCAATTACTGCGAGGGAAGATGTTGCAAAAAGGATCGATTCTTTGAGGACCAACTACGGAAAAGAAGTAAAAAAAAGAATAGTTGTGGGTGGAGATGGAGTGGTGGAGCCAACGTTATGGTACTTCGACCAGCTGAGTTTTCTTGGAGACCAGGATGTGGTGAGCTCAAAACATACAATGGAACAACTGCAAGAGCAGAGAAAATTACAGAATGATTTAAGTATTTATTATTTCAGTTTTATTATCAGCCACAATAATAACAACAAACTTTGCGTTAGTATACATTTGACCTTAAAAGGAGTTATTAAGTATGAATAAAATGCAAAATTTACTCAAACAGTGCTAACAAAACTGATCTTTCCAAAGAAATTTTCGCTTATTGTTAAAACAGTTACGAATCGTCACAGGAAAAAAAAAAAAAAATGGTGTAAGCTTATTACTGTTTAGTAGAGATGTTTCGACTAGTCAGCGACTAGTCGGTAAAGCCAACTATCCGGCCACTTTCATAGTCGGCGACTATTCGGCAAAGAGCGCCATCCGGCTTCTTAGTACGCATATTACACTCACGCCTCGCGCCTCGTGCACCAGCGCTGACGCGAACTGCCGTTTACACTCTCGCAAGAATTCATTCATGGATGACTAGTGAGCGTGCCAGCTTTCGGGGTGGACGGGATGGGTTTGGTCCAATAGTGAAACGCTTTCGGTTTTCAACATAAAATTGACTGTTTAAGTTTTTTAAAAAATAGATTTAATTATGTTTATTTGCACCTTCAAGGAGCTAATAAAATTCTTATAGGTTACCAAAATGTTCTGTGAGTCATTATTTATTGAAAACTTTTAACTACTGCGTTACAATCTATTGAGAAGAAAATTTCAACAGTTTCCTGAATTATTATCTATAAACGATAATAACTTCAGAGGATATTGACAGATTCAGTACCAATCTCAACAAACTTTTCTTGTTATTTGTGTTTGTCCAAATGTCGGTAGTGACTGAAATTGCAGCTGCATTCAGCACTCCTCTTCGTATTTCAGATTTAGTCTCTTCGTAAAGATGAGGAATGATGTTTTCTGTGAAATACTTTGTATTCGGTATGCTATATTTTGGTTTAACTTTTCTCATCAAGTTTCTAAAGCCAGTATTTTCAACAATTGACAACGGCTTGTTGTCAAGTGCAGTCATCTCACCAATCGCAATATTGATGTCTCTCGATCTTGAGTCTTCACGTGACCATTGTACAGCAAAACTATCTTCAATATTTTGCTGGCTTTTCTGACATAAACTGGCCTCTGACGACACTGAAGTTGACGGAGTAGGCACTGTTGTAGGTAGTTCAACTACTTGGATTTGCGACTGGGATGAATCGTCTGTGGTGGAAGATTTGATCACAGAACCTAACTGAGGTATCAGGGTTGGATGTCGGTATTTGATATGGTTGTTCACACTCGTAGTATTTGCTGTTTTTCCCTGCCCACCACGAGAAATTATCATTTGGCACTGATTACACTTCACTTTACGCGAATCATTGTCGAATTGATCAAAAAAAAATCCATACACGAGACTTTCTTTTTGGCATGATTAAATTAATTTTAATTCTCTTTCACTTTAATGAACAATAACAACACTGTTGTTCTCATTTTTTACACTAAAACACAGCTCTGACCCGTGCACAAGCAAAAATCAAGAAACAATGCGAACTAAACAATACATGTTCCGACAAGCTCGTAGGCTGCGGTTGCGACTTGCGCGCGAATCAGCTGTAAACGAAGCGTCACGGAAATGGCCGAATACCCCTGAAATCGTGATCGGCTTGGCCGACTAATCGGCCGACTAGTCGGCCTCTTTACAACCGACTAATCGGTTAGTGGGCTAGTCGGCTAAACTCATAGTCGGAACATCTCTACTGTTTAGTAAAAGTTCTTGTGAGGTGATTAATAAGCATATCTCCAAATTTGGAACATTAAAAAAGCCACCATCATTTACACGAAGACACATACATTCTATCCAACGTCTACCATTAAAAAGTTGTAATTCGCGTTTACTATACCGAACAGAGCAATACTGAAAAGTGTTTAAACTTATAAAATGGAATTAAGAACCAGGATGTATCTTGATAACTAGATATCTCCTGCGTAAAACACCAAGACAGTTCGAAGACAATTCCATCATGTGTGAATATTTCCGCTTCACATACCAATTCTTTATCCGTCTAAAAAATTTTTTTCACGCAGCACAGTAAAGAAATAAATAGCAACAGCTGCTACCTCCTGCTCGTCCGTCTTTTCGAAGTCAACTAAACTATTGTGCAATAATTATTGAGCAGTCTAGGGAGAACATCAATATTATTGCGCAATATTATTACACAATAATATTGATCGTGTAGGGGCCGCTTAAGACTGGTAGATATGGAGAAGTGTACATAAATAGTTCAGAAATTTTTGGTCATTTACGAATAAATATTGTTCAACATTACTGATTCCTCTAAAAAAGTGTTATTATTTTCAGTCTTACTTTAGGTTCATCAGATGTTAGTAAAATGTATGAAGAGTCCTTGCATGTTCAATTAACAATTCGAGGTTTTGGCAGACGTGAAGGTCGATTTTAAGACCTGTAAAAATTGCGTTCGATACCCGGATTTTGAACCGGGTACCTTCAATACCCGAATCACACGCCACAGGCATCTGAATTTAGAAGTACTGAAAAATATGTATTCAATTATATAAAAGAACATTTGTGTTTTTGGAAAGCAAAAATAAATGATATAGAAAAAAAGTACGTTGATTTAATTTTTTTGAATATATATTTGTTATTACATCCAGATTTTTCTCTTGACTTGGATGAATACGGCGTACGATTTGGGTACTGAAAGTCCCTTGTTCGAATCCCTGTTGCAGCTGCAATTTTAATGTGTCATAAAATTGACGGTCACATCTGGCAAAGCTTTGATTTGATAATGCTAAGATGCTGGGACTCTCCTTAGTTCTTCTTCTAAAAATGGGTGATAATGGTAGAGGTGTACTGCACGGCTGAAAAGAAACTCCGTGACTGGAATTTTTAGATCACATGAATTTATTATTATTTAACAGAATCTTTGCATTCTGGATTTAAATTATAATTTATAATAATATTTTTATTTTTTGTTGTAGGAACGAAGACTTTCCGGGCGTATGACTGCAATTAAGTCTTCACGGGACGGATTGTGTTATTATTTATTGTTAAAAAATATTGAATAAATCGAAAGAAACCTGTAACCGTTTTCATGGACCATCAAGAGTTCTTTTATCGAAAATTAGATCTCTTAGGTCCTACAAATTGTACTGTGAATGCATCACTAGAGCGGTGGGAAGGCGGGTGGTGAGCACGGAATAGAGCATGGCAAGTAGGTGGTAACGGCGTGCCTTGCAGTCGGTAGGAAGCCGGTTTGAATCCCCGTCCGGAAATCCAGATTTGGGTTTTCCATGGCTTCCCCAAATCACTCCAGGTGATTGCTTCCTTTAAAAGACCGTGGCCGCATTCCTTCCCGTTCCTAGCCCCTCTAATGACATCGACGTCGAAGAGGCGTATAGTTATAAGATAAAAAAAAGATGCGCCGTGGTGTGGTCAAAGACAGACGTTACCGTCAACGAACACTTGGACTCGTTCGGATTGACTGTAAACCTGACAGTATTGCTAGTTTAAGTCACAGTTTACCACATCATTTTATTTGCATAAATTCGAACATGATAAGATTTCATGTCGAGTTTAGGTCCACTGCCGACAATAGCTGAGCACGCAGAGTGTAAATCGGATAACGCGAAATGTACTCAATTTATGCACCACGAATCTGACAGACGATAAATTAAAAATTACTATAAAATACTTCAAGATACTTGTGAATATTAGCTTGAAAGTTAATCGAGTTCTAAATCAGCAATACAATTTTGTAGCCTAGACTATGCGTATTCTAACAAACGCTTGGTTACCTTTTTTTTCATTTTCAAAGGTAAATCTAACATTTTTCTTGAAATAATATAGAAGATTTACAATTCAACTATCTAATTACAATTATTTTTGCAATGTTAGATATATATAATTTAATATCATTTAATTTTAAAATTTACTGTCTTTATGGTGTCGCGAAAACTGCGCCCAGTGAAATTTGCGGCCAGTGAAATCTGCGGCCAGAATTCTCAACAATGCTGTAGCGGTATGTTTATTATAGAATAGGATCAAACTGGTTGTATTGTTAAAAGCCGCCCCGCCGGCGCTCTGAGCGGATTGCTACGTTTGTAGCCAATGTTTCTAAACAGCAGGTTGACACTACAGATGTTTTATAGTTTATAACTGTTATTAAAATACAAGTTTTATTCTTGCTTAAAAGTCGTAGAAAATAATTGTAATAACGAGGCAGATACTTACAGAATCGTAGTAGATTTCATGCAAAATCTCCCTTTGCCTCACATTAGTAGTGCAGGAGGCTTCGCATTCGGGAGGACGGTGGTTCGAATCCCTGTCCGGGCATCCAGATTTGGGTTTTCCATGGTTTCCCAAATCACTCCAGGCAAATTCCGGGATGCTTCCTTCAAAAGGCCATGGCCGAATTCCTTCCCATTCCTTGCCCCCCCCCATCCTTTCCCGTCTCTAAAGACCTCGCTATTAGAGAGACGTTAAGCAAACTAGTGTAGGAAAAAATATTCTACCATCAGCAGTTGTGGGTTAACGTCATCCACATAAAATTTCCCCACAGACGACACGATAATGGAGTGACATCGCTCCATTTGGACGGATGGAGCGATCGTGTATGGCCGCCTCTAGACGACCTCGGCCACTCCGATCTAGTTAGTACCGCACTGGATTTTCCGAACAGTGTTGCAGATCAGCAAAAAATTCAGCTTTCAGTAACGAGTGCGAAAAAAGTCTAAGAAAGAATACTTAATCTGTGAAACATTTACGTGTCTATTAAAAAAAAAAATAGAAATTAACTTTGCTGTTTCGGGCGTGTAATGTAAAATGATTTGTACACGAGAAAACTTCCAGGCCACGATTTAGTGAGACCAGGTCGGGTCGTCTAAAAGGGCGTTTAGAGTGATTAGGACGGCGCGGCATGACACAAAGAGAAGAGGTATTGGCCGCAGATTTCACAGATTTTAGGTTGGCCGCAAATTTCACTGGTCGCAGTTTTCACATATCCGTCTTTATACCACAAAACTTACACAATATCTACCGCCGCTTGTAACAAACCAAACAAGGATGGATGGCAAGTTCAACGATTTCCTGTGATTGTTGGAGCTACAGAGCGATGCTCTCTTTGTTTAAGTCAATGTTGCCACCTTACAAAAACAAAAGTCGGTAGACCTGGTATCAAAACGGATATGTGAAAACTGCGACCAGTGAAATTTGCGGCCAACCTAAAATCTGCGAAATCTGCGGCCAATACCTCTTCTCTTTGTCATGCCGCGCCGTCCTAATCACTCTAAACGCCCCTTTAGACGACCCGACCTGGTCTCACTAAATCGTGGCCTGGAAGTTTTCACGTGAACAAATCATTTTACATTACACGCCCGAAACAGCCAAGTTAATTTCTATTTTTTTTTTTTAATAGACACGCAAATGTTTCACATGTTAAGTATTCTTCCTTAGACTTTTTTCGCACTCGTTACTGAAAGCTGAATTTTTTGCTGATCTGCAACACTGTTCGGAAAATCCAGTGCGGTACTAACTAGATCGGAGTGGCCGAGGTCGTCTAGAGGCGACCATACACGATCGCTCCATCCGTCCAAATGGAGCGATGTCACTCCATTATCGTGTCGTCTGTGGTGAAATTTGATGTGGATGACGTTAACCCACAACTGCTGATGGTAGAATATTTTTTCCTACACTAGTTTCTTATCTGCTTAACGTCTCTCTAACAGCGAGGTCTTTAGAGACGGGAAAGGATGGGGGGGGGCAAGGAATGGGAAGGAATTCGGCCATGGCATTTTGAAGGAAGCATCCCGGAATTTGCCTGGAGTGATTTGGGAAAACATGTAAAACTCAAATCTGGATGCCCGGACAGGGATTCGAACCACCGTCCTCCCGAATGCGAGGCCTCCTGCACTAGTAATGTGAGGCAAAGGGAGATTTTGCATGAAATATACTACGATTCTGTAACTATCTGCCTCGTTATTACAATTCTTTTCTACGTCTTTTAAGCAAGAATAAAACTTGTATTTTAATAACAGTTATAAACTATAAAACATCTGTAGTGTCAACCTGCTGTTTAGAAACATTGGCTACAAACCTAGCAATCCGCTCAGAGCGCCGGCGGGGCGGCTTTTAACAATACAACCAGTTTGGTCCTATTCTACAATAAACATACCGCTACAGCCTTGTTGAGAATTCTGGCCGCAGATTTCACTGGCCGCAAATTTCACTGGGCGCAGTTTTCGCGACACCTATCAAAAGTCACTAGATTGCGGATATTTAGATATTTGCTAGAAATCGCTAAATAAAATAAATGAAAATGGTAAGGTAAGTATTATAAAAATATTTTAATAATTAGTATTTTCATTAAATTAAACACAACATTGTACTAAAAAATATCAAATTTCTTCAAACCGTATTTCTTCTTCATCATCTTGGTCTATCGTCAGAGTTGAAGAATTTCCAAATGTGGAAGGTTTAGTTGAATCGTCAGTCTTAGATTTAAAAGAGTATTTATCATCTTTACCAACAGCAGCAATCACATATGCCGGAAGCTAGTAACTGTAGAAGGCTTCTCTTCACAATTTTAACTGATTCCTTATAAAAAGAATGCTATCAAGAGTATTTACAGACATCCTATTTCTCAAATTGTTTTTAAGAATGTTCATTGTACTTAAAATCCTTTCTACTGCGGCATTAGAGTGAGAAAATGATAGGATATGGCTAAATCGGATAAATCCAGAAAGGTATTTATTCCAGCAGCATTCTTGTACAGCGTAAGCCACAATCCGTTTTCAATATATTATGTACGCCATTATTTATCCGAGTCATGACAGAGGTATTACCTACAATGGCAAGGCGGGACACCATTGACAAGGGGGGGGGGGTGTTCTTGATTAAAAAGTTGGTCTATATGGACTAACAAAAGTTTTTATATAACACTAAAGTAGTATTGTAATATATTTTTTAATTTCAACAAAAGTACAATTTACAAAAATTATGTATTGTATTAATTTATTTTTTGGCATATTTCATACTTGAATGATTTTTTTTTTCAGTGGATTGCTGTTATTTTTTAAAACCTCCTGAAATTTTTCACAAGGCTTTGTTAAATTATATTCCACTCATAATATGGCTTAAATAGTCTCAGCACTTAATTATGACTTTTCTTATGTCCAACTTTATTTACCGTAGATAAAACGCAACATTAGTACCTGGTAAATGACACGCGTATTATACAATTTTTTGTTCATTATTGTATGGAACATGGTTTGTATCGAAATGATGAAATATTGCTAACCATTTGCTCTCTATTTTGACTTTCGCTGAAGACCAAAATTTAACCTTTTCCTTGTCAGTATATATTTTTTTAATAATTATACTTTATTAAAAGATCCATTTCGGAAATATTACTATACGGAAATTTTGGAGTAATATGATCGAACAATTTTTGCGCATAATTCCAGTTAAGTTCTGAATTTGCCGTAATGTAAGTCTTAAGTGTCACTTTCAAAGCCGGCGCTTGACTTTTTGCCGCCTCTATAAAATACAGTATAAATAACAGGAGTACTGTCTTCTAAATACAAGAACATTTATGTATTTATGAAAAAAATAATTTACCTAAATTAACTGAATAGCTGATTTATTGACATCGCTTATTTAACTAGCACTAGCACGATGTGTATCGTCTGAGAGACAGTCACAAAATGTTTTCGTCGTTGCCAGTGTCGAAAAATGCCATTGTTCATTAAGTCACAGTGATCGAATTCTAACTGATCAACAATACGACCTTTGATAAGCAGTTCTTGATAATCAGTTCTCAACAATTATTTGTTTTTATTACAGTTTAACATTATAATATTAACAAAAATAATATAAAACTAATATCCTGACTAAATAACTATATGGCCGCCGAAAGCCGTACATTCCATTCCCGTTCTCCCGCCGTTCCCCAGCTTGTCATGAATTCATTAAAAAAATCGGGACTTTTTTAAAACGCCGCGGGACGCGGGACAATTTGTTAAAAATCGGGACTGTCCCGCCAAAAGCTGGACGTCTGGTCACCTTATACCTACCCCAATTCCAATCAAGTTTTTCTAAAATGTGCAAGGTTGAATATCACGAAAAATCACCAAATATTTTTTTTAGCGATAACATCTTTAAGAATATCGCTTTCGAGTTTCAAAATTCACTAAATCTAGCGACAAAATCGCTAAGGTGGCAACATTGCTTTAAGCGCGTGGTGTTCCCAATGATTACTCTTCGGTAATGATCGTATTTGAAAAAGGGATAGTTCAACTTAAAAGAAAATAATTCAAAACATTAAAAGTAGACGTGTTTCCCTAAAGGATAAAAGAAGTCTAGCAAAAAAATAAATAAAAAAATAAATAAAAAAAAATAAATAAAAAAAAAATAAAAAAAATGCATCTCATTAATTTCGGTTACTATTTTCGAAATGCGGACCGCCTCTACCGCCACCCTCCATCTACGCCACTGAGTTCCCAGTTGTTTAAAACATTTCCAATCTTTTTTATTTTACCACTTCCTGTTAATTACAATTACAGCAATCTATCTACCCCTGTTTTCTTCAGGTGAATTCCAATTAGATACGTTTTTCATACCTGTTAGTAATGGTAACTCTTCAATCATTCTCATTAAATTAAAATATTTTTTCTCTATCCATTTTCTTTAAACAGAAAATGTACTTTAGAGATCCTTACATGTTCAGCACAATCATTACAGACATAGTATTTTTTCAAATGACTCTGAATTCATCGCATGTATCATACCAGTTATTGATTCTTAGGGATACGGCACTCTAATTAGTCCCATGTTTTTTTTTTTTTTTTATCCAATGTTTCCCATTCAATTTCTTCAACTCACCATTTATTGATTGCTATACTCAGAATACTCTTGTTACCCTCCTATTTTATTTTTTTTTTTAATAAATAATGAATCCAGTTTCTTTATCATATCAGTTAATGATTGTTATACTTATAATACTAAAGATTCCCCCAGCTTTTTTCGGTTAATCGCATTGAAGCTAATTAATATATAAGCAAATAAATATTATTCATGAAGCACTTCCAATACTCTTTTTTATCAACTAAACACAATCTAGTTCATTTATCATACAAGTTACAGATTTTTATGCTTATAGCCAGGCCCGCCGCCAGCTGTTTGAACGCCCTTGTGCAATACCGATTATGCCGCCCCCTGTTTAACTACAGCCAGTGGTGGATTTTCGGAACCAGGTCAAAAAACAGCGAGATTGCCTCCTATGCCGCCCCTATTGTTGCCACCCCGAGTATCCCCGGCCGCCTGAAGTAGCAGCTGAGATAAAAAAAAAGGTCGCTCTGACAATGGAGTGGTGCACGCACTGAAGGCCTGATTCCGGCAGCCCTGCTGATAGCTATGTGACTATCTTTCTAATTTTCATTTTAGGAGTACCAATCATTCTCCTTTATGACGCAAGTTACCGATTGTTGCTCTTACAGCACTCCAGATGGCTTGGTAGCTACATTTTCACTTAAACACAGTGTAGTTCTTTTACCGCATTTTTTTTTAATTCAATAAATTCCCCTTATCACAAACCTTTCCTATTGTTACACTTACATTATTCTCATTCGAATTTTTATTTCCTTTTCACTGAATATCAATACACCACTTTTATTATACCTGATGTCACATTTACTTACAGCTTTCTCATTACAAAACTAGTTCTATGTATTCAATTAATTTAAATGTGTCATTTTTACGATACATGTTACTCACCGTAACAGTTACAGCTCTATCATTAACCTCCATAGTTTTGTATACTGATATTCCCAATTCACATCTTTTGATATACTAGAAATTTAAGTTTGCATTTACGACACTATTGGTACGCTGATAACTATTTTCAATTAAATTCCATATTAGAACTTTAATAATTCTGTATACTAATTGATATGGGGATGTACCAGAGAAGTTAGGGAGTTGGGTTACAAAACTTTGGTCGGACCATTGGTTGAACATGGTGGTATAGTTTGGAACCCACATTTTGCAACAAAATCCTCTCGGGTATCCAGCCGGATGGTGGTCGAAACGTCGTGTTTTTACACCACCATTCGGCTGGACATCCGAGAGGATTTTGTTACATCGATACGCCGGGAAAGTGTCCACTCACAACCCACATTTTGGTTATCAAATACAGGAGTTGGAAGGTGTGCAAAGAAGAGCAGCTAGATTTGCTTGTGGAAATTATTGCAGGACCCGGTCAGTAACTGATATTATAAAGGAGCTGGATTGGGACTCATTTGAGGAAAGGGGGGCAGTAAAAGAGTGCCGGGAATGTACTGGGGATATGTTGGTGATAGGGCTTAGAGGGATTTTGGTCAAAGAATAGGGTATATGCATGTAATTTTTTAAATTTTTTAATCAATTATTTACATTAGTACATAACCGTAAAAAATAAAATATTGATGTAAATATTAAGATTTAACATCGAAATAAATATTTTAAAACTGACATCCAGTTCCGTCAATTTGAACGCTGCCATTTTGGCGCGCTCCACTGTGACGTGTAAGTACACGACCGCATTGGGGTACTGTATAGCGTGGAGTGTTTCATCGCAAAACTTTCATGTTTTCTAATGTCGATATGAAAGGAGGTCGAAAAACGTGTTATAAGTACTGTATGTGTGTAGTGTGTGCAAAAATACTAAAAGAAATATACTTTATAAAGTGTATTTTCTTGTCCCGCGAGATGCGAATATAAGAAAAAAGTTGTGTACCGCTATGAGAATAGATCTGCAACTAGTTTTTTTAGATTATTGTGAAGATCATTTTTAGATAAGTACTTAGAATTTCTGATTTAATGTATTTTAGGAAATGTAACATAAAAATTCGTTACCTATCCAAACTAATCATATCTTACTCGGAGACCATCAGACATTTTAAGAACGGATTGCGATCTCCTTCATATATGTTGAAGGGTACACAGCTTATATGTGTGTGCTATAGTCGTTTTTCAAAATGCTCCCCAGTTTTTTAGATATTTGTATACAAATAAACAAAAAATTCTAGAAGACGGGTATATTGTAAATTATTGCCCCACTTCATCAACTGGCAAGCTGGTGTATGGGATAGGGTGCTGGAATCATAATTTTGTTACCCGAGTTCAAATCCCCGCAGAATCAAATATTTTTACTTATTTTTATCTTCAAAAATTGTCAAACTTCACTTATTTATTTTGATAAAACTTCATTTACATACTTTTATAGCGCAAATTAAAATTTAAAACAAGTCACATTGCTTATAACATATACACCAAACATAATTTCGGCCCATTTATCAATAATGGATTCCTCATATGACTCGCTCCATACCTAATGAAATTAAGTCATGAGGCGAATCTGCTAGTAAACTTGAATCTGATACAAGAATTTTGCAATCTTTATAAGCATTTGTCTCTTGTTCTTCCATTTCCTTGTCGAGCTCCATTTCATGCCATGGATAGGCCTATTATTTTATTTTCAACCATTTATTCGCAACCGTTCTTGTAACAATTCGAGTGTAGAAGAAAGAAAGAAAAAAACTATCTTCCAATTCTACATATTTCGTTTAAAATACCTCTTGCTGATATACAAGTAAAGAAACGACGAAGATGAAATAAATAACTTAAGAACTATTTCAATTGAAAATGGACCGAAACAACTTACAAAAAGTGAAAAAATGTAAGAATGGAGACTTTCTTGACGAATGATTGCAACGAAGTTTTTAAGGGTGTGCGACCGATTTCTGTTGTGAAAAGACTATCCGTCGGTAGACTCGTGAATTCATTACGAAAAAAAAAAAAATAGAATTTCAGTGTAAAAAATGACGCTGATTTGTAAGTAATATGATTTGTTATAAATATTATTTCACTCAATAAAAGAACGTCAATGAAGTTTTAACAAAATAAAAAGGTCAAGCTTGACAACTTCTGAAGGTAAAAATATTTAATTCTGCAGGGATTTGAACGCGGGGCAGAAAATTATGAAGTTAACACCCTACCGCATAGACCACGCTACCATTTGATAAAAACGGGTAATAATTTACTATATACCCGAAATCTAGAATTTTTTGTTTATTTGCATGCGAATATTGAAATATCTATGACTAAATTACCTTGCAACTTTCACTGCTCTGAGCTGAGCGGCCGTAAAATTCGGATTTGTTGCAAAATTTTTTGTCATCTTGAAAGCATCAATTTTTGGAAGATTATCGGATGTGCTTTCAGAAAACCGCTTTCAGTCATTATTTGGTGTGTGTATACAATATCTCACCAGTTATGCTGATATGTTAATATAAACTTCAACACAATCGCAAAGCTATTACAACTCCCAGCAACTACCCCTTTGTTCACAATAATATCGTGTACTTGGTCGTCACGATTCGATTCAACCAATAGCGTTGCGTTTTGCGAAGTTACATTTCCCTTGTATTTTTAGCACTTTTGATTAATTAAAACCAGTAAATCAAAATCGAATAAACGTTATAGCGGTAATTCTACGATAATAAAGTTTCAAAATAAAAATACTAGATGTAAACTTGAATTTCATGAATATTCCCTATTAGGAATAGTGCATGGAAGGCGAATGGCAACAATGACCACAAGGTTACACTTGATTTGATGTGTAAGGGAGTGGAAAAATTTTCTTTTGTTGGTAAAGGTGTCAGGGATTAGAACAAATTACCAAGTATAGTGATGATTAATTTGCCAAAAATGCTTAAGGAATTTAAAATTAAAATTTGTAAATTGGAAAAGTAAATGGGGAGTAATTTAACACTCCAACTATAAAAGAAAATTTATAAATATATATATAAAGGGGTAATTAGATAAATTGGTAAATTGCCACCGGAGTGTTAACTCCACTGCAATTAAGTAATAATAATTATAGGAATCTCAATAAACTATTATCTTTTTCAGTAATTTCCAGATTAATTTTTGTTTAAATTAAGCACTTCCTGACAGACAGGTTTTTAACTGTGTCATTTCCTACATATTTAATTAAAACTTCAATAGAGACAACAGTTGGAAGCTATTTCCATCTCACTTAACTTTTCCCTTCCTGCGACCATCCACAATTCTCACCCCTCCTTTATTTACTGGCACTACTTTTCCAGTCCTCTAATAAGCAGCAAGTATCCAGACTGTATTTAAATAATATTTCTTCCCCCTTTCGATGCCTTTTGGTTATAAGTAGGATATAAATGTACCTATTTTCCCTTTCAGTTTTGACTTCTGGTTTACCGAATCCTCTAATATCCATCAGAACTGGTTCATGATCACTTGTTCTTTCAACTAACTGACACACCACAATGTTATCATAGGGATTTATTATTAATATATCCAAAATATTTTGCTCCCTAGTTTTCTGTAAATCCTCCTTCCATTATTAAGGTATTTCCAAATATCTGTTTCCGTGTGTTATTAATCTTATTTCATACCCAGTTTATACCTGGTATTTAAATTCCCACCAATAATGACCATTGTATGCTCACCTCTGAAATCTGAGTATGAAATAAATTTCTCCCCGAGAGCCTTACCTTCGTCTATTCTTCCACTGCATTAAGTAGCCAACACCCTGGTTTTTCCTTTTTATTACAACAGAAATCTACCTCAGGTAACCAATGGTCATGATCTATGAATATCAGTGAACGGTAGTAGTTTTTGCTAACTATCTTGAAAACCCCTCCACCAATTGTTTTTCTATCTCTGCTGTACAGTCTGTAACTATCAGGAAAAACCTCATTGTCTGGTACTTCTTCTTTTAACCAACTCTCTACTCCCATTATTACTTGTCAGTGTTTATTAATTTTACAAATTCTATTAGTTTGTTCATTACACTTCTATAGTATACCATTAATACCCTTATAACTGGCTTTAGATTTTCAACATTAAACTACTAATTCCCAGTTTCATCCTATTCAGTTTCTGTTTCAGCAACTTCATCTATTTCTATAACATCGGTGATATCTCCCATAGTGGATGTACAATCAGTGTCACCTGGATCATTTATTTTGATCACCTCACCACCATCCCTAACATAAAAAAGGCCTAGTCCTGACCTTATCATCATTGGAAATTGGATCCTTTACTACTTTAGCCGACAACTCAGAAAGTACAGGGCGTTCGCCGGAAAACGCTACCCTCCCAGTATGTTGCCGTCGGCAACTTGCTCGGACAGTGGAGCCAGCACCTACCGCCACACGGCACCGTGAATCACCGCACTGTTTAACACCTGCGCTGCCCCAACAGTGCAGTGACGCAGTATAATCGGACCCTTACATTGTTAAGAACGGTTTCTTTGAATTGTAGCTAGTTTGTGACTTCAGTCTCTTATTAATCAGTGTTGTGAATAAACGTTTCTTTGCGGTTTGGCTGGTTTGGGGCTTCATACTCTTACTAATCTGTACCGTGTTTGAATGTGAGTAAAATTATGGTACGTTACAGTTTGAAACAAAGAATATTTCTCTACGATACATATGTGAAGAAGAAGTCGTTTAAAAAGTGTCGCAGTAAATTTCGTCGCGAATTTCCTGGCGCTTTACTGCCAGCTAAATCAACAATTCTGCGTCTGGTTAAAAAAGTAAGAGAAACGGGTTCATTTTTTAACAAAAAGAGACTGTCGGTCAACCGTATTCTCACAGAGGAGAAAATTGACGATATCGCTTTTCGACTAGAACAGTCACCCAAAAAATCATTAAGTCAGTTAGGGCAGCGTGTGTCTCGAAATATGATCAGAAGATGTGAAATGTGCATTACACAAGAGGGTCAACACTTCCAGCATCTTTTATAAGGTAAGCTAATGAATTACGTCACATTTAAATGCTTAGCACATACAAGTTTATGAAGTTTATGAATCTTAATTATTATGAAATAGTCCGTGGCCGACGGTCGAACAATGCCGGAAGCTGACCGCTCGCTCGCCGGGAGCAGTTTCTTCATTGTAGCGCTAACAGTGGGTTGCGTTTCCCGGCGAACGCCCTGTACCTTCTGGCCCCTTCTATTTAGGTGTAGGCCGTGCCTAGTGAAACCCTAACTACTACAACCTACCCATTTCAACCATGTACTTGTGACAGGCACCATACTTTCTAGTCAAGATTTTTTACCAAATACATCTAACAGCTTCTAAATGAACCAGAAATTAATTTGATAAAGTGGTTTAGTAATATTTATACTATGTTTTTAACATTTTTACTAAATTGGATAAGAGCTATATACTTCAATCAAGTTATTTAGGTGTAGGCCGTGCCTAGTGAAACCCTACCTACTACAACCCACCCATTTCAACCATGTACTTGTGACAGGCACCATACTTTCTAGTCAAGATTTTTTTACCAAATACATCTAACAGCTTCTAAATGAACCAGAAATTAATTTGATAAAGTGGTTTAGTAATATTTATAATATGTTTTTAACATTTTTACTAAATTGGATAAGAGCTATACACTTCAATCAAGTTATTGTAATTAATAAGTAGATAAAAACTTTAATCAAATACTTTAATTACTTTTATTAAGATGTTGCTATTTTAATATTTTTGGAAATAAGTAAATACAATACTATTATATCTAAGACCTAAATATGTTATTAAGAAACTATTATACCGAAATAAACAATAAGTATATCTTTTGATTATTAATTTATATCTACAATCGACTTTTTCGAAGAAGATGTGAGATATTTACTATTATTTATTTATTACATCTATTTGTTGTATTACTAGAAGGTTATTGTTATTTTTATGTTTTAATACTAATAAAAATAACAATGTTTTATATTTCAGACAGAAGTATAAATATGTCTTAGCAACAATCTATAACAATCCTAATCTATAACACTTATTTTTTAGTTACACAAGAATTTATGAAATGTTAAACTAGATATAACTAAAGGTTTAGTTAGAATTTGTATTTAATCTAACTTTCAGCATATTTATAAACTTTCTATTTTATTCCAAAATTAAAAATCGAGTTCTATTTGCATCACAGCCTCTAACTAATACACTTGCAGCACTCTGAAAAAAGAATTCCCATTCATCTCATTTACTACAATAGTTATTGATAATTACACTTACATTATTCTTTTTTACTCCTGGGTTATTTTTTAATTAATACTAATGCAGCTCCTTTATAGTACATGTTACTGACCGTTACACTTACTGCAGTCTCATTGTCCAATTATTTTTTTTATTGAATTTAAATCTATCGTATTTATCATAACCATTCCTGATTATGACAATTAGAGCCCTTTTTTTACCCATCCTAACTTTTTTCCCCCAATGAATCCCAATCCATCTCCTTTACTGCAAAGGTTACTGATTGTTATACTTACAGCGTTTTTGTTCAATGAATTCCAATTATGATCTATTGTTATACCAATTAAAATTTATAACATAAACCAGGGCTACATTTAGGATCTGTGGGCCCCTAGGATATACCTGTGGTGAGGGCCCTTTAGGATTTCTAGGCTTCTAGGCTATAAGTGGGTTGTGGCCCCTTCTATAAACAAATAAAGCAATTTAGAATACTTATTATTATATTAATAAACATTTAAATGCAAAATATTGGATAATGTAATGATAGTAAAAATATACAATAACTTACTGAAGAATCGTAAGTTTGAAACGTTCTTTCTGTATAGTTTCCAAGACTGAAGTGATCTAGGTTAGCAAGTGATTTTCCGACATTCAATCGATAGATAAGGTGCTGCATATTGTAGTTGTGTTATTGCAATCAAACACCCTCAGCAAAAGGCTGATGAATTACAAACCGAAAAGTTTTGATAACAATTTGATAGAAAACGATATAAAAAGGATAAAAGATGATTAAGATCACCAAAACACGCAACAGAGAAAAATTAAAAATACGGCGAATAAACTGCTTTTAGACACCGCTCCACTAATCAGAGCCTTCTCCCGCCACACCTAGCGATCGAGATTCCTAAGGGCTGAAATCAAGTTTTAAAAGAAGTAAAAAGTGACTTAAAACAACAAATTAAATAAAAACACATTTTAAAAATAAGACTAGTACTGAATTCTAAATACACCTATTTCAATTGTAAACAAATGTAATTTTTTATAAATACTTACTTTCAAACAAAACATTAAAATTTCTACCTCCCACCACTTGTCGCTGTTTGCATTGTATACACAATGAATTTATCTTACCTAACCTTCCAAACATAAAGGCTAGTGAATTTTAATTCGTATTGCACGTTCACATCAGTTATTTCAATCTACATTCATTCACCCCGGCCACAGTTTACTACAGTCTTATGTTACAAGGGTTATAAGTCATTGCTGAGCTGCAAAGTTATTGCTTTTTGGTATAAGTGAACTGGAATGTTATTTTACAGTACAACTTTACTTTAAAGCAGCGGTCGGCAACCTTTTAGCAGGCAAGGGCCACAAGGTGGAAAAACAAAGTAAAGGCGGGGCCGCACATACGCAGTAAAAATGCAAAAATTCAGTTTTCAAATGTTATTGATACAAATGAGGGTACAAATGAAGAAAAGTTATAAAATCGATATTACATACTAAATTCAGTGTGCTATTTGTGGTTGCATTTGACT
The DNA here is from genome assembly GCA_031002005.1 of Vandiemenella viatica. Classification (NCBI taxonomy): domain Eukaryota; kingdom Metazoa; phylum Arthropoda; class Insecta; order Orthoptera; family Morabidae; genus Vandiemenella; species Vandiemenella viatica. Next base: position 16,503,748 of record CM061918.1, read on the forward strand.
GGCTACTTTTTGTATGTCAGCTTTCATGTTAGAGGTTGAAATACATAATATATCTCTCAAATGCTCATCTATGAGGCGAGAAGCGTATTTATTTTTTCAATGATTGCCGATTGAAAAAATTTGCTCGTATAAATAAGTGCTTCCAAAAATTGAAATAAACTGCTGAGCAAACTTTTTCAATTCGACAAAATCAGACAGCGAGCTACCATAAAATTTGACCAAATCATCATTTCGTAAAAGGCGTTTTTTAGGCTCTAATTGGATTGAAGTTCAATCACATTCATATGTAAATTGCTGGGTACATCCTCAACATCGCATGAAAAAAGGTTAGCAAAAATCTTCAGTTTGTTCGAAACCTTATCGAAATCACCAATTGTCACTGAATTGACCTTGTAATTCCATTAAAATGTATTTCATTTTCTCACTATCCCAAGTAAAATCAATGCCAGCTTTCTCGACAGCCTTTGGCTCCAAACGAGCCCACGCACTATCCTTACAATGGCAGTCGGCCTGACATCCTTGATGTGCTCATTACTAAGAACTTTAACGGGTTCATCTCAGCATCCACTGTGGATGAACTATCATCTGACCACTTACCAGTTATATTCCAAGTCAGCAAAGGCCAGTGGCAACCAGATGAGAGGCTAAATCCCATATTCGATCACAAGTTTACCAACTGGAGGATGTACAAGAATCTAATAACAGAAGCACTGGCGGACCACCCTGCAGACAACAATCCTGAAACAGCGCTGGAGGCTTTTGAAAGCGCAGTCCTAAACGCCATCACAGCCTCCACTTTGAAGCACAAGAAAAAAGACAGCTCGTTCCAGCTCCCACCTCACCTGATAGCAGCGATTCGACATAAAAATCGGGTCGCAAAGGAGTGGAGGATCACTAGGAACCCCAATACCAGGAAATTACTTAATCGCCTACAAAGAGAATTGAAAGTGTCTTTCACTGAACATCGAAATCGTGAATGGAAGGCCAGACTATCTATGCTGCGATCGGACGATGGCTCGCTGTGGTCACAGACCAGATGGTTTACTAAAAAGAAAAGTCGAATTCCACCTCTACTTGGAGATCATGGATACATATATCCCCCTGAAGACAAAGCCAATGCTGTAGCTAAAGCTTTCGAACAAAACTTTCAACCAGCACCCGGTGACCCTAATCTAGTCGAAGAAGTCAACAATCGACTGAGGGTTTTCCTTGAAGCAGATGACGAAGACGAACACAACATCGAGCACTTTACCCCTCAAGAAGTGTCCACCTGTGTGACCAGCTTAAACCCCAGAAAAGCCCCAGGCCACGACAGAATCAGTAACATCTGTTTGAGAAACCTGCCTCCAGCGGCAATAAACCACCTCACGATGCTGTTCAACATAATTGTAGACATGAAGAACTTTCCCACCCGGTGGAAACAGGTCGTAGTCGTAGGTATCCATAAGAGTGGAAAAAAAACCTCTCTTCCTCAAAACTACCGGCCCATAAGTCTGTTACCATCCATCAGCAAGGTGTTTGAGCGTCTGCTTCTCAAACGCCTAAAGCTTTACATCGAGGGACAGAGTATTCTGCCAGACCATCAATTTGGGTTCCGCCAGGGACACTCAACCACCCAGCAACTTATGAGGGTTGTCGAGACTGCCACGACAGCCTTCAACCATAAAGAATACTGTGGACTTGTGCTACTAGACATCTCCCGGGCATTTGACTCGGAATGGCACGCCGGACTGCTACTCCGACTCTACGAATTGGGACTCCCGGGACAGCTTGTCAAACTGATAAAATCATACTTGAAAAACCGCACATTCAAAGTCAAAATTGGTAACGTCTACTCCACAAGGCGTAGCATCCAGGCAGGACTACCACAAGGCTCGACCCTAGGACCTCTGCTATACTCCCTATATACAGCCAATGTACCTTCTCAAAACAGAATTCACACCGCCACATATGCTGACGGTACAGCCTACTACACTCGCAGCCGCAGCAAAGCAATCGTCACCCGTCGTCTGCAGGAGGTATTGCAGAAGACTGAGGCCTTGGCGAGGAGGTGGCGTATTGGAATCAACCCAACGAAGACCCAAGCCATCTTACTACCTAAAAGGATAGGACCTCGACAGAGATCTCAATTGGATCCACAACTCAAAATTCATAACAACTTAATCCCATGGTCAAACACAGTTCGCTACCTTGGAGTCCTGCTTGACTCCAGGTTGACCTGGAGGGCCCACATAAACGACCTCCGCAGAAGAGCTAGCGCGAGACTTCAAGCGTTGTACCCAGTGCTAAACAGGGACAGTAAGCTCTCCGCACCCTTAGGAGTACGGATCTACAGCACCTTACTACGACCAATTCTTGAATATGCCTGCCCTGTGTGGGGATACACAGCTAAAACAAATCTTTACCGACTTCAAATCATTCAGAATCGAGCTTTGAAGAGAGCACTTCATCTTGACTGCAGATTTCCCACAATTTCCCTTCATGAAGCCACAGGGCTACCAACTTTAAAACAACGATTCAAGGATCTTGCTACCAAATTTTATAATACAGCCCACAAATCTAACAACCCACTAATCAAGGATCTGGGGAATTATCCGGTAGGAATAGGTCCACACATAGGACCTATCTCACTTGTTCAATAAACCCCAAACTATCTGAAAATATCTACGCCAAACGTTAAGACACATCTAACCTGAAGCAAGTACCCATCTATAAGACTAGGAGTAAATGTCGCATGACAAACACTTCACCCTACTCCGCCCAAGGAGGAAATGGGCAGTTAATGGCGTAGTTGTTAGACAATTCGGGAAGTGATCTAATTTTGTTTCATCAAAATGTTTTATGAAGAGCCGATTTTTAGTTTGTAACGCCTTTACGTCTGTATCCTTATCAGATATTAGTTTGTTTTTCCCTTGAAGCTTAACATTCGGCGTATTTAATTCATGAGTTAAATCTGTCAAAAATCGAAGATCTTAAAACCATTGAGGGTCTATTAGCTCTGGAACAGATTTACCTTTCTGATTTATAAAAGTGTTGATTTCTTTTCCGAGATCGAAAAATCTTTTCAGTACTTCACATCTACTTAACCATTTTAGTTCTGAATAATAAAGGACATCTTGATCACCTGCTTCCATTTCGGATAGAAACTCTCGGAATTGATAACGTGTCAACCCATTATTTCTGATATAGATTACAGTGGATATCACGATGTCCATTACGTTTCTTCATGAAACGACTTTGGAACATAACGCTTCTTGGTGGATGATGCAATGAAAAAATAACGGGATTTCATATCCTATCCCTGCCAATTTTTTTTTTAATTCTACCCACCAGGCCCTTGTTTTGTCCACTCATGTTTCTACCTCCGTCAGTTAGACTTGCCAATTTTTTCCACGCTAATTGCATTAACGTCATTGCCGGTTCTAAGTAACAAAACAAATCTTCTACCCTATTCGTTCCCTTCAAACAACATAACTGTAAAAGTTCCTCACACGTTGAAGTACTTATCAATTCCACGAACAAATATTAGAAGCTGGGCAGTATTTGACATATCATTATTTTCATCGGTACCTAAGGAGAACCATTCAAATTGTTGTACTTTTTTAGAAGTTTTCCGCATAAATTAGAGCCCAAATCTTCAGTGCACCGGGTATAAGTTCTGGCAGATATGCTTAAATTTTCAAATTTCTTTTTTGATCTGGGCATACCTCTTTAGCCATAGCTAAGGCACATTCTTTCATTAACTCGCTGTCGGTAAACGGTCGCCCAAACTTGACAAGTAATTCCGCCACCCTTAAACTCGCACGAATATTTGACTCGTTACTTTAAATTTTCACCTTAAAAACAGTTTTTAGGTACTTGAATGAAGATTTGAGTGAGTTGATTTTGTTTTTCCGGGAATCGCCAGTAGTGTGGATTTGCGGGGATGCAGACACAATGGACCTGTCAATCATTTATTCTAATTAGGCCACTTGAGGGCCACTTGACTAACCCCAGTTTCACCTCTATTGTTGTCCCCCCTCCCACTTGACTAACCACTTGACTTGAGAGCCACTTGACTAACCTCAGTTTCCCCTCTATTGTTAGACCACAGGTGTGTCACGGTCCTTTGTTGTCCTCCCCTCCCCACCTGTCAATCATGGCCACCTCACTAACCACTTGACTCGAGGGCCACTAGAGCGACCCAGGTGTGTCCCCACCTGTCAATCATGGCCACTTGACTAATCACTTGACTCGAGGGCCACTTGAGCGACCCAGGTGTGTCCCCACCTGTCAATCATGGCCACTTGACCAACCACTTGACTCGAGGGCAACTTGAGCGACCCAGGTGTGTCCCCACCTGTCAATCATGGCCACTTGTTTGAACACCTGCCTTCCCTAGCACCAGCTGCCCTTGGGGTTTTTTGTTAGGCCACTTGAGCGACCACAAAGACACCAGGTGTGTCGCAGCCGCGCAAGAAACCGGTTTGTAGAGCGGGCGGGCAGGTACAAACCTGTTGTAACCTAATACCCCGCGCCGAGAACCAGTTTTTGTAGAGCGGGCGGGTGAACAAAAACCGGTTCTCGCTACCTGGGGTAAGACGTTCACGTATTTATGTTTGGCTAGAACATTCATGAATTGAAGTTTGATGATAATAAATAAAAAACACATTGTAGTTAATTTGATTTGTTTTTTTTTTTTTATTTCACCCACCATTGGGCAATTGAAAATACATTTTTTCAACGGCACATACAGCATTACAAAATATGTGTTCTTTACATAGTTTTATCAAATTATTTTTCTTGAGTTCTCGTAGAGGTGGACATTCCAGATCTTCAACCTTTTAGTTTTTCCTTGGCTCAGTGCTTTATGCTTCGCGGCCAGGTGACAGAGTCTGTGGGAATGTTCGAACTTAGTAACACTATCATAGTTTAGTTATTCAAAGATGAATGAGATTAAAAATAATGATAACAACGCCAACCTGGACTACTCTACATGTATTTTCAATGGGTTAATGAAATTTACTTTCATCTCTCGTAGTTCTAGGGTACAAAATATATTTAAGGATAGTTAACTTTCCTAACAGTCATCATATAGCTAGGTGAAACTTTCTGGCGAATTTTTATGACTAGCTACGTATTGGAGATTTCATTTTAATGTCTCCATTTTATTCCCCGATAGTTCTTAACTCCTATGGTAATTACTTTATGTTACTATAAAAGCGTCTCACGTAATTACAGGTCTTTTAGCGCCAGAGCGACTTAGTGGTTAAAGCGTCTGACTGGAGACTGAAAGGTTCCCCGCTTCGAAATTCCGTATCGGTGGTGGATACTCATAGGCATGTAACTAGACATAACTTGCTGTGAAGTATTCATGGTTCATTTTTCTACGTTAAACTGCAGGTGCCCTTAAGTAAGATAAGGAAGGAAGGAACTAGCCACCCTATCTCCAATATATCTCCTTTGGTAAGGTTTCAACCAGAAACTTAAAACACTTCACTTTTAATTGTGCGCGCTAAGAGCGGCTGTTTAGAAAATTAAACTCCGCAAACAACGCAGTATCGTTCACGCAGCGTCGTTGATGGTTGTACGTAGAGCTTGAATCGAAAATTTACTGCCGCTGCTGCATTGTAATAAATCATTTAGGTGGAATATTCCGATTCCACTAGGATCATCCTGTACTAAGAAATGTCCCCAGGACGGCTGCAGAGGTGTTTCCTAGTGACCAAGACTTACTAACAGCGATAAGTTCGGCGAAAGACGTTTGTGACGGCGAGTGTTTTGGACAAAGTTTTGTGCATATTCTATAGACTCAGACCGAGCGTGGTGGGTGAGCGGTTAACTCTCTGGCCTCGCATTCGGGAGGACGCGGGTTCGAATCCCCTTTCAGGCATCCATCGCGCGGTAGTGAGAACAAACAAGTATCTGCGCATGCGAAGTAAATAAATATGGAGTCACGTTTATAGTGCGATACACTGAATGTCAATTGTGGATAGGAACGGAGCTCAGTTTCCTTATTTCACCTGTATAATGTTGTGGAAAAGCCTTGTAAAATCGAAGGGTGTTATGCTTCTTCAGTCGTCTCTCATCGTGAACTTTACAGGCGACAGAGGATTGAACGAAGGAACGGGAGAGAATTCGACTATGGTCCTTTGTGGTAACCATCCCGGCATTCACCATCAAGCGGTTGCGGAAAAACCTTGTGAAATCGAAACTTGGTTGATGGACAAACCAAGTCGTCCTAAGTTCCAGGCCAGTACAACCTGTATCAACCCAATTCTGTATAGGAACGGAGCTCCGTTACCTTATTTCACATGTCTAATGTTGATGGCTGCAACGTTGTATGACAGATCAATTTTGATACGGAGGTGGGTAAAGAACGTGCTTGAAGTGTGTAACTTAAATGTAAGCAACCAGGTTAGTATGAATATCACCCGAAAAATTAATGCTATGGAAAAGCCTTTTTTTCTGGCTTCACCTCGTTGACGTCAAAATCGTTAGAAGTGGGAAAGGACCGCGGAGCATGTAACTGGAAGAAATTCGGCAGTGACCTTTTGAACAAACCAAGGCGAAAATTCAGATGTGGGTGCCCGTACAAGGATTCGAACCGCATCTTCCCGAATGCGAATCTCATGTGTATTAGTGTCAGACTACGAACTAAAGGATCACCATCGTAAGTGGATAAATTATTAACGTACCAGTATGGCTTTACACCTCGTCAACATCGACATCATAAGAGGCGGGAAAGGATTGATGCAGGGAACGGTCACCTGGAGTGATTTTGGGGGAACCATGGAAAACCAGAATATGGATGCTCAGACGGAGATTCGAACCAGCGCCCTTCTGAATGCATGGTGAGAGCGTTAACACTCACCCACCAAGCTCGGTAATTTTCGTGGACAATACTGAAAAATATCTATTCTGAGAAGTAATTTTTTGCATGGTGCTTCGATAATTATGAAATTTCCAAACATCTGAAATGACTGGTTACGCAGATATTGCTGCTACCAGAGACACTGGGAAATAGTGTGAACTTTGACAAAACATCTTTAGCTGGGACGCTGCATGTTAGAGACTAATACAGTAACTCTAATCAACTATACAATCTTGCTACCTATCCCGTTTCTTTGGCAGAGGCATATTGCATACTGTACGGATATTGAATGACCAAGATTTACTAACTGCGATTAGTTCGACGAAAGACGTGTGTGACGGTGAGTGTTTTGGACAAAGTTTTGTGCATATTCTATAGACTCAGACCGAGCGTGGTGGGTGAGCGGTTAACTCTCTGGCCTCACATTCGGGAGGACGCGTGTTCGAAACCCCGTCCAGGCATCCAGATTTGGGTTTTTAATGGTTTACCTAAATCATTCCAAGCGAATGCCGGGGTGTTTCCTTCAAAAAAGGCGATGGCTGAATACCTTCCCGTTCCTTGTCTCCAGTCACATCCCGCCTCTAATGACCTCGACTTCGACGAGTCGTAAAGCCATAAGTAAAAAGAAAAAAAATCTTAAGCCCGTACGTTTTCCTTTACTTTAGAATTACCGTTAATTTTTTCTATTGCAGAGACTAAATGCTGATCAGTGCAGAAATGATTACATTCGTACACGTTTCAGACGATGCAGGTTTAATTTTTGAGACTGGTTGGTGAATTTTTTTTTAATGTTCGGCAGTGTCATACAGATGATTTCGTGTTCTTTCTTCAATGCATTCCACTCGTCTTCTTTTCAGAGTTATTGCTTGTATGCCGGTCTGAATATCTACCCTGGTGTGTGAGTTTTTAAAGCAAAGTAATGAATCAGCAGTTGTTGGAGATGTAGGTTATATTGAATGCGTAGAGAGGACTGGCTTATCACAACATCAGCAAAGTCAGTTCTGAACAAGGGAAGTTAGAGTAATATCTCCTACACAAACCAGTCTAAAAACTTTACTAGACAAAGTTTTATATTCGTGCTGTAGTATCCCCCAAGATTACTAAGATAGATTTTACACAATTTCTAACAGTCTGAACGTTAGCTATATTTTTGACCGAGAGTCCACGATAAGTTATTGACATTCAAAAGTTACAGAGTTTCGACTGGCCGCGCACTCTGCCTATGTCGTGGCTAACAAGTCTATGGTATTGCGTTTCGAAGTGGGCAACGGCCAAGGCGCCGGTCGCTGCGAGTTGCACGCTGATGAAGTTCCTCCAAAATGAATCACCGTTGGTTGTTAGGCTCAGTATTTGGGTAAAAAGATACTATTTTAACCCCAGCAACCGTTAACTCGAGGCGAATGACGGGGATGATTTCTTCATTTGCCATGGCCGAATTCCCCACCGTTCCTCGTCCACTGTCCCTTCCCACCTCTAAATGCTTCGATGTCGACGAGGCGTAGATCCATAAATAAAGAAAACCACGACCACCAACTCCAGATGAATGTCGAGTTATTCATTCAAAATACCATGCCCGAATTCCTTCCCAGTCCTTGCCACCAGTCCATACAATTATGGCCTTTACATTCTCGCAATCACCAAATTTTAGTGCCATTCGATTTACAGTAGACCTATCAACGGCATTGCCGGTATAAAAAGCCTTGAAACGACGATGAATCGCAGTAGGAATCACTTTGTCAGCAGTTAAAAATTCGATAACAGCACGATGTTTAACTCGCGTTGACACAACACTAGAACACTTCTCCATAATTCCGGAAAACAAATCCTTACTTCTCAGTACTTTCAAATAAAATGTAATGTAGCTTGGTATGTCTGGCGTCAGAGTTTTTCAGTCGTAACAGCCTTACCTAAGGACAGGACTGAACACGTTTACCCCCACCACCACGGACTAGACCTGATTACTATCCAAATGGACTGCTAGTGCCAGTGTACAGAGATGGCCAGCCCGGTACTGTTGTTTTCGTCTGTGTATCAGCTCAATGCTGGTGATCTAAGCGTTTGACGATAGGTTTATCGTCCAAACACGAATTTGAGCCAGTAGTAGTGTTCGAAAAAGTTGGATACCGCACCAAGGTTATACTAACGTATGAAGAATGGGTCGTGCTGACTCAAGTATTCGATGTAGTGTCAGATTTGTTATACACAGGCAGCTCCCAGACAAACATTCCACTTGGTGAGAACGCCGTCTCCTTCCGTACGATTGCCAGGACGAAAACTGTATGTTTTTACCCAAATGTTGACCCCACCAGCGGCATCTTCTTCAGCGATTCAACTTGGAAGAACCTCATCGACGCGCAGCCTGCAGTGTCCAGCGCCTTGGCCGTCAAGAAGAGGTGGGGATACCTAGTTGCAAGATACTACACAGAGTTTGTGGACATTTTATCTAGTAAAGTGCTACGAGACTATCATATGGCAACAGTGCAAAAACTAGTTGATATGCATATTAGTGTTTTTTATGTGACTCAATTGACCCCCAGTTCGTCACTGGACTATAATCTACTAAAATATGAACTTATTGCATGCAAAAATTTACTTGTATTACCTGTTATTATCAGTGTAGTAATTAAGAATTATAACCCAGGATACTACATTGATGTGAACAGTGTGAATAAAATACACATAGTAAGTTATTCAATTTGTTTTATTTTATCCACTTTCCATTAATAAAACCCTTTACCCAGTTATTTTTATGAGTTCTTGTAGTGGCGTGACGCTTCATCACTTACATACTAGTCTGAAGAGCGAATTGTAATAGGCGCCAACATTCGAAAACACATAAATTTGTTGGATATAAGTACGTATGCGGCTGTTTCTATTAATATCATTATAAACAGTGTGAAAATGTACAAAATCAAGAAATTTGGTCATATATAACAAAAATCGGTAAAAAATGTAAATTTCGTCCATGAATGAAGTCAATGGTTGACATAAAAATCACACCTGCGTGTATTACAATATCGTTCATACAGTATGTGTGGATTACAGAAATACGTGTTATATGGGAAAAAGTGTAATGGCAGTCACCGGATAAACTAAAACGTGGTAATTTTTTTTTCCAGTAATAAATACTTTCTGATGAATAACGAAACTTGGTAGAGTTCTCCAGAGTCAACACACACGTTAGCCACGACATAGGCAGAATGCGTGGCGAGTCGAGACTCTGTTACTTTTAAATGTCAATAACTTATCGAGGACTCTCGGTCAAAAATATAGCTAACGTTCAGACTGTTAGAAATTGTGTAAAATCTTTCGTAGTAATCTTGGGGGATACTACAGCATGAATATAAAACTTTGTCTAGTAAAGTTTTTAGACTGGTTTGTGTAGGAGATATTACTCTAACTTCCCTTGTACAGAACTGACTTTGCTGATGTTGTGATAAGTCCTGACTTTGCTGATGTTGTGATAAACTAGTCCTCTCTACGCATTCAATATAACCTACATCTCCAACAACTGCTGATTCATTACTTTGCTTTAAAAACTCACACACCAGGGTAGATATTCAGACCGGCATACAAGCAATAACTCTGAAAAGAAGACGAGTGGAATGCATTGAAGAAAGAACACGAAATCACCTGTATGACACTGCCGAACATTAAAAAAAAATTCACCAACCAGTCTCAAAAATTAAACTTGCATCGTCTGAAACGTGTACGAATGTAATCATTTCTGCACTGATCAGCATTTAGTCTCTGCAATAGAAAAAATTAACGGTAATTCTAAAGTAAAGGAAAACGTACTGGGCTTAAGATTTTTTTTTCTTTTTACTTATGGCTTTACGACTCGTCGAAGTCGAGGTCATTAGAGGCGGGATGTGACTGGAGACAAGGAACGGGAAGGTATTCAGCCATCGCCTTTTTGAAGGAAACACCCCGGCATTCGCTTGGAATGATTTAGGTAAACCATTAAAAACCCAAATCTGGATGCCTGGACGGGGATTCGAACACGCGAACACGCGAGGCCAGAGAGTTAACCGCTCACCCACCACGCTCGGTCTGAGCCGTAAGAATATGCACAAAACTTTGTCCAAAACACTCACCGTCACAAACGTCTTTCGTCGAACTTATCACAGTTAGTAAGTCTTGGTCACTCAATATCCGTACAGTATGCAATATGCCTCTGCCAAAGAAACGGGATAGGTAGCAAGATTGTATAGTTGATTAGAGTTACTGTATTAGTCTCTAACGTGCAGCGACCCAGCTAAAGATGTTTTGTCAAAGTTCACACTATTTCCCTGTGTCTCTGGTAGCAGCAATATCTGCGTAACCAGTCATTTCAGATGTTTGGAAATTTCATAATTATCGAAGCACCATGCAAAAAATTACTTCTCAGAATAGATATTTTTCAGTATTGTCCACGAAAATTACCGAGCGTGGTGGGTGAGTGTTAACGCTCTGACCATGCATTCAGAATGGCGCTGGTTCGAATCTCCGTCTGAGCATCCATATTCCGGTTTTCCATGGTTCCCCCAAATCACTCCAGGTGACCGTTCCCTGCTTCAATCCTTTCCCGCCTCTTATGATATCGATGTTGACGAGTTGTAAAGCCATACTGGTACGCTAATAATTATCCACTTACGATGATGATCCTTTAGTTCGTGGTCTGACACTAATACACATGAGATTCGCATTCGGAAAGATGCGGTTTCGAATCCTTGTCCGGGCACCCACATCTGAATTTTCGCCTTGGTTTGTTCAAAAGGTCACTGCCGAATTTCTTCCAGTTACTTGCTCCCCTGTCCTTTCCCACTTCTAACGATTTTGACGTCAACGAGGTGAAGCCAGAAAAAAAGGCTTTTACATAGCATTAATTTTTCGGGTGATATCCATACTAACCTCGTTGCTTACATATAAGTTACATACCTCAAGCACGTTCTTTACCCACCTCCGTATCAAAATTGATATGTCATACCACGTTGCAGCCAGCAACATTAGACATGTGAAATAAAGTAATGGAGCTCCGTTCCTATACACAATTTGGTTGATACAGGTTGTACTGGTCTGGAACTTAGGACGACGCGGTTTTGTCCGGCCAACCAAGTTTCGATTTACAAGGTTTTTCCGCAACCGCTTGAGGTGAATGCCGGGATGGTTCCCACAAAGGACCATAGTCGAATTCTCTCCCGTTCCTTCGTTCAATCCTCTGTCGCCTGTAAAGTTCACGATGAGAGACTACTGAAGAGGCATAACACCCTTCGATTTTACAAGGCTTTTCCACAACATTATACAGGTGAAATAAGGAAACTGAGCTCCGTTCCTATCCACAATTGACATTCAGTGTATCGCACTATAAACGTGACTCCATATTTATTTACTTCGCATGCGCAGATACTTGTTTGTTCTTACTACCGCGCGATGGTTGCCTGGACGGGGATTCGAACTAGCGTCCTCCCGAATGCGAGGCCAGAGAGTTAACCGCTCACCCACCACGCTCGGTCTGAGTCTATAGAATATGCACAAAACTTTGTCCAAAACACTCGCCGTCACAAACGTCTTTCGCCGAACTTATCGCTGTTAGTAAGTCTTGGTCACTAGGAAACACCTCTGCAGCCGTCCTGGGGACATTTCTTAGTAGAGGATGATCCTAGTGGAATCGGTATATTCCACCTAAATAATTTATTACAATGCAGCAGTGGCAGTAAATTTTCGATTCAAGCTCTACGTACAACCATCAACGACGCTGCGTGAACGCTACTGCGTTTTTGCGGAGTTTAATTTTCTAAACAGCCGCTCTTAGCGCGCACAATTAAAAGTGAAGTACTTTAACCCTTTGACTGCTGTAGACGCGTTAACGCGCGCGGTTACTACTTCGCCCAGGTGCTCCAGACGTGTATACACGCGCCGCCTTGCTGCTCTGTCTGTGCTCCAGACGTGTATACACGCGCCGCCTCGCCGCTCTGTCTGTGCTCCAGACGTGTATACACGCGCCGCCTCGCCGCCCTGTCTGTGCTCCAGACGTGTTAACACGCTAGCCTCTTAGCGGCCTGGCTATGAAGTTATACTCCAACCCAGGGTGGTTAGTTGTTTTCCTTATTCGACCCTTGAGCGTTGGCAGCTGCGATCTAATTTGTGTTGCTCTTTTCCTTTTAGTTTTCGCTGAGAAAATGGCATACACTCTTTTTTTTTAATGCTTAACGTCTTTTAACAGCGAGGTTTTAGAGATGGCAAAGAATAGGGGGCAAGGAATGGGAAGGAATTCGGCTATGGCCTTTCGAAGGAAGCATGCCGGCATTCACCTGGAGTGATTTGGGGAAACCTTGGAAAACCCAAATCTGGATGCCTGGACGGGGATTCGAACCATCGTCCTCCCGAAGACGCCGTCGTGTTTTTACCGCGGAAGATATCATGGAGATTCTTACTAGAAGCGACAGTGAATATGATCACTTTGATATGGATGACAGTGATAACCCTTCGACAGGATCTCGATGTAATTTTCCTAAGCTGTGTACATCAGCTAGTGGAAAATGACCATTTTTCAGAGTTTGAAGCTACAGATTGTGCGAGCGAAATGTGTGGAAAAAGAGAATGCTTTAGTGACGCGTTTGACAGCATGTGCTTGTCGATTAAGCTGCAGGACACAAGTGTGGATTACGTTAACATTCCAGCAGTTTGTCATGTTTCCTGATATTTCTAACGGAATATCACATGATATCTATTGCTGATGAGACCAACAGATACGCGAGAATCAATTCACACTAGATTTTCACTATGAAGTGGTATAAAAAGTTCTTTTTCCACATTCACGAACACTGCATTTTAAATGCTCACGCTCTTCACCGAGTAGTAACCGGACGAAAAATGCCAGTTGCAGAGTTTCGTCTGTTGCATCCATAAATTTAAATTTCGTGAGGTATTTTTCAGGATTTCCAGACACCCCCCCCCCCCGTCTTGCAAGATCAGTTCCGTGAGACGCCCTCCCCCCTAGAAATCGCCCTCGCAACTTTTTGAGACCTTTTTTCCAAATTTCATTCATATTGCAAATTCAAAGAAGAGCACGCCAATGCGTAAATGCGCTGTATGTTCTATACACAAAGTGCGTCGAGAAACCAATGCAGAACATGTAATGTATCAGTGTGTGTTGTACCATTTTTCAAGGCTTATCACACCAAAAGAATTACTAAGCATGGTTAACTGCAGAGTAATAATTATATTACATTTATACGCCTCTAAAACTAAACGAAATACAAAAAAAAAAAAAAAAATTAAAAATATATTAACCCGGGTCAAAAAGAAGGCTGGAAAATTTGTGCAGAATTTGTGAAAGGTATTCGGAAAGGTTCTCTCCAGATAAATTACTACGCTCACAAACTAAAAACATTTCAGTTGCTGTAATATCTATTTAGTATATGAAGTACCGGCATGTTTGATTACGCAAACATTCACTTTTAGAGGAGCTTTAAACTGAAAAAGTTTAGATGTTATATTAACTGTATTTATTTTGTATCTGCGGTTTCAAATCCCAGAGCGACAGCAGAAGAACATCACACACAACACTCCAGACGTATTCAGCACACAGCGGTCCAGTCCGCGTGCCCAGCTCAGCAGCGCAGGTATTGGTCTCACGCGGCATTCCAGCGCAGGTAAACAGCTTAGGCGTAAACAAAGCTGCACTCAGCGAGGGCTCGGCCGGCCGAACCGCAGCAGTTAAAGGGTTAAGTTTCTGGTTGAAACCTTACCGAAGGAGATATATTGGAGATAGGGTGGCTAGTTCCTTCCTTCCTTATCTTACTTAAGGGCACCTGCAGTTTAACGTAGAAAAATGAACCATGAATACTTCACAGCAAGCTATGTCTAGTTACATGCCTATGAGTATCCACCACCGATACGGAATTTCGAAGCGGGGAACCTTTCAGTCTCCAGTCAGACGCTTTAACCACTAAGTCACTCTGGCGCTAAAAGACCTGTAATTACGTGAGACACTTTTATAGTAACATAAAGTTATTACCATAGGAGTTAAGAACGATCGGGGAATAAAATGGAGACATTAAAATGAAATCACCAATACGTAGCTAGTCATAAAAATTCGCCAGAAAGTTTCACCTAGCTATATGATGACTGTTAGGAAAGTTACACTATCCTTAAATATATTTTGTACCATAGAACTACGAGAGATGAAAGTAAATTTCACTAACCCATTGAAAATACATGTAGAGTAGTCCATGTTGGCATTGTTATTATTATTATTTTTAATCTCATTCATCTTTGAATAACTAAACTATGATAGTGTTACTAACTTCGAACATTCCCACAACCTCTGTCACCTGGCCGCGAAGCATAAAGCACTGAGCCAAGGAAAAACTAAACGGTTGAAGATCTGGGATGTCCACCTCTACGAGAACTCAAGAAAAAATAATTTGATAAAACTTTGTAAAGAACACATATTTTGTAATGCTGTATGTGCCGATGAAAAAATGTATTTTCAATTGCCCAATGGTGGGTGAAATAAAAAAAAAAAACAAATCAAATTAACTACAATGTGTTTTTATTTATTATCATCAAACTTCAATTCATGAATGTTCTAGCCAAACATAAATACGTGAACGTCTTACCCCAGGTAGCGAGAACCGGTTTTTTTTTCACCCACCCGCTCTACAAAAACTGGTTCTCGGCGCGGGGTATTAGGTTACAACAGGTTTGTACCTGCCCGCCCGCTCTACAAACCGGTTTCTTGCGCGGCCGTGGTACACCTGGTGTCTTTGGGGTCACTCAAGTGGCCTAACAAAGAACCCCAAGGGCAGCTGGTGCTAGGGAAGGCAGGTGTTCAATCAAGTGGCCATGATTGGCAGGTGGGGATACACCTGGGTCGCTCAAGTGGCCCTCGAGTCAAGTGGTTAGTCAATTGGCCATGATTGATAGGTGGGGACACACCTGGGTCGCTCAAGTGGCCCTTGAGTCAAGTGGTTTGTCAAGTGGCCATGATTGACAGGTGGGGACACACCTGGGTCGCTCAAGTGGCCCTCGAGTCAAGTGGTTAGTCAAGTGGCAATGATTGACAGGTGGGGAGGGGAGGACAACAAAGGACCGTGACACACCTGTGGTCTAACAATAGAGGGGAAACTGAGGTTAGTCAAGTGGCTCTCGAGTGAAGTGGTTAGTCAAGTGGGAGGGGGGACAACAATAGAGGTGAAACTGGGGTTAGTCAAGTGGCCCTCAAGTCAAGTGGCCTAATTAGCATAAATGATTGACAGGTCCATTGTGTCTGCATCCCCGCAAATCCACACTACTATCGCCAACCAGGAACGCAAATTTTGCTTTATTCTCGGTATCATAGTGACGTTTGACGTTGTATTCTTTTTGTATAGCAAGGATTTTTTGGCATATTAGCATAGCGGCTCTCCATTGCAATTAATAAAAGAGTATAAATCTGTCCATGCATCGTTAAACACTCTATTTTCTTCAATTAACTTCCTCTTTTTTGTAGCCATCAGTAAAACTTTTAACCAACAACGCCAAATACACGCTGTAAGAAAAAAGAAAACATGTTACTTAATTTAGCTATGTAATTGTATGATCAATCAATATCTCACACTTACCGAGCTGTAAACAAAATAGTAGGTACTCGTAGGTCACAGAACAATAACTGAATCATAGGTACAAGGCCGCGGCGGCGGCGTGCACACATGAAATAACTTGTTTCACTCAATGGCACAGCCAGCGCGGACGGACGGGGGGCAAGCGAGAGAAGATTATTGTCAACGCTGACCTATTGTTTCAATCACAGGAGAGAGTGGGGGAATCGTTCTTGCTCACACTTGTCCTGCTCTTTTCGCGTAGTTCATTCGCTCCGCTGTTAGAACGCGTTCACTCTTTTATGCATTTATGTTTTATTATTTTATAATATGGGCTTTCAATATGATTTTTTTAAAGACGGACACGGGCCGCAAATAGAGAGGTCACGGGCCGCATGCGGCTCGCGGTCCGCGCGTTGCCGACGCTGCTTTAAAGGATTGAAATGCGCATATGTGAACATTGTTTTCGGTTTTCATGAGTATTTCAGGACCCTGACATATATAGTACTTTCGGTACACTCTAGAGGTGGGAAAAGTGACTCACTAAAAAGAGCGATGTTCATTTGATCACTCTACGAAAAGAACTAATACTTTTCAACGGTTCACTAGTTCACTGACTCAGTTTAAAGAAAATGAGCAGTTATATCCATTTTGAGTGTAGTATCTGTTCGTTTTATTTATATTTATACTGATTACATAGGTTAATCTCGTATTGGTTATTTTCATTTATTTTTTATTTATTCTGAAACATTTTTGCTTCTTAATACTACCGGATTACTTTCACGCATAAAAGGCCATATCAAAGAGTTAATGAAATATTGTTCGGCTTACAGGGAATGTTGGGATAATTTTAAATTATTTTATTTACAAACACAAAGTACAATCAATTTTAAAGAACTTTTTGCTTTAAATAAAATGAAGGTTACTTAGTTTACTTATTTTGCCATTCAGCAACCTATTTCTTTTTTCATTGCAATTTTTTTTAACTGCCTTTGCGGCTGTATCCAGCTTTTGAAAATATTCTTTCACGAGACATGCTTGTAGCCGGAATACACAAAGAGAAGCGGAGCGGGTCGTCAGATTCGACAGTGGCAAACCCGAAACCGACTTATAGTTGGCGCACACTCCATTGAAGTTCAATCGAGACCGACACACCACCATCATTACCGCTTCCAAGAAGAACTACCGCTCACTTTTAGTGAGCGACTGCTCACTTGCTCTTTCAAAGGAAATGTTCCGAAGAACTGGTTCACTCCCGAACGACCGATCTCTAGTACTCTCCTAGTTTTTGTTTAAATAATTAAAAAATTTTCAATCTTACCACACCAGTTTTGCATTGTTCCATATGTTGTACTCTTGTTTAGCTCTGATTTTTATGATTATAATACTTTCATTGCCCTATTTTTTCATTTCATCGATATCAAATACAGACTCTTAATCATACCAGTTCCTCGGTGTTACTTTAATGTCACATTTCATGTCATCAAAGTTTTTTTTAGTGAATCAAAATCAAACAACAATGTTTAACAAGTTACTTATAGTTACATTTAAAAACTCTCTCGTGAATATACATATTTTCCTAAACCTGCTCTTTTACCATACCACTTACTGATTGTTACACAGCACTTTCTTTATGATCTGAGTTTCTTTTTCGGTAAATTCTAATCCAATTATTTTAACATATGCATTAGTGATGATTTCACTTACAAACCTCTCATTACATTCTTAGTTTTTCTCATTTAATCCCAATGCAGTTCATCAATAATAAACGTTATTGAATGGTTGCACTTACAGCATCCTGTTTATGATCCAAGTTATTTATAATTTTTTAAGTTCATCATCTTTATCATTAAATGTCCTTATTGGTACTCTAACAGCACTCTTGTTACCCCACATTTTTTTCCGGTTGATTCCAATAAGATACTTTATCATACCACATTACTCATTCTATACTAGTTCTTTTTTCAGTGAATGAGATTTCATTTGTAATACAAGTTTATGATTCTTTCAGATACAGCACTGTCACTACCCCCCTCCTCCAATACCGGATTAACCACGTAGCGGAGGTAGCAAATACTACGGGCCTCGCGCGCCTTCTGAAGGGGCCTCGCGCACTTCAGGGGAGCATAGCACCTCCTATGGGGGACCCCCGCGCCTAAGCTAAATGGGCGACTTTTTTTTTTTTTTTAGATCTACCATTTCCTCCGAACGGCACAAATCTAGGGCCTCTTCTTCACATTTGCTACGGGGCACGCGCTGTCTTAATCCGACCCTGCCTTCCTCCCTCCCCTCCCTCCCTCCCTGGCTTCATTCCCTATGACTCCCCTTACCTTTTCCTTATGACACCAATTGTTGATTGTTGGACGTATAGCACCCTAAATAGTCTATAACCTTCTAGTTATTCTTCTGGTCAATCCTGAAAAGCTCCTTTATCATACCAGGCACTAATTGTTATATTTACGGTGCTCATGTTTTCCTTCTAATTTTCTCCAGTTTAGCTCCATTATCATACAAGTTACTAATTGTTACATTTAAAGCACTATCATTACCATCTAACATTTTTTCCAGTGAATTCTTATATGGATCCTTTATCATACTAGTTGTTACAACTACAGCCGCTACATTACACTATTTTTTTTTTCAATTTATCCAAATCTAGCTCAGTATCAAACAATTTACCAACTGTTCATTTTACAGTGTGTCTGTTACTCTCCTCGTCTTTTTCCCATGAATCCTAACACAGCTCTTTTATCACACAAGTTACTAATATCTACTCTAATACCACTATGCTCATTCCCTTTGGTTTATTTTAAATGAATTCCAAATCCAGCTCTGATATCATACCAGTTACTGGTTCTTGCATGTACAGTACTCTGGTTACTCTCCCAGTATTTTCCAGTGAATACCTTTCTGCCACTTATTTCATACCAATTATGTAATGTTAGAATTACAATACTCTCCTTACCCTCCCACTATTTTTGCAATTCACTGGATGCGGAACATAAATGTTGTCAAAACAAATTTGAAGTTTTCACCATTAGATCCACCAAAACCAATTGGTGATTTTTCTGAAAGCCCTTGTAATAAATTAGCGTATCACTGAACCACGATAAGCTCTGTTACTAACACTAAAAGAACTCGTATTGCAAGCCCTTCTTCCATTGTGTCTTGAAAAATCAGATGTAACGAGTGAGTGACGCAATGCACTTGAATTGCTATTGATTCAATAGCTTAATTCCAGAATTGAAGGACAGTATGCTCTCCACTAACATCAGAAGCGCAATATACTGATATACTGACACTTATGTGGAATCTTCTTCGTACATCATTGAAAATTTAAAGCAAATTTTCGGATTTTCTTGATAACGTTCTACGGAGGGCGATAATAGTTTTATGTATTTCAAGAGGAAGCAGAATGAGACTTGTTCATTATTTGAATTAACGCTAGATTCGTCAAATATAACTGAGTAATAGACAGCATTTCGTACTGATTTGATTATACTTTGCAGTACATCGTCAGTAAAAAAAAAAAAATTACAGTTCATTAGTGACAAATTGTGATAACCATCCATATCCGCTGCGCCCGAATCACGACTTTAAGTCGGAGCATCCCGTTACTGCTGCTTCTACAATCAAATGTAATTTGAATGTTCATCCTGGTGGCCCCTTATAGCCAGGACTCCACTGATTAAAAAACAGAGTTGAAATAAATTTTTGAGAGGGTAGTTCTAGAAATTTTCGCATATTCAAGTTTCGTATATTTTTTGATAACATGCAGTGTTCATTCGCGCCACATTCTAAACTGGCCATATCCAGTATACAAAAACAGTGAATGTCAGACTTTCAGTAGATTTTTAAACGTTTCTAAAACTTTATTGCTTGATGGGAAAACCACTTTTAGTGAACTCCTGATTATTTCTTGATGATTTTTTCGGCTCAGAAACGCCACTAGATATGATTTCTTTACGGATTTATCAAAACACTTTATCCATATCTCAAACATATAGCAGCCAAGGAAAAATTGTCAACCACTTTGAAAATTGCTCCTTTTCCAATGAATTTCCAGAAATAACATTTTCTTGTTGAATTTGTCGAGTTGTACTAAGTTGAGAAGAGCAGCTAGTGGAAAGTTCTTAAAATTTGGACATCTTGCAACATCTAACTTTATTCACCTAAACTACCAATTTTCTGAAATATACACTATAACAAAACGCGCGCTTGATCTCAAGGTATGTGCTTTCGAGTGACACACTTGAGATAGAGCCGCGAGTCACATTGGAATCTCTGGCTGTGCGAAGAATGGGTGCGACACTACGGAGGGCGAAGACGAGGGGTGAGTTGCTTGGCTTGCCTGCGTGCGTGGTTATCACAGATCACAATTATGCTTACTTACTACTTACTATAGCTGTGGCCAAATATTTTGGCGGGTCTTTTTAAATGCACTGGTGCCGTATTTGGGATGCGCACTCAGTGGCGTAACTAGTTAAACAAGGGCCCCGGTGCAAAAAAATTATTTTTGGCCCTCAGGCCAGATGGGCGTCCTTTCTTGCGTTGTGTTGCTGGTAGGGGCCCCCTGAGCAGTGGCTGGGGCTCCCCTGAGCAGTGAGAGCCCTCTTAGTGAGGGGCTCCCTGTGTCTTGGGGCCCCCTTAGACGACGGTAGAGCTAAAAAAAAAGGTCGCCAGGTATGCTTGGGGGCCCCCTGAGCGCAGGGGCCCCGGTGCACTGCACCGCCTAGCCCCATAGTAGCTACGCCCCTGTGCGCACTCTTTCTATCGTTAGAAAATGGCACCGCTGAGCGGCCTGTGTTGCCTAGTACGAGCGGCAACGGCCCACTACCAAACCCCAAACCATCCACCTCCCTTTTAAGACGCAAAATATGTGTGAACCTGTGAATGGGAATTAGAAAGTGTCAGTGTGAGGGTGAGCGTGCTCGAGAGAAGATATTTTAATTTTTTAGTGATGTACTATTTTTAGGTGAGATATTAATTCGTTTTAGTTATTTATTAATCTATATATTAATATACTAAGCGAAAACGTATGATACATTTTTAAGAATATTGCGCGCACGGAGAAGTGTGAGATTTGGCATAGTTAAAGAACATATGAATAAGAAGTGAAGGAAGCTAAAATCTATACATAATATGCGTTAGAAATACATTAAATTAAGTAAAATAAAACACTTGTTCGCCTACGTAGTTCGCTCATATGCCGCCAGTTCTGGGCGTTGCTTCACCTGATGGCTGGTAGATGTAGCAGCTAGAGGCCTTTAAGCCGATAGATGGCTTACTTTGTGGTCTTTGGTGAAACAAAACAGTCGAAACTAATCTCTGAAATTATATAGAAGCATTTCGAGGACTGGTAGATAGCGCAGCTAGCGGCCAGAATATTGGGCGAACGGAAGAACTTAAAGAAATACAGAAAGCTAAAATTATATATAATATATTTTAAAAACCTATATATTAATATACTAAGCGAAAATTTCGGATCCATTTTTAAGAATAAGTGCCGTGCACAAACGGAGGAACATAAGGAAATGCATCACGCACAGAAAAGTGTAGGATTTGGCATAGTTAATGTTTATATATATGGAGAAGAAGAGCAAAAAGCTAAAATCTGTGGATAATATTCGTTACAGATATATCAAATTAAATAAAAAATTCGTTGTTGACTTTTTTTTTAGTGGTAAGCGAATCTGCCGATGTCTGTGATCTTAGTCAGCAGTAAAGGAAAAATATAATAGGCATAGTTAATACATGTTACAAATAGATTATAAAAATAAAAAAAATAATTTGCGAACGTGACTGTGTGTGTGTGTGTGAAATAGGATCGGAGCCAACGTTCTTACGTGAATTCCTCGCATTGAAACACTCTGTGGTCTTTGGTAAAACGAAAGACTCGGATAAAGTAGACATTAATGTTTGAAGTTATAAAACGAATACTTCGAAAAGGAATGAAGCGATTCTGCCAGATACTATATGGTCATTTGATTATTTAAACTATTAAGCTTTGGTTAAGTGTCTTGATTTTTTAATTTCAGTAATTTCATTAGAGAGAGAGAGAGAGAGAGAGAGAGAGAGAGAGAGAGAGAGAGAGAGAGAGAGAGAGAGAGAGACAAGAAATAAGGAATACGTATTTGCGTGAAATTCAAAATGATAATAGACCAAATTTAAATAGCGAACACACAAAATTACGAAATTATTTTGATTACATACATTTAAATGCGCACTGAATGTCATTACACGAAATTTTTTTCAGTTTCAAATTTACAATGCAGGTTTTGCAATGAAAAACATTTCGATTCAGAAGTTACTTCCAATAGGACTGCATTTACTACATGTTTCATAAAGCTAAAGCAGTTTTGGCCTTAAGTCAAAATGAATATTTTAAATTCAAATGAACCATCGATAAATACATTTAATCATTTGCTATGGTTAGATTAGAAGCTCAAATTTAGCATAAAGTCACGCGTGAAGTGTATCGTTTTAATTTTATAGGTAATGCAGAGAATTACTATATTATTATTCTTTCATGAAAGAAACTAAACAACTTAATGAATTACGGTTGAATTTTGACCACTGGGCAATCAGTAGTTATAGTAATTTACTGTAATAATTTTACGGAACAAAAAGTGCAGTAATTTATAATTGGGGCAACTTAGCAACATAATCGTGCTAC
>CM061918.1:16527842-16615403 GCA_031002005.1 Vandiemenella viatica
TACAAGATCAAACACTATTCACACACCTTAGATGCATCAGAACTACATATCAAATAGTAGCATCATTTCCTTCAAGTGGATTTCTCGATTGCATGGTATTAGTTATCACAATTTCATTATACACCTTCGATGTGAAATAAAATAGGACTGAAGCAAGGGCAATAACACTTTCACTGTTTCGCGATGTAAACTTGATTCAAATATTTGCAACAGCACGTTTATATAAGAAATTAATCAGTTAGAACTTTACAATAACGTAGTTCTACTGAGAATTTCAACTTTTGAGATGCAGCAGTTACGATAGATAAATGAAAGCATACTTGTCACATATCACAGTTCAATAGAAAGCAGTTTATTGTTTTGATTGTGATTGTTAGAAGGCCTACACTAATATATTCACTAATACACTAGTACACAGACGGAAAAAAAAAAATCCCAACACCAAGAAAGACTTGTGTTAGATAAACGAAATTTGGTAGGCGTGTTTATACATCTGAAAGATGACATCGATTCAAATTTCGCGCTTCGCGCATAAGTGTGGCGCTAGTAGCGCTACTCAGAGCTTGCAAATCAGGTTTGCTTTAAATACGCGCTGTAAAGTTTGTGAACGTTATTTACCGCTGAGATTTGACATAGTGAGTTGATGTTAGCCAAGAATGCCTTTAAGAAGACGAAGAAGCCATTATCAACAGCTCACCGAGTTTGAACGAGGTCGTGTAATAGGGCTACGAGAAGGTGGATTTTCTTTTCGCGATATTGCAGAAAGACTTGGCCGGAATGTATCCACTGTGCATGATTGTTGGGTGCAGTGGTCAAGGGATGGTACTGCCTCAAGAAGACCGGGTTCCGGGAGGCCACGTGGCACTACTGAGAGGGAAGACCGCCGTATTCGGCGTACAGCTGTGGCGCATCGTACTGCGTCTGCGGCAGAAATTCGAGCTGCAGTTGGTACCACAGTGACACAACGAACTGTTAGAAATCGGTTACTTCAAGGACAGCTCCGAGCCAGGCGCCCTGTAGCGTGCATTCCACTGACTACAAGCCATCGCCGTTTGCGACTCCAGTGGTGTCAAGCCAGAGCTCATTGGAGGACGGAGTGGAGATCTGTTGTGTTTTCTGATGAAAGCAGGTTCTGCCTTGGTGCCAGTGATGGCCGAGTGTTGGTCAGAAGGAGGCCAGGGGAACGCCTGCAACCAAACTGTCTGCGGCCTAGACACACTGGACCTACACCTGGAGTCATGGTCTGGGGAGCAATTTCCTATGACAGCAGGAGCACTCTTGTGGTTATACCAAACACACTGACTGCAAATTTGTACGTCAGTCTGGTAATTCAACCTGTAGTGCTGCCATTCATGAACAGCATTCAAGGGGGAGTTTTTCAACAGGATAACGCTCGCCCTCATACCGCTGTTGTCTCGCAACGTGCTCTACAGAGTGTCGACATGTTACCTTGGCCTGCGAGATCACCAGATCTGTCTCCAATTGAACACGTATGGGATATCATTGGACGACAACTCCAGCATCATCCACAGCCAGCACTGACCGTCCCAGTATTGACAGCACAAGTACAACAAGCATGGAACTCCATACCACAAAGTGACATTCGAAACCTGTATGACACAATGCATTCACGTTTGCAGGCTTGCATTCAAAATTCTGGAGGTTACACCGGCTATTAATTTAACAGTATTTCACATTTGAAATGCATTTTCTTGAGCTTAAATTAACCTGTGATCTTGAAAATTTAATCAATTAAACATGTTAACTTGACAAATGCATTGTCCAAATTTCATTACTCTACAATAATTTTTTCTTGGTGTTGGGATTTTTTTTTCCGTCTGTGTATATTCTCAGAAATGTCTTAGTGTATTAAAGAATTATTAACAATTATATTTTGTACTTACTTGTGAGGTGTTTAGATTCATGTTGTGCTCTCCACTATTAAGTAAATGCTCTTGATACACAAGAACCATTTCTGTTAATGCACAGGAACAGTTCTATTCTCCATTACAATGATTTAATTTTAATTTTCTTTAGAATATTTACAACTGATTCAATTGTCTCTTCACGGCAGGTTTTCAACGATATTTTGCAAAAGAAGGCAAATTTGCAGTGATGGGATCGACATCAACATCCAGACACAACTAGAGGCATCAACTAAATCTGTCACTAGTTACAAAACTGCTCGCATACATTTTGACTATTAAACTTTCAAAAAAATAATTTGAATAAAAAAGTATTAGATACATGAGGCCAGGAATGTACTGGAAGATCATCTTTTTTGTGGCCTCTGACATTTCCAGTGTATAATGATTCTAATTTCAAGCAGACTAACCTCCTCCTAATTGTCTTGATTTACTTTACTTTAATTTAATTTAATTTAATTTAATTGCAATGGAGCACAGACTCGGGTAGCAATTTCCCTACACACCCAGCTTCCCTCTATCCTGCACCTACCTACATTTGCCCTCTACAAATTTTATCTTTAAATTCTTTCAAAGTTTTCGGTAAATAATTCATCATTTCTCTTGGTAACTCATTCCAATCCCTGATACCCTTACCTAAAAAAGAGAATCTTCCCACACCCTTGTGCCTGAAATCAAGTGCCAGCTTGTGGTCATGGTCATCTTCCCTTCCATGCACTACTTTTCATACCTATTGCAATATCTTTCCATGCCTCATCGCCAGTATATGCCCTGTACATTCCCATGACCCTCCTCATCCTCCTCCTGTCTTGCAATGAATCCCATTCCAGCTCCTTTATCATATCCATCACTGATTGCATTCTGCGATAATTTCCAGAAACAAATCTAGCAGCCCTTTTTTGCACCCTCTCCAACTCGTGTATTTGATATGTAAAATGAGGGTCCCATACTACACTACCATATTCGAGCAATGGTCTGACCAAAGTTTTGTAACCCAATTCCTTGCCTTCTCTCGTACATCCCCTCATCACTCTCTCCAACAAGTGCGGAACTTTGAGACCTTTTGCTACCACCTGTCCTATGTGTCCTGCCCAGTTAAGTTTGTTATCAAAAGTAATTCCAAGATATTTAGATTTCAAGTCGTCAGTAAGCAATTCTTTCCCCACCTTATATTCATAATTAACCTTTTGTTTTTTATTTGTATATCTAATAAGCTGACTCTTCTTTGCATTTATCTTAATTCCATGTTTACCAACCCAATTAGATATCCTGTCCAGATCACTGTGCAACTGTTTACAATCCTCTATTGTTTTGATTCTTTTATACAGCATTATTTCATCTGCAAACAATCTAATTTCAGATAGTAAACAATCAACACAATTATTCATCAGAATAATGAATAGCAATGGTCCCAATACGCTACCCTGTGGCACACCCATTTTTACTTCCACTTCTTTTGATACTACATTTCCTACCCTAACTTTCTGTTTTATACCTTTTAAAAATTCTTCTACCCAGCAAATGACTTTCTTATCCACTCCAATGGTTTTTATCTTATTTATTACCATTTTAAGGCTTACTCTGTCAAACGCCTTAGACAGATCTAATGCTACACTATCAATTTGGCCTCCCTTGTCTATTTCATCTGAAATATCTTGCATATATCCCACCAACTGAGATTCGCATGAACATCCTTGCCTGAAACCATGTTACCTGCTTGAAAACCACTTACGTTCTTGACATATATTTCTGATGTGGTTGTATATCAACCTTTCCATTAATTTACCTACCACTGATGTCAAACTGATTGGCCTGAAATTCTCAACTCTATTTCTCACCCCTCCCTTATGTACCGGTACTACTATTGCACTTTTCCAGTCCTGTGGTAAGCAGCAAGTGTCTAGACTCAATTTAAATAATATTTCAAGATAAGGTACAATGTCACATCCGGCTATCTTTAAGATATCTTTAGTAATATTATCTTCACCAGCCCATTTTTTTTTTTTCAGCTTTCTGATTTCCTTCATTATTTCCGCAGGATGGATATCAAATTTTTTACTATCCTCATTTCTAATTGTGTTGTTAAGCTTGTGCTCCGAATTAGACCCCCCTGTTTCGGATTCATTGTCCTAATGCTTCCACTGAACCAGTTACTTAAAATCTCTGCCTTTTTCAAATCATCAGGAACTTCTACTCCATCCTTATCTATAAGTGTCTCTACACCCTCCCTTCCCCTCAGTTTCCTGATATAGCCATAGAAATTTCTAGATGCATCAGTCAATGGTCCTCCTGCACTGACAATACTCTTCATAAACCCATCTTTAGCCATTTTCTTTGGTGTTATTAAGTCCTTGTTTAGTAGTTTTAAATATTCCGTACTACCCTGCTGTCTCTTAACTCTGTTATGCTAAATACTGTGCCCATACAGGGCTAAAAAGACTAAAATTTGAATTATGTGTCCAATGTGTATTAGTTATGAGAAGCCATGCCTGTATAGAGTGACAAAACTCTAATAGGCACTAATATTTCCAGATAAATTCAATAAATATGAGATATTGTATTTACATTAAAGTTTATTTATTAACTTATTGTAATAAAAATAAGTGTTTTAAAAGTTTTCACTTGAGAGAGGTAAAAAAAAAAAAAAAAAAAAAAAAAAAAAAAAAAAAAAAAAAAAAAAAAAAAAAAAACCCTGGGAAACTCATAAGATTTAAGAGGGCTGCTTTACTCTGAATGATTCTGGAACTGAAAGAGGCCATTCAAAGGACAGTGTTCTGCAGTTCTTTTTGTTAGTATTAGTACTCTGTTCAATGAGTGAAATAAAGAATTATAGTTATTCTTCAGTAACAAAAAAAAAAAAAAAAAAAAAAATAGACTGTGAAAAATTCAGTAAACCAATCTTCCAAATGATTTATATGATCCATTTTAATGTATTTTATTCCAATGACTAAAATAGATTTGCTGTTTATGTTATTTTTACTGTGCATTCTTCTTATGTGATATAATGCATTTGTGACTAACTGTGAAATTCTTGTTAATTAATTCTGGCCTTCCAAACTCGTTTGTTTACTCTGTGTGTGAGAGTGTGTAAAATTTGAAAATAAATTCCACTTATTAAATATTATTTTTATTTTAAAAACCAATGCTTCCTATTGTATTTGGTAAAGTATTTGTGTACTCATCAAATTAAACAGATATTATCTACACGTCTGATGAGTTTTTATATATATGCATCTTAAAGCGAAGGCTGATGAAAAAACAAGATACTGATTTGTCGACAGCACGTGGAAGGGGAAAACAAACTCACAATCATTTTTTCTAATTGATAAAGAAATATCACTGACATTGTCTTTATCGAAAATAATAAAAGATTCGTTCATTAGTCTAAAATGGCTGTTAATTGTTCACCAATTTATTTTCAGGTGAATAAGAATGTTGAAACTTTTCAAAGTTTATCAGATGTTATAATAATATTTTTCAAACACTTTTGCTTCTATTTAGAAAAAAGTGAAATAGTGCCCACCAAAAGAAGTCTTTGTAGCACAATAGAAAATCAATTACTGTAGTATTTTGCTCTCATACTGTTCTGTCGCGTCTGACGGGAGCTTACGCCTATCAAGCGTGACGTCACAAACTGAGAGGCCAGGCCTTCTCCATCTAGGTGCTGTTGGTTAGGTTCGGTAGTCTTTCCAAGACTAGAGTTAACTTCACATCCGTTGTGTATTATTACTGACTTATTGTTGTTGCCACAATTATCTTTTCTAACATCAGACAAAAATTTCTTTGCGTTTTTCACAACTGAATGCATCCGGCGTCATTAGTATTTCGGTAAAACGGAAATATTATGTACACGCATTATATGTTTTGTAATTGTATCTTAAGTATGGCGAGGCAGAAGATTCCTAGCTGATAGAAATTGTATACATAGCAAATTTATATACTTAATGGGTTACCTGCCAATGTAATTACTTTTATGGATACAACGTAAACCAATCCATCTAAAACCTATCAGAAATCCATACGAGGTAATTGTAACTATAAAACTGCATTGATTAAATACGTTTCCAGTAGGCATCAAACAGAACGGGGATTCATTAATTAATTACAGTTTTATAAGTGTCTTTTAAAGGTGTAAGTGATATCTGTTAAGTAGTACTTTCTTGTTTGTTTCTAATTACGACAATATTCTCGTTTTATCGAAATGTTCCTCCCAGATATTCTAACATTTCAATGAGTTCATTTACCCTTGATTTCTTGCTTCTTCTTTCATGTAGGCCTTTAACGTATTTTAAACAAATGAGTAATGATTTCTAATCGCCTGTATCGTATTTTTTATTCAGTTAGAATAATTAAGCTGGTTTTTATACTATGTCGGTATAAAAACAAAAATTGTGAGTTTTCGTTTTGAAATATGTACAGTAATACAGTACAGGCGATGCATTTGGCTACCCCTTGGTAATATCAACGAAAGTAGCATTTAATAACCGCGTTTGGTTGGAGGCTGAAATGTTTCTATGTAACTGCGGAGACGGTACTGGTGCGGTATTTGCTGCTCAACGCTTTGTAGACACGTCTGGCTGCTGACAAACGGAGTTATGTTGCAATCTGCTTGGCGCATTCTACTTTTCTTGCTTGTTGGTAGCAACCTGAACACATACCTGTCGCACTGTAATTGATATATTTCTGAAAAGCATTCTAAGCTCCACCTCAGGCCACATTCCTTTACCTCCTTCACCAGTGTTCCATTCGATTGTCAAATTGTTTGTTACAATTAATGACCGACTGTGCGTCTTGCTTGCTCCCTGAGTATTAAGGTATCAGACGACCACATCCCTTGTCGATCGCTAACGGCTGGCTGTTGACAATCTGAACAAATATATGTTGCCATACAAAATATCCTGGTGCTTCGTCCAAAATTGCGCCCGGAAATAGCAGATTGCTATCACACGACAGCTGTACTGGACAACCCTACATTCAGATGTGAGGTGGAGCAAGCACCTGTTCAATCTTGGGACGCCGGAGGCAGGAGATACGTTCTCTCTCACACCACCGGTCAGGGGTTTTTCCACTGTCCTTGGTTTTTTATTGACTGCATCGCGCCTGGGTCAATGCAGTACGTGAACTCCGCAGGGTTTTTTTCACCATTAAGACCAACCTAGATGGTGACAACCCTGGTTTTTCCCCTGAAAGTGAAATAAAAAATGTCCCAAAAATAAACACCCTATATCCTAAATCTAGAAGTTATACTACCGAAGGTAGTGGGACTTCAATCACAGCCGCAGAGGCAGCGAAAAAAAAAAGGGATGCAGGGATGCAGACAGAGACAGAAAATGGGATGGCGCTAAGACGTCATTAGCTAGAAACCTTCATTTCTCAGTTGGTCCATTTATTTCGTCCACCAGTGACGTCATACCACTCTTATTGAGTGATATTAAAAGCCCGCCAACTCTACCCGTTGACCAACACTGGCGAATTCCGAAAATGCTCCAAAATCGGCCTTCTCCACTAGTGTTGCTAATCACTATACAGATTTACAGTTTAATAATATTTTGATTTTTCAACTGTTTGACCCTTTCCGGTTCTAAGGAATAATTTAATTCAAACTTTTAGTATTTGCCGCAAGTTCATGTGTGTATATTATTAATGGAAACAATCTAGCTCTTTTTGTTTACTATATTTTACGAAAAGAATATGTGATTTTTCATATGCTTTATACCGTATAGTTTCTGGCAGACAGCGCTAGTTATGTAACATTTGTATGGATTTTGCATGAATTTTTGTTTGGAATGGTTTTTCTTTGGTTCCATTTCCGGATGTTCCATCTAACCGTTTTTAACACATTCTATAGCAATGGATTCAATTTTTTCACTTCTTACCCTTCTGCCAATGTGTAATGTCTTTCGTATCAAAATGTATATCATTTTGGAAATAGCGTCCTTAATAAATTTGCATATTTCCAACCAAATCGTTTTGTCAATTTTATACACACCCGCAAAACTTCTTGCTGCGATTTAAGCTCAAACTTCTAATAGAAGTGTGCTATTTTTTATTGGAATCTGTTTATTTCTTTTTGTTTAATATTTAGAAAAAAATATTTTAACCTACATCTCAAAAGTTGGGTGGATCCTTCTGAAGGAGACATATTAAGCCATTGTATCAGAGGCAGGACGGCCTATTACTTTCCTGTAGGACTTACAGTTTATCGTGGAATTCTAACCACGATAAGTCCTCTTATTGCTGGTATGATCAATCGCACCGGGATTAGAATCCAGAACATTTCGTCAGTCTTTTGAAAGCAAGCGCCTGAAACTCTGAGTTACCAGATCGCTGTAATATATCGTACACAGTAAAAAGATGTGAATTCAGGAACACTTCTGACAATTTACTTTCTAGACGGCGGCACCAGAATTGTAACATACAAGTAGTTCTGGAGCAAACAGTTATGTATCTAAAAAAATAATTGTGTAATACTAAGAGATGTCCTATATGACTGCAGAAATCGATACAAATTAGTAGATGGGGAAGGGGGACGAGGCCTACATTGGCTCTTATGGAGGGGGATGAGGGCTCACCCCCTGGACCAAAAAAGTGTAATCGATACCCTCTCCCCCTCCCCTCCTTGTAACCTGATACCCTTCCGCCGAACTTGAAACCCCCCTCCCCTCTCCACTAACCTCAGTTCCCCCTCCTTGTAACCTGATACCCTTCCATTGACCTTGAAATCACCCTCCACTCTCCATGTAACCAGTTACCCTTCCATCGACCTTTAATCCCCCCTCCCCTCTCCATGCAACCATTCCGCTGACCTTGAAACCTCAGTTTCCCCTGATACACTCTCCCCTCCCCTCCATGTATCCTTATACCCCTCCCCTCCCCTCCATGTATCCTTATACCCCTTCCCCTCCCCTCCATGTATTCTTATACCCCTTCCCCTCCCTTCCTTATAACTTGATACCCTACCGCTGACCTTGAAACCTCAGTTTCCCCTCTTTGTAACCTGATACCCCCTCCCCTCCTTGTAACTGAAACCCTCTATCCTCCCCTCCTTTGTAACCTGATACCCTACCGCTGACCTTGAAAC
The DNA here is from genome assembly GCA_031002005.1 of Vandiemenella viatica. Taxonomy (NCBI): domain Eukaryota; kingdom Metazoa; phylum Arthropoda; class Insecta; order Orthoptera; family Morabidae; genus Vandiemenella; species Vandiemenella viatica. Next base: position 16,536,849 of record CM061918.1, read on the forward strand.
TTCAGTTTCCCCTTCATGTAAACCGATTCCGCGTCCCCTGCCCTCCTTGTAACCCGACACCATTCCGCTGACCTTGAAAACCCCCTCCCCTCCTTGTGACCTGATACTATACCACTGACCTTGAAACCTGATACTCTATGCAGGTGTACTTCCGTGTAACCTCATACCCTTCCACCCACCTTGAAACCCCCCCCAACAATCCTTGTAACCTGATATGTTGCCACCGTCCTTGAAACCTGCAGGTGTGTTCCAGTGTAACCTGATATCCTTCCGTAACATGATACCCTGTGCAGGTGTTCCTTCCGTGTACTTCCGTGTAACCCGATCCTCTATGCAGGTGTTCCTGAGTATCCTGAAACCCTTCCGTTGGCCTTGAAACCTGATACCCGGCGGTGTAACCTGATATTCTACCGTAGGCTTTGTAATCTGATACTCTATGCAGGTGTTCCTTCCGCGTAACCTGATACTCAATCCAGTATAACGTGATAACCTAACGCTGACCTTGAAACCCGATACTCTATGCAGGTGTTCTAATGTAACCTGATATCCTACCGTTGGCCTTGAAACCTGATACTCTATGCAGGTGTTCCTTCCGTGTAACCTGATACCCTTTGCAGTTACAAACCTGTTGTAACCTGATACCCCGTGCCGAGAACTGTTGTCGCGATACCTGTTTTTTAGTGCGGGTGGTGAACAAAAACCGGTTCTCGCTACCTGGAAACGTGCTGGGGTAAGAAGATCGCGTATTTATGCCTTTGCTAGTCGGCTCATGCCCGTTGGATAATGTTAGTAAGAATTAGGATATTCAGGCTACAGTTCATGAAGTGAAGTTTAATAATAATAAATTTAGGTGTATTGTATAAATAAAAACACATTGTATTTAATTTGATATTTTTTATTTCACCCACCATTGGACAATTAAAAATATATTTTCAGCGGCACATTACAAAGTTTTATCGAATTATTTTTCCTGAGTTCTCGTAGATGTGGACACCCCAGATCTTCAATATTGTAGCAGACAATAGTCTTAATACAATTAAACAGACATTTGGTGTCGTAAAGACGTTCCTCGAAATTAAATTATTTTTAACTCACTTCTTTCTGGCCTTTGTGCGCATATTCCACAACCATTTGTACCTGGAGGGTGAGCAATGAAGTCTTAGTTAGGTCTTCTGGAGGACTCGGGTTCAAATCTCGACGATGCAGATTTTCCGAAACCACTCTATGGAAATGCCGTGGTGTTTCCTTTTATAAAGGCACACATCGTTAGAAGTAGTCAAGAATATCTAATGTTCCCACAAAATAATGAAGAACGTTATAATGTGTCCGTGGTTTTGGGTTCCTTTAGTTTTTCCTTTGCTCAGTTCTTTATGCTTGGCAGCCACAAGACAGGGTTTGTGAGAATGTTCGTAGTGATTAACACTATGATAGTAAAGTTATTTAAAGATGAATGGGATTTAAAATAATAATAACAACAACAACCTGGACTACACTGCATTTATTTTCAATCAGTTATTGAAATTCATTTTCATCTCTCGTATTTTAGGGTACAATATATGTTTAAGGATATTGCAACTGTCATCATATAGTTAGGTGAAACTTTCTGACAAATTTGTATGACTAGCTACGTATTGGGAATTTCATTTTAATGTCTCCATTTTATTCCGCGATAGTTCTTAACTCCTATGGCATTTACTTTCTGTTACTATAAAAGCGTCTCACGTAATTACAGATCTTTTAGCGCCAGAGCGACTTAGAGGTTAAAGCGTCTGACTGGAGACTGAAAGGTTCCCGGTTCGAATTTCCGTTTCGGTGGTGGATACTCATAGGCCTGTAACCAGACATAAATGCTGTGAAGTATTCATGGTTTTTTTTTTTTTTTTTTTTTTTTTTTTTTTTTTTTTTTTTTTTTCCTACCTTAAACTGCAGGTGCCCTTAAGTAAGATAAGGAAGGAAGGAACTAGTCACCCTATCTCTAATACAAGTCTAAGTATATCTCCTCCGCTAAGGTTTCAACCAGAAACTTAAACTACTTCACTTTTACTTGTGTGCGCTAAGGGTGAGTGGCTGGTTAGAAAATAGAAGATAGTGTGGATTATCAGCAGCCGACTCAATGGGCTAAGACTATAAAAAAAAACTAAGGGCATTAAAATTAAGGTATTTCGATTTTACTGAATTATGAATGAAACTAAATGCGAGAATTTGGTGCAACAACTAACAGGAAGCGCTATTTGTTTAACAGTAAATTAGAAGTGTATGTTAGTCTTGAAGAACAGAATATTGTTAAAATACTTATAGGAGAAAAAGCGAGATCTCAAAAGGACTAAATCTCGTCCACAAACCAGTCTACAAACTTTACGAGACAAAGTTTTATATTCGTGCTGTAGTATCTCCTAAGATCACTGCGAAAGCTTTTACACAATTAACAGTCTGAACGTTAGCTATATAACGATAAAGACAGTGACGATGTTATCATCGGAAACGTGCATCGGATGTCGAAAGCTAGTGGAACATAGAATACCGAGCCTGTTGGGTGAGCAGTAATGTTCGAATGTATCGTTCTCGAGGAAATGCAGCACGGTTTTACAGTCAGATTTTCTTTCGTTTCCCAAAAATCACTCGAGGTGAATGCTGGGATCGTTCTAGTGCAGTACTTCTTTCAGAGTCATTTTTTATATGCCGATCTAGCTATCATGTCTGGTAGGAGGGTTTTTAACGATAGGCACTGTCATGTGGAGGTGGAGGGTTCGATTCCCGACCTGGATGTTCATTAGAATCTGTTGTAGTACTACTATAGAAACAAATAGCAGTTTATTACCTATAGCAGCTGCGGCAACGAAAAATTTGTTTAGTGGTGTTTTTGTCGGTAGGAAGGGATGATTATATATATATATATATATATCTTCGTAGCCATTTGAGGCAATTGTTTCTTGTATTTTTGGCCTGGAGTTCTCGAAACGTTATTCACCGTCAAAAGTAACAGAGTTTCGACTTTCCATGCGCTCTGTTTATGACGTGGCTAACAAGTCTACGGTAATGCATTTCGACATGGGCAGAGAAGCCCTTAAATACTACCGTGCTTTGTTCTTCACTCTTCAGCAAAACGCGTAAAAATTCTCTCACTTTACCACTGATTTCAAAATCCCTACTTTCGTAATGCAGGGGTTTAAGGAGGAATACACAGAAGATAATGTCCACTAAATTGTAGATGATGACCGAGCCCTGGTGGGTGAGTAGTAACGTTCGGATCTATAGTTGGCGAGGATATGCAGCACAGTTTTACAGTCAGGATTTCTTTCCGTTTTCCAAAAATCAAATGAGGTGAGTGCTGGAGTTCTTCGTCGTGCTTTCAGAGTTATTGTTTTAAATGCTGACCTAAATATCGGACATGATGGGCTAGTTTTTAACGTTCGGGACTAGCATGTGGGAGGTTCGATTCCCAGTCCGGATGTTTATTATTATCTTTTGTAGTAGTACTTCAGACACAAATAGCCGTTCTTCGCCTAGAGTCACTGCGATAACTTTGACAACGAAAAACACGTTTAGTGGTGTTTGTGTCGGTAGGAAGGGATGATTTTATTATTCATAGCCATTTGAGACAATTTTTCTTTGTTTATTTGGCCGGGAGTCCTCAAATAGCTATTCACATTAGGAAGAAACAGAGTTTCGATTTGCCACGCGTTCCGTCTATGTCGTGGCTAACAAGCCTACAATATTGTGTTTCGGGTTGGGCAGAGAAGCCCTTAAACAATTTCGTTTTTGTGGATGGGTCATTTGATGTTCACTCTTCAGCTAGCAGACTGCCAAACGCGTAAAAAATTATCTCACTTTACTCTGCTTTAAAAATCCCTACGGTCGCAACACAGGAATTCGCCGGAGATAACCTCCACTATGTTGTAGAAAATATTAGATCATTTTTTAAATGTTTGATCAGTGCCAGTGTACGAGTCTAAATGGATCTCGTGTACAACCCCCAGAGGGCACATAGTGAAGAACGTGATGTGGACAGTTCTTATCCCAACACAAGGCAGCGAGAACCGGTTTTTGTTCACCACCCGCACTAAAAAACAGGTATGGCGACAACTGTTCTCGGCGCGGGGTATCAGGTTACAACAGGTTTGTACCTGCCCGCGGTTTCAGAGGCAGGATATCAGATTACATGGCGGGGTATCAGGTTACACCGAAGGAACACCTGCATAGAGTATCAGTTTTCAAGGTGAGCGGTATAGTATCAGATCACAAGGAATGGAGGGGGTTTCAAGGTCAGCGGAATGGTGTCAGGTTACAAGCAGGGGAGGGGAGTGAGTATCAGGTTACATGGAGGGGAACTGTGGTTTCAAGGTCAGTGGTAGGGTATCAGGTTACAAGTCGGGGAGGGGAGGAGGGTATCAGTTACAAGGAGGATAGGGCGTTTCAGGTTACAAAGAGGAGAAACTGAGGTTTCAGGGTCTGCGGTGGGGTATCAGGTTACAAGGGGGGAAGGGGAGGGGAGGGGGTATAAGGATACATGGAGAGGAAAATGATGTTTCAAGGTCAGCGGAATGGTGTCAGGTAACATGGAGAGAGGAATTGGTGATTGAAGGTCGATGGAAGGGTATCAGGTTACATGGAGAGGGGAAGGGGAGGTTTCAAGGTCAACGGAAGGGTATCAGGTTACAAGGAGGAGGAACTGAGATTAGTGGAGAGGGGAGGGGGGGTTTCAAGTTCGACGGAAGGTTATCAGGTCATAAGGAGGGCAGGGAGAGGGGGTATCGATTCCATTTTTTTGGTCCAGGGGTGAGCCCTCATCCCCCTCAATAAGAGACCATGAAGCCCTCGTCCCCCTTCCCCATCTACTAATTTGTATCGATTTCTGCAGTCATATAGGACATCTCTTGGTATTACACAAATTTTTTAGATACATAACAGTTTGCTCCAGAACTACTTGCATGTTACAATACTGGTGCCGCCGTCTAGAAAGTAAATTGTCAGAAGTGTTCCTGAATTCAGGGCCGGCGCTAGGAATTTTTTTTTTTTTTTTTTTTTTTTTTTTTTTTTTTTAGCTCTATAAACTAGCCGGACGACAATGGGCGAATTCTTGGCTACGAGGCCTGGGGGCCCCTACAGCCGGTGATTGGGGCCCCCATCAGCCGGTGGTCCCGGGTACATTTGACCCGTTCACCCCCCTCCCCCCCTAACGCCGGCCTTGCCTGAACTCACATCTTTTTACTGTGTACGATATATTACAGCGATCTGGTAACTCAGAGTTTAAGACGCTTGCTTTCAAAAGACTGACGAAATGTTCTGGATTCTAATCCCGGTGCGATTGATCATACCAGCAATAAGAGGACTTATCTTGGTTAGAATTCCACATATAAACTGTAAGTCCTACAGGAAAGTAATAGGCCGTCCTGCCTCTGATACAAGGATCCACCCAACTTTTGAGATGTAGGTTAAAATATTTTTTTCTAAATATTAAACAAAAAGAAATAAACAGATTCCAATAAAAAATAGCACACTTCTATTAGAAGTTTGAGCTTAAATCACAGCAAGAAGTTTTGCGGATGTGTATAAAACTGACAAAACGATTTGGTTGGAAATGTGCAAATTTATTAAGGACGCTATTTCCAAAATGATATACATTTTAATACGAAAGACATTACACATTGGCAGAAGGGTAAGAAGTGAAAAAAATTGAATCCATTGCTATAGAATGTATTAAAACGGTGTGACGGAACATCTGGAAATGGAACCACGGAAGGAACACCTGCATAGAGTATCAGGTTTCAAGGTCAGCGGTATTGTATCAGGTCACAAGGAGGGGAGACCGGGGTTTCAAGGTCAGCGGAATGTTATCAGGTTACAAGGAGGGGAAGGGAGGGGGTATCAGGTTACATGGAGTGGAAACTGAGGTTTCAAGGTCAGCGGTTGGGTATCAGATTACAAGGAGGGGGAACTGGGGTTTCAAGGTCAGCGGTTGGGTATTAGGTTACAAGGAGGGGAGGGAAGGAGGGTATTAGGTTACAAAGAGAAGAATCTGAGGTTTCAAGGTCAGCGGTAGGGTACCGGGTTATAAGGAGGGGAGGAGAAATGTTTATCAGGTTACATGGAGGAGAAACTGAGGTTTCAAGGTCAGCGAAATGGTGTCAGGTTACATGGAGTGGGGAGGGGGGGTTTGATGGTCGGCGGAAGAGTATCAGGTTACATGGAGAGGAGAGGAGGGTTTCAAGGTCAACGGAATCGTATCAGGTTACAAGGATTGGGAACTGAGGTTAGTGGAGAGGGGAGGGTGGGGGGTTTGCAAGTTCGGCGGTAGGGTATCAGGTTACAAGGACGGGAGGGGTAAGGGGTATCGATTACACTTTAAAATTTTCCTTTGTCCAGGGTGATTAAACCTTACACCACAAATTCGCATTTCGGGTCTTACCGTAATTGTATTTTATAACATATGTTTACCTCCAATGGTTTACATTTTACGTGGTTTTAATGCATTCATTGCAACACTGGGTGATGGCCGATAATTTTTGTGTTTCCGTCCGGAGAGATAACGAATAGCGCCGATGGTTTACCGAATCACGAGCTATGTACAACTCGCCGTTGGAATATCACGGCAATTCAAGGCACGTACAACGATCATCATTGGGAATGCAATGCGAACCGGAAACCGGACACGTTTAAATTGAAACGGTAAGTCGATCGGAATCAGTGGTATTCTTGGAATCAGAAGATCCTCGCTTTTGAACTTTTAGATGGTTATCGTTGCTTTAATCACTTTTTCATCAGTTTCTTAACATGTGAAGATAAAGACAGCTTATAAAATAAACATCCAATATCAACGGAACTTTGCACACGTATTCTTTAAAACCAACAGTAAAATATTGTCCACAGTTGGTTTCCAGAAACACTACCTTTCTCCCACTTTCCACCCTCTTATTTTTGTAAGCGTTCTTTATACATACCCACAGAATTAATCCGATTTCAATGGTCCTTTTCACACGCATACATTAAAACAATGTCTAAATTTGATTTTCAGAAACCCAACATCTCTCACTCTTTTCCACGCCAGTTTGTATCCAATTTTGAACGAACTTTGCATACGCATACTTTAAAGCAAACAGAAATGTACTGTGTACATTTGGGTTACAAAAATCCACCCGATCTCAAGCATCACCCTTATTAAAAATGCTTTCAGTAATTTGGTACATGTTAATGTATCTGTTTTCTAAACGCGTACCCACTTATAACAAATAAAAGTAAGCATGCCATGCAAAGCAAGTACTGTACTTGATATTTTTTGCTAAGTGCACTTCTCATTTTCTTAATTAGTAAATTGCACCCGTGCGAAGCCGGCCGGGTCGCTAATATATATAAATATAATTACACAATTATTGGGAAAACATTAAATCAAAGCTCATAATTTCACGTTTCAACTTTTGTGGGTCGTCTGGCTCCTTCTCATCCATGTCTGATGATAATTCCAAGACTCTTCCTACACTTGAATAATTTAACCAGTTGATTGTGCTCATGTAAGAGTTTTTACAGTTGCATATTAATCTCTCGCTTTACTGAAGGCACAACGCTGATTGATTTTATCATCACAATTTCCATGGAAATAAATCTGAAGAAATTTGTGATCAGCAAACACTGATGACATAAATGTTTCTGCACGATGGTGAATTTCTCCTTAAATCTGTAAAACTGAAGACGAATTTTTGATTTGAGATCCACGATGAAACGTTGATGTTGGTTTGTATGATGTGTGTTGCTGTCGAAAAAGATTTTACTTTGAAAGTTGTGGTAAAGCTCGTTCTTACATAATTTTCGTTCCATACGATGTCATTTTAAAATAACTGTTGTACTTTTGTAAATTCTGCAAGAAATGCTTCGATTGAGGTTCTTGGACAGAAAGCAATGATGCCAGTGACGGTGTCAATTGTGGTAATTTGACCTTTCTGTTTATACAACACAATCCTGGAGGTTCGTGCCGAACCTCAAACCATTTCAGTATTGCCAAAGAGCGCACAATGTTCCGAATTCGACCGATATATCCGCTGCGTAATCGACTGTTGGTCGTATCTGAATGCGAAACACTCATTTCGAATTGTCACGTTTGCCGGCTTGGGAAGTGTCTGGCCGAGGGCATGGGTGTTTAAGTGTTGTGTGTCCGTCCTGTGGTGTCGAAACTTAGCAGCAAAAATTCACTAGAGAAAATGATACATTGGATGAGTCGAGTCATGTTGATCACACTGAGCTATATGACCTCAGAAACCAAACGCCTTTTAAAAGAATGAAGCCCCTAGCCCCCCTCTTCTTTGACCTTTTCCGTCTATATGGAGTGATTTATGATAAAACTTCTAATTTTCGCTTCAATTTCAGGTTATAAACTATCCATGCGTAAAATATCAGAGGGATATGTATATTACTTTAGTTACATTAACGTAAAATGTAAAATAAGGGAATTGTCTAAGGCTTTCAACATAGACTTTCTGGCACATTACGCTAATTTTGTATCATAGGTATAGCAACATGCATTTATTGAAATGTACTTGAAGCATACTACTAACAGCTAAGCCTCACGGCTTTAAACTATTTCCGTATAAAACACATCAAAATTATATTAGTCCTTCTGCCAATGTCAAAAATCACTCAGGGATGTAGTGAAATATAAAAAATTTGAGTACCAATGTACTTAATCACTTTCCTAAATTATAACTCAACCTGATTGACGGTTTTTCATAACTTGAGACATCAGGGTTCCATCTCTGTACTTTTTCTACCATTGTGCTTATTTTCTGTCAAACATGTAATTATTAACTAAATATTCGGTCTATGTGAATGAAAAGTATTTGTATAGTTTTTTTTTAGTATCATGCAAAGGAAAAAAAAGACGTGAAGTCCCAAATGCAACCTCTAATAATGATTTTGGGAGACCATCAAATTCATAGGTCATTCAATGCACAGATGGAATATATAAAACATGGAGTCCAACGTAATTTCTTTTAATTGAAAGCCATAACCAACACTATTTGTTAATATAATTTTCTCGGGCTTCCAGCCGTGTTAAGATGTCACATTTGCGGGACCCTATATCTAAGCTAACCAACTTGACTACAAAGCTGATCCGCTCCTTAGAACTACCAGAAGATGTAAAAAGACGACTCCAACCCCGTGCTCCTGTTCCTCCCAGGTATACGGTCTACCAAAAGTACATAAAGTAGGAGTACCTATGCGACCTATTGTAAGTACAATTGATAGCCCTACGTACTTTTTGGCTAAATACCTCAAAGATATTCTCAACCCATTGGTAGGGAAGGCTCATCGCAGTATTCGAAATTCCAGTGAGTTTGTGGAAATCTTAGACAACATGAAGTTAGATCCTAGTGATTTAATGGTGAGCTTCGATGTGGTCTCTCTTTTTACTCGTGTTCCCTTGGTCGTCTCCTTAGATCTGTTAAGGAGGTATTTTGATCAAAAAATGATTGATATTTTCCACCATGTGTTGACAACCACTTATTTTAAGTTTGAAGGAGAATATTATGAACAAGTGGACGGTGTAGCAATGGGTTCGCCGTTGTCTCCTGTCAATGCTGATTTCTTCATGGAATTTTTTGAAGAAGAGACACTAAACCACGCACCACTCCAGTCGAAGTGTTTTTATAGGTATATCGATGACACCTTTGTGATTTGGCCCCATGGCAGAAACAGTCTTGACCAATTGCTTGCGCATCTCAATTCTATCCATGAAAATACTCAGTTCACAATGGAATTGGAGGAGGATGGTTGCCTGCCGTTTCTTGATGCGCTTGTTGTTAAACGGGCCGATGGTTCGCTGGGACACACTGTGTATCGGAAGCCTACCCATACCGACTTATATTTAAATGCCAACGGCTGTCATCATCCGGCACAACGAAACTCTGTATTAACTACCTTGGTACACAGAGCACAAAGGGTTTGTGACAAACATAGCCTGGCTGGTGAATTGGACTATCTCCGGAAAACGTTTTTAAATAATGGTTATAATCAGGGACAGATTACTCGTGCGTTTAAACAGAAGGAAAATCGACGGAGAGATCAGATTGATACCAAAGGCCTTGCGTTTCTGCCGCATGTGGGTACCCTAAGTTTCAAAATAGGTAGGCTGCTATCACAACACGGAATCAAGACAATTTATAGACCACCCACTAAAATTAGTAACTTGGTCGGCAGCGTTAAAGATGACCTAGGTTTACGAACCCCTGGTGTATATTATATACCATGTGAATGTGGCCGCGGCTACATCGGACAGACGCAGCGATGCATTGTGCAGCGATGTGTAGAGCACGCCAAAAATGTTCGTCTTGGGCAAGAAGAAAAATCTGCGGTGGCCGAACATAGTGTGCAAGATGGTCACACTTTTGAATTTGAAATAACTTTATACCTTGCTTAGGATAAAGTAAATCTAAATGGCCAATATTTTACATCACTGTCATTGATATTTGTACATTAATTATTTTTGGAGTCGGTGCCAGCTGTCAAATCGCAAAGATCGAATTACTGAACTTCTTTTGGTGTTAGACGCGAAACGGGGTGTACGAACAAAAATTCCCAATATTTTACAGCATGTCGTGAGGCAGATAGTGTTACAGTGGGAGACAGCTTAGGGAAATAAATTAACAGTATTTTAATCTGTGGCTTGGCATTATTGGTCATCCAGGCATTTCTCTGACGCTACAGTGTCAGTTGGTAGGCTGCATCATGCAGTAAACGATTTACAGTTAGTTTAATATTGGCGTATCATCTGTATGATTCAGTTTTGTTGAAACATTTTTCTAGCAATAATTGTAGGTAAGCAGTAACATGATTTTTTATGTATTATTGTTATTCCTTATTGTTTTTATCTTTTGGGTTTTCTTGCTTTCACTGGCACCGACTCCAAAAATAACTAATTAATGTAAAAATATCAGTGACAGTAATGTAAAATATTGTCCACTTTTAATTTATCCTAAGCAAGGTATAAAGTTATTTTAAAATTTTTAGTGTTTTTTTTTTTTGAAGGCTGTTTTTATGTTTTTTAAAACAATTATTTTATTTTTAAATTTTTAGTGATATTATAGTTTGTTTTGTATTTTAAATATGCCGCTGTAGTTCCCATTTTGCGAACTTCCTAGTAGCTCAGAGATTTATCACACCGACTTCCAGAACGGGGTGAATTGGGTGTTGTGATAAGGAATGTCAGTTTACATTTTTGTCCATGCTATGTTTCGATCCTATCATAACATCTGTTAAAGCTGCTGGTCGTTAACCGAAACATGTAACATCTGGGCATTAATACATCCCACATCTGTCTCTGGAATATATCTGTCTGCTCCGGCATCACACAGAAAATACAGATTTTTAATTGGTTTTCACAACGTGAAAGCTTGGGATCCAAGTTGAAATCTGAAGTAAATATTGAGACATTATGACACATTTATTTTATGAATACTATGCCATGACTTAAAAATAGCTTAACTGATTTTGACGGGATTAAAGCTGTGGATTTTTGTAAAGAACATTGGAAATTAAAAGGGGTTAGGGTAAAGGGGAAGTGTGATTGGCCTTATGTATACCAAATGTAGACTGCCTTTTCTGATTGATTTAAAGTATACGTGTGTAAATTTCTGTTGATATCAGATAAAACTGTAGGTATATATAAAAAACAATTAAGGGGTCTGTAGATGAAGAGTAGTTTGGTTTTTGTAAAGCTAGTGTGGGCAGTATTTTTCTCTTTGTTTTAAAGTATACATGTGAAAATTTCTATCTAAACCAGATAAAAACTGTAGCTTTGTGTATAGAACATTTTCAAAAATTAAATGGGTTAAGGGAGTGAGTGTTAGAGTATTGTAAACAGAATGTAGACACTATGTTTCTCTTTGATTTTAAGTATACATGTGCTGTGTTCAATGAAAATCTGATAAAACTGTGGGTATCATATAAAGAATATTGGAAATTAGGAGAGGTGGGGGTAGAAGGGAAGACGGGTTGAGCTTCTGCAACCTAATTTAAACACAATTGTTATATATGTTTTGAACTATACGTGTGCAAATTTCCTTCAGAATCGGATAGAAATTTTAGAATAAAGGATTGAAAGGAAGGAGTGTAGTTTGGACTCTCGAAACCAAATGTAGACAGTATTTTTCAGTTTTTTTTGCTGTACACATGTGCATACTTCCTTCAAAATCAGAAAGAAATGGTAGCTTTGTATAAAGAACATTGGCAGTAATTTATTTCTATTTCTCGTGTCCAGGACATAACAAGTTGAAAAAACAAATAACATTAATTAATTAATATTAAACTATAAACACAATTAAATAGAATGTGACCAGAATTCCGCAATCTTGATGGCCTTCTCGTTTGCCCTGTAGAGGTCGTCGATATTGCAGGTTTCAGGGAGATTCCTGCATATCAGAAGATGTTATGGGTTCTGAAGCTAACTACATTCACATAGATCGTTGTCATTACTGTACCCCATTTTTTAATATTATATTTACATCGGGACACTTCAGTTCTTAATCTGTTTAGAGCCTTACATATAGCATATGGCTGATTACATCCCGCTGCCGGTGCCTCTTTGATGTTCCTCCACTGTTCTTTAGGCAACGAATTTCGCCATAGTTCTAGACGGCGTGCTCCAGTGGAAGATGTTATGGCTGAAGTTGATTGTACGAAGCTCTTCCTTGACTTCAGCCTTGTGGGTTGAGGTTCGTGTCCAAACAAAGGGTGTCTGGGGTCTGTTTCTTGTTTCCTCTTCTCCCTCTCTGCAGCTGTTTTCCTACGAATGTCAGGTGGTGCTATAACCATGATTTGGTATATTTCACTAATAGGAGTTGGTTTTAGGCAACCTGTTACAATGCGACCAGTATCATTCAATGCTATATCAACCTGCTTAGCATGTGCAGAGTTTTGCCAATCTGGAGCTGAGTATTCTGCTGCAGAGAAACGAAGTGCCAGGGCAGATGTACGAAGCACATTTGGATGTGCTCCCCAGGAGGTACTTGTAAGTTTCCGGATGATGTTGTTCCGGGCAGATACTTTAAGTTTCAGATGCTCACAATGGGTTTTGAATGTGAGAGATCGATCAAGCTTTACTCCTAGATATTTAGGTGTATCGCAGTGTAGTAGTTGTTGCCCCCTCCAGTTGATGTTCAACTTCCTTCTGGCTTCTCTGTTTCTCAGATGGAATGCACAGACCTGTGTTTTTCCAGGGTTGGGCTTCAAGTGATTAGCATCATAATACTTGGCCATATCTTCAAGAGCTGTTGTCAGCTTCACCTCCACCGCCTCAAATGTTGTGCCTTTAGCTGCAACTGCTGTGTCATCAGCATAAATGAATGCTCTTGTTCCAGGGATAATTGGTTGATCATTCGTATATATGTTGTACAAGAGCGGGGCCAGCACACTACCCTGAGGGAGGCCATTCTTCTGAGTTCTCCATCGACTCTTCTTATTGTGAAGGGTGACGTAAAACCTTCTGTTTTGTAGTAAACACTGGATGACTTGTGTAAAATGGTAGTCTTTTGTGATAGAATATACCTTACTTATCAAAATTTTGTGGTTGACTGTATCATACGCCGCTGTGAGATCGATGAATGCCACACCTGTAACCTGTCCTCTTTCATACCCATCCTCTATATACTGTGTGAGGTTAAGAATTTGGCCGCAGCATGACCTACCAGGTCGAAAACCAGCCTGTTCCTTTATAAGCATTTTGTCAATGCACTCTGAGATACGATTGAGGATCAATCTCTCCAAGACTTTGTATACAGGTAAATGACAAAGGAGTGAAACTGGTCGGAAGTTTTTTGGATCTGTTGGTTCCTTTCCAGGCTTTAGCAGTGCCACAACTTTGGCTTTCCGCCAGATCTTGGGGAGTAATTAAAGGGGTAGAAAGGGGGATAGGGTTTGCGTTTTTGTTAAAGTTATGTGGACAGTATTTTTCTTTTTCTATTTGTTTTAAAGTATACACATGCGAAGTTCCACCGAATCGGATTAAAATGTGGGTTTTGTACAAATATTAAGGGAAGCGGAGCCAGGATAGTTTTTTTGATTTTTTGGTCAGAAATCTTATTCATAAAAAGTTACATATATATGCGCCAACTTTCATAAAGGTCGGTCAAATGGTGTCGACTGTAGCTTTCTAAACAGAAATTGCCAAAACCAAGGGGGTGGAAACGGGGTGAGGGGTTCAGTTTCTGCAAACCAAGAGTTGGCATTATTTTTCTCATTGTTTTATAGTAAAAATTTGCCAAGTTCTGTCTAAACCGGATAAAAACTGTGGTTGTGTATAAAAATTAAGTGGTTTAATGGGGAGAGGGGGTGGTTTTTAGATCTTTTGGTCAGACACCTTTTTCGTGAAAAAATACATATAAGCACCAACTTTCATGGTAATCGGTCAAACGATCACGACTGTAGCTTTTTATAAAGAACATTGACAAAAGTTAATGGGGTTGAAGGAGGGAAAGGGGTTGAGCACTGGCAAACCAAATATTGACAGGATTTTTCCCTTTGTTTGTAGATTTCTATAAAATTAAGGGGTGTAAAGGGACACATGGTGTGGTTTATTTATTTATTTATTTATTTTTGGTCAGAAACCTTATCCATGAAAAATTACATGTATATGCCAACTTTAATGGAGACCAGTTAAATGGTGTCGACTGTAGCTTTGTATAAAGAGCATTCGCAAAAATTTAGGGGGTGGATAGGGGGAGAACAGTTTTTTCAAACCATAATTTGACAGCATTTTTTCTCTTTATTTTTGACTAAACATGTTCAAAGTTTCGTCGAAATCGGATAAAAAATGTGGATTTGTAAAAAAAATTATGGGGTGTAAAGGGGAGGGGGGTGGTTTTTTATTTATTTATTTTTTGGTCAGATTCTCCATGAAAAATTACATGTATATGCCAACTTTGATGATAATCGGTCAAATGGTGTCGAATGTAGCTTTTTATGAAGAACATTGACAAAAAGGGGAGGAAGGAGGGAGGGGTTTGAGCTTTGGAAGACCAAATGTTGACAGGATTTTTCTCTTTGTTTTAAAGTATACATGGGAAAAGTTCAATAAAAATCAGATAGGGTATGTAGGTTTCTATAAAATTAAAGGGTGTAAAGGGGTGAAGGGGTAGTTTTTTATTTTTATTTTTTGTTAGAAACCTTCTCCATGAAAAATTACATGTAATTGCCAATTTTAATGGAGATTAGTTAAATGGTGTCGACTGTAGCTTTGAATAAAGAAAATTTGCAAAAATTAAGGGGGTGGATAGGGGGAGAGGGTTTCAGTTTTTTTAAACCAAAAAGTTGACAGTATTTTTCTGTTTAATTTTGACTATATATGTCTAAAGTTTCATTGAAATCGAATAAAAAATGTGGATTTGTATAAAAAATAAGGGGTGAGTGGGGGTAGAAGGGGTGATTTCTCAATGAAATTCATATGGGACCACTTTGGATGTATACCCAAGCCACAAAAAAAAATTCATTGAAATCGGTTCAAAATTGGCGAATATATCGCTGTACATACATACAAAAAAAAAAAAAAAAAAAAAAAAAAAAAAAAAAAAAAAAAAAAAAACCAGACGAGTTGAGAACCTCCTTTTTTTGATGTCGGTTAAAACAACCATTTTAGCCGGGGTCAAAGATTTATGGGCCAGCGTTATTACAGAGGCTGTAGAAATAAGATTAACTGATTTATTAGTCAACAGGGACACTGGTTATCAACTCAGTGCGGCTGGAACCCGGCTATTAAAATGCTGAAACAGTTTCGCGTTGGTAACGAGCAGAAGAGCGGATGAAGTAATCGCGTTGTGTTGGTTTTCGTCTTCCACCGTTTCCGTAGCAGCGGCTGAATAAACAAACAGTTAATCATTGACATTTGGTTGAGAATGAAGGCAGAGATGGACGCCTTCGAAACGTCCCGCAAATGTGACATCTTAACACGGCTGGAAGCCCGAGAAAAATATATTAATATTCAACGCCGTGAAAAATTACGTTCCTACACCACTATTTGTGTTCAAAAAATATCTGGCATTGCGGTTTTGAAACTTCTTGACCCTGTGGTGCCAGTTTATGTCTAATTTTCGCCGCAACTTTCCGTGGAATCCATCCACGTGAAAATGATCAAAAGAACTAGTGTTCTTAAATGTCTCGAAATAATAAAAAATGATGTGAATTTTCGAATGCTTTAAAAAGTTTTTGCTTTGGTAGACCAAGCCGGCTTCGAAACACGTGGGTAGTATTCGCAGGCACTTGGGTTCAATTCAATGGTTTTTGCACCATATTTTGAGATGTTTTTCCTACCTTCTTTGAACAGTTTTCTCATAAACCGATAAAATTTGTCAGATTTTGCTCTTCTGCCAATATTAAAAGTCACTCCGGGCAAAAAGAGAATATACACAAATTGAGGAATAACGTGTTTTATTACTCTCCAAAATTTATGTCAGTCTATTTGAAGGTGTTTTGCCGTATCTCAAATATTCTATTACGGCTTTTTAAATTTTTTGGAACGCCTGGAATGAATTTAAGTCGAAGTTATAATTTTCATCACACCTTCAAGTAATACCATAACTGCATGTAAAATATCTAAATGATCTGTGTAATGATTTTCTGTAATATAATGTATATTATTCTGAACATTTCCTCCAATGTAGTTTTTGGCAGACTGTTCCACTTTTGTGCAGTGACTTGTGACCTATTAATAGTATTTTTCTTTGTGTTTTTAGATTTTACTACTAGCCGATTTGAAAGAATTTCAATACAAACTGGTTAAATATTTTAAGCTATGTCCTTCTGAAAATTTGAGAGGTGATTCCTGGTAAAACATCCGTTAAAGTAGTGCCATGTTTTCCCCTGGAAGGTAGCCTACCATGCAATATATCTTAGCACTGAAAACCAATATGGCGCTACGCACAGATAAATTATAAATGTTGCTGATTTTCTACTTATTAAGCGTCTGCAATTTGCAGGTGGAAAGCAGTTTTTATCCAACAATGAAGACTTAAGCATACGTGGAATAAATATCAACAGCTAATAACGTGCATTTATTGCGTGATTACTTCATCTACATCTACATGTATACTCTGCAATTCACAATTACTGTGGGTTGCAGAGGGTGCTAAGCGCCAATCCTATTTTAG
Source organism: Vandiemenella viatica (assembly GCA_031002005.1). Lineage (NCBI taxonomy): Eukaryota > Metazoa > Arthropoda > Insecta > Orthoptera > Morabidae > Vandiemenella > Vandiemenella viatica. Next base: position 16,553,972 of record CM061918.1, read on the forward strand.
AGTATTCCAATCCCGAACACAACGAGGAAAGAAAGAATACATAAATGTATCAGTACGGCATCTTATCTCTCGAATCTTATCCCTTCTGTCATTGCGACCTAAATAGGTTGGCGGAAGAAGTATTTCGTTGCACTCGTAAATTAGAGATTTTCGCATATTCTCCAACAAATTTAAACGAAAACGACGTCGTCTGTCCGCAAAACAATCCCAGCCTAACCCACGTATCAGCTCTGTGACACTTACATAAAGACTGTAACTAGCGGTCACGAATCGAGCGGCTCTCCTCTGTACCCTCTCCAACGCGTCAATCTATCCCTTGCGATACGGATCCCAAATTGCACAACAGTATTCCATATGCGGACGCACTAGTGTTTGTACGCTATTTCCTTTGTATGAGCATTGCAGCTTCTCAAAATACGACCTATAAAACGTAGTTTAGAATTAGCTTTGCCTACGACGGAAGTTATGTGCAAGTCCCATTTCATGTTGCTTTGTACTGTTACGCCTAGATACTTCAGGGAATCGACCGTGTCAACAACTGAATTGTTAACTTTGTACTCGTGAGCAAACAGGGTCTTTTTATTGCTTATTTGCAGAGATGTGCAAGATACCTCGAAAAAAGTATTTGAATACAAGATACAAGATACATTTAAATAATGTATCTTAGATATCAGATACAAGATACTTTTGGAAAAGGTATTTGAAATACAAGATACAAAATACATATTTTTTAGATACTTTTTTAAGATAAAATACTTTTTTACAAAATGTATTATTTTTATTTAGAAACATATTTTACTACAATGTACAACTGTTGCTTAAGGTTTTAAATGAGACTTAAGTATAATAAGTTTTTCAAACATCTCATCACTCATTTTTCTTCGGTGGATCTCATTATTATCCCCCCGAAAGAGAAGAGTCGTTCCACAGGGGCGGAACTTGGCAAACAAGTGTTATATTTTAAAAATATTTTCTTGATTGTTGGATAAGTATTTAAACTTTTTAGGCAGATGTCCTTATTATTAAGGTATTGAAGTGTTTCTAAGTCAGCGGTGCTGCCAGTAGATTCTGTACTGTCGCCACTAGTGGCACTACCAACAGAGGAATCAGAGTCATCAAAAAACATGTAATAAGATTCGTCTTTTGTCTTCTTTCTTATATCCTCTCCACTACTCTTTGAAGCCTCTGATTTTTTATTTTCAGATCGATTAATTTTCCGTGTTTCAATCAGGATAAGCTCTTTTACATGCTCTTTAAACATTTTTGGCACCCACTTCATTTTAAAAAACGGATGGGACACTGAAGCTAATATTGCATCATTTGCTGCAGGCTCAAATTGCAAAAACTTTTTGAAACGTTTATTTAAATTTTCTTCAATAACATCTAACAAAGTGCCACAATATCTTAGATTTTCCATTTTAAGGCATTTAACCATATGCTGGATTCTCATTAGTTCGGGTAGTAGACAACCATAGTAGGTATCTTTATCACCTTGCAGACTTTGAATAAGCTTCTGCTATAGGTTTTGAACAATTTACATATTCCCATAAAAATTGAAGTTCATAGTCCTTAAAAGCTGATAATTTAAGGCTTTTCATGGTTTCATTGAGACGCTCCTGCACTGATAAAAGGTCTTTTATGGAATTATAATAAGAGTTCCATCCGGTTGCGCATGGAGAAGTTGGTGATTTCCCCGTCAATTCCAAATATGTTTCAAATGCCTTTGGTGATCTAGAAAATAAATTCCAGAGTGCCTGACACTTCGCTAAAGCTGCATCATGCACTTTTTTATAAAAATTGTTTTTCAGTCTTGCTTGTTCAAAATTTGTACTGGCGACCAAATGCAAAGTGTGCGTAGCGCATCTTTCATGTCCTGGTAGCAGACAGTTATCACTTTCCGGTTCTGAAGAAGAATTTGGAAATGGTTGTGTTAGCAGATCATCATCTTCATTATCTTCATCTTGTGGTTTTGTTTCAAGATATTCTTTATGCGAAATGTTTTCAGGATTTGTGGCTGAAATATCTGAATCTGATTTTGCAAATACTTCGAAGGCCTTTACCATATTTGATCCATTATCTGTTACCGTTTTAACAAGTGAAATCTAATTCGGTATATACCTACTTAAATAAAATTAAAATGATTCGTTTATTTATTTACTTACATTTCGATGCCGTTGTCCTCGATTATGATTCACTAAAAATTCGATTTCCACATACCACACACGATTTGGCACGGTAAAATATGGCGCGGACCAAAGACAACATACAATAGACAGGCAGGTGTTCGTTTATGGTTTTCACCATGGAGGAAGGAAATTTATGGAGATGACGCAAGAGACCTTCACCACGCATTGAAGTGAAGCAGGGCGGAGGAGGAGTGGGGGGGGCATGGCCGGAGTGGAGGGGGCATGGCCGCTTCCATACAGACACGGGGAATATGTACAAAAACCTCAAGGGGACTCTAGGATAAAGGTGACGCCGATATCTGGTGATGGATTATTATGTAACTCGATATGACAAATAAAAAATGAAGAATAAATTTTTTTGATATTCTGCTTAGTTTTCGAGATATTCTGTCCCAAATGTGAAATGGTTTTGGTTGAAATTCAGAAGAAAAAAATGGTTAAAGTCAAATTTGATGATGGATTCTTATTTAAAAAGACGAGACAAATGAAAAATAAAGAATAAAAATTTTCGATATCTCACCTAGTTCTAGAGATATACTGTATCAAAAGTGAGGTTTCTTGAGTTGAAATGGAGAAGAAACATTTCGCAAAAGTCAAATTTAATGATCGATTCTTATGTAACACGACGAGACAAATCGAAAATAAAGAATAAAATTTTTCGATATCTTGCTTAGTTTTCGGGATATACTGGGAACATCGCAATGTTTGGAAGCGCAATACCGCTGCTGCCGCCATGCGGGAGAGTTTACAGCCTGCTTCACCAATTTAACGTCACTTCTCCTCCATATATTTCCTTCCTCCATGGTTTTCACAGTTCACAGGTATGAAGGAAGGCAAAGATAACTAGACCCTATAACCTTGTCTTTTGATGTACGTTAATGAATTTTACGAATGTATTCCGTTGTTTCTATGATGCCGTAACGGAAAAATGCGGAAATAGTATTTTCAAGATACAAAGATAGAAAGAAAAAGTATCTAAATACAAGATACAAGATAAAGATCAAGATAAGTGTCTTAGATACAAGATAAAAATACGTATTTTGTATCTTGTATCTGTATTTCAGATACTTTTATCTAGATAAGTCACATCTCTGCTTATTTGCATTGCCTTGCACTTTTTAAAGTTAAGTGTAAGCTGCCATTAACGATCTAGCCATATTTCAAATAAAGTTTTACATTTTATATAGTTTGACGGCTTCACATACAGCATTTCATGAAATAATATGCATTAGGGAACGTGTGTAGTAAATTACAAACCGATAGCACATTTCCTTCTAGGGACCCTGGCGTTGCGCTCCAGCCCCCATCTTTAAAATATTATATACGTGCTTAATGAAAATCTTTAAAAAAGATCCGTTAAGGATCCGCTAAAAAGGTAACGGATATGAATACAGATCTTTCTTCCCCCTCGGATATCCGCCGATACGGATACGGATATCCGTAACATCACTAATAAGAACACGTTGTAAAATTGCGGCGCCACGGAGTTTTTTCTTATGGTACTGCCCTCATTTCGACATAACCACACAATCTATGTAAAACGATATCTCCAAACTAAGCGAAGTCTCGAAACGTCTCATCTACTATATAATTTCGTACGCTCACTCACTCACCTAGGTGACGTCATGGGCCAGCCTTCGCTTGCAAAACAGCGACCAGAGATACCATTACAAGAAATTCGAGGTTATGTCCACAATTTAATACCTAAGCACCAAATTAAGTTTGATTTAATAGCATTTCATAGTTAAAAAAAACATACTGATAAACTTTACTGTGAAAAAACATGGAACTATTTTCCAGTAAGATGTCGACTTTATGAGCAAAGTTTATACACGTGCTAGCCATTAAATGAGCGCTAAGCTTATCTTTTTTATATATAAACGCGTTGTGTAACACATTAATTCATTTGATTTTTGCTTTTAGCTGCAGCATTTAGTATTTAAAACACGTTAATAAAATATTTTCTTCCTCTTCTTATTTCAAGAAAAGACAGCGATATTCTTGCCATTAATGAACACAAAGCAGAGATTTTAGAATATGTAGTGTTTAATACCTAACCAACCGCTATAAAATTAATTAACATAATACATTCATTAATTTTGCTTTTCGTAGCATTTTATAAGTAACAATTATCGGTAGATTTAAAAAACGTAGGGAGTACTCTTCAGTAACATGTCGACTTGAAGAAACTTAAATTACTCATGATCTCTGCAATAACAGCGAACGTGTTAGCTATTAAATTAGCATGCGTTAAGCTTAGATTTTAATATACATCTAAATCATTGAGGTTATGAATACATATACGCGATGTGAAACTCTTTAATTAAGTTAATTTTTAGCTTCTTAACTACAGCATTTAGCATTATCAACACGTAAATATTATATTTTCTTCCTTATTTGAAGAAAATACAGGACATACTTTATTTAAGCAATTTAAAACTTAAAAAGCAGATTTTCAATCATTTATCGTAATTTAACAACTATATTCATGGCATTGGAATAATTATTCATAGCATTTCATTCGTAAAAAAAATATTGAAAGCCCTTATTGCCGAAAAAATGTGGAGCTACTTTTCAGTAAAATGTTGCCTTTGAGAAACTTAAATTACTCATGGTATAGGTTATTCAACATGGAAAATAGACTTCAGGTATGTGACCTAAACAAGTATTTTGGCAATTCAGTTCTCCTGCGTTGCTTGACTATTAAATATCACCCACAACCTGAGATCTGTAATAAAATCTATGGCCAGATTTTACATTACGCTATAATTGCTGATATCATTAGTGTTCTTTCTTTGTGTATACTATACGCCGGATACGGTATTGATTTATTTCGGTTATTAAGTTATTTAAAGAGGACATCAGACTTCAGATATGCCACCTAAACGACCAACTACATCTTTCGAGGAATCGGCTATAAAAAAGACCAAGAAAGCGAAATACGACAAGCAATATGCAACCAAACGTACTGAAGAACAAACAATATGACAAGCGGCGTCAAGATAATGTTAGTGAACAACAACGTCAGCGGAAAGCAGACTACGACAAGCAACGTCGAGCAAGTCTTGCTGAAAAACGTCGTGAGCATGAAAATATACTGCAAGCACAAAATCAAAGGTATGTAGGAAGAATAGGCATAAATAATGAAAAACAAATTCCAGACTCAAATTGTGGTAGTTTAACCGAGAAATGTCAATTGTGTGGTTCAATGAATTTTCCTAAAGAGAAACCTCCTGATGGCAAATTCACTCTATGCTGTCACAAAGGGAAAGTAGTTTTGCCTGCCGTTCGCTCATGCGATCTCATTAATCAATTACCGACGAACCACCACGAACATTCAAAAAACTTTTTAAAAAACATAAGATAATTTAATAGCGCCCTTGCTTCCGAATACATGGTCACATATACTATAGAGCTGGTATACTACATCCAGCTTCTAGAGACATTAGAAAATACACTCAATTATATATTCTGGATCCCGATGAAGCTGCCGAGCAGAGAATGGCTTCATTGTAAAATGCTTCATGTCACACATCTTTAATGAAGGAACTAGGAGAATTTATGAGATTGAACAACGTTTACGCGGAAGTCCACAAAATGATGCATGAAGTAGAGAAGGAGGCGACCGCTGAAGCACAGATTAAAGGAGTGCAGCCTCATAAAATCACAATGGCAATCCGACAAGACCGACTCTCCGATACAAGGTGCTACAACGCTCCTAGAGTTTCTGAAGTGGCAATAGTGCTTCAGAATGCTGATGGAGAACCCCCGCTTGAGAGGGATTTGCTTATTCATCTAAAGCCAGATCTTAATGATCCAAATATTCGAAAAAAAAAAAGAATCAGTATTCCGTATTGTAATTTGGAACCTATGGGTTACCCTGTACTCTTTCCATATGGTGATCAAAGTTGGGGTCGAAATATTCCCCTTGAGGGTGGAAGAGCACGCACACGTGTCACACAAATGCAGTACTATGGCTACCGATTTGCAATTAGACAAGAATTTAACCCATTTTTGAGTGCTGGAAAATTGACACAACAGTATATGGTTGAAGCCTATATTGAAACGGAGTGTGTGAATCAATAGGTAACACTCAAATCCTGCAGGCGGAAATTCCAGAAAAGGAAGAAACAAGTTATAATGTCACAACATACATCAAGAAGTTCCAGATTTAAAATTAGAATTAAATTTATTTTACTTACCTTAAAGTTACTGTCAGTTTTTCAGATGGTGAAATACATTCTCTGAAGTTACACTGCCTTGTTATTTCTTCCTCTATTGCATTCAATATATATGAGTATGTCTCATAAGTCATACGATAATATTCATAAAACTTTAGTGGCTGGTTCTCTAATTCATCAAAAAGTTTAAAATATTCACTCAAATGGTGGTTCAAGAATATTTCATTAATCCAGAATTGCCTTTTCCTCTTTTCATATGCAAAGAATTTTAAAAATGGGTTTTCAGCCAAATAAAATTCTTCTTCAATATACATATTCTTGAATTTTCGCCAGTCGAGTATGATATGATAAATTTTACTTAGCTTCTAAACAACCGCTTTGAATCGCGTGACCACTTCTTCCGGCGACTACGTTCGTGCGAATGCGCTTGCACTATAACCACTTCTCCTTCGCGCGAATTCTTTGCAGCCATATAAGAATCAAGTGGCTGTAATAAAAGTAGAGAATCACGAGAGACATGCATTAGTTAAATAGGGTGTGAGACAAGGTTGTAGTCTATCCGAGTTAATATTCAACTTGTATGTAGAAGAAGCAATGAAGAAAGTCAAAGAAAAATTTCCATGTGGCATAAGTTTTCAGGAAGAAAAAATCAGTATGCTACGATTTGCTGATGACATTGTCTTGTTAGCAGAGAGGGCTGAGATATTGAGAAGTTATTGAATGGCATGAACAAAATACTGAAGGAAGATTTTGGAATGAATATAAATCAAAGTAAGACAAAAGTGATGAAATGTAGCAGAAATGATACCAATACTAGCAGATTAAATATAAAAATAGGATCAGATGCAATAGGAGAAGTGGGTGAGTTCTGTTACTTGGGAAGCAAAATTACAACCGATGGCCGAAGCAGGAATGATGTTAAAAGCAGAATAGCACTAGCAAAATGAGCCTTCATGAAAAAGAGAAAACTTTTAGTTTCAAATATTGATATAGGAATTAGAAAGAACTTTTTAAAACTCTATGTATGGAGCACAGCACTTTACGGTAGCGAAACATGGACTTTAGGAACATCGGAAAGAAAGAAACTTGAAGCATTTGAAATGTGGTGCTACAGAAGAATGCTGAAAATTAGGTGGACAGACAAAGTAAGAAATGAACGAGTTTTGGAAATGATGGGTGAGAAAAGAAGTTTATGGAAGAAGCTTACAGGAAGAAGAGACAGGCTGGTAGGTCATATTCTGAGACATGCTGGATTGGTTAATTTGTTAGTGGAGGGAACAGTGGAAGGTAAGAACTGTAGAGGAAGACAGAGATTAGAATATATGAAGCAGATAATTGAGGACGTGGGTTGTAAGGGGTATGTAGAAATGAAGAGGTTAGCACAGGATAGGAAGGGATGGAGGATTGCATCAAACCAGTCTAAAGACTGACGACAGCAAAAAAAAAAGGGAAACTGTCATAAGAGAGTGATGTTCGAAGACTTTGCCAGACACGATGATCATCTTGATCCATGTCAATACTGCGAGAGCTGTGCTCTTCTAGAAATTCGAGAACCAATACTTTTGCAAGGCAAAGATTATTGCCAATATGGATTACCAAATCCAATATATATTCAACATCCTGAACCGCAAGATATGTATGACATTATGAAAGAGCGAAAGTTAGCTGATGAATATTTGGCCACCCTCAATCGAGAACAGAGAGATGCTTTCGAAGACATTGGTGCTGCGACGGATGATCGCACTCATACCAGTAAGTGGTTTTTTTTTTTTTTTTTTTTTCCCTGTACGGTCCTGGTGGCAGTGGTAAGACATATCTATATCAAACATTGCTTAGCTATGTTCGAGGGCGTAGCAACATTGCTTTCCCGTCTGCCTCGACAGGTATAGCAGCAAACGTTTTACAAGGTGGAAGAACGTATCATTCACTATACAAACTGCCAGTCCCATTACTAAATGATAGCAAGTCGTCAATGCGTCAGACTTCAAATGATGCGAAACTAATAAAAAATGCAAAGCTCTTGATTATAGATGAAGCAACAATGGCCACCAGTCACACACTGGCAGTGATTGACGAGCTTCTAAGAGCAATTACTAAGGATGACATAGCCTTTGGTGGTAAAGTAATTCTAGGAGGAGATTTTCGCCAGACACTTCCTGTTATTCCTCATGCTACAAGAGCTGCTGTTGTGGAAACAATGATTAAATTTAGTAACCTTTGGAAAGAGTTTAAAATTATAGTACTCAAGACAAACAATCGTTCAGTTAACAGCGAATACAGTAATTGGCTCATTAAACTAGGCAACGAAACATTGACCAACAACTATGGCCTTCCTGAGGAATACATTGAAATTGCAGAAAAATTTCTTACTGATTCCATTTTGACAGTCATATTTGGGGAAATTTTGACACCAGAAAGTGTACTTCATTTTTCTGAAAGGGCCATTTCATGTCCAAAGAATGATGATGTTTATGAAATTAATGAAAGAATTTTGGACATTCTTGAAGGTGAAAGCGTCACCAACTTCAGTTCAGACTCTGTCGAAGATCCAAAGAACCAAGACACAGAGATTTATCCCATAGAGTTTCTTAATAATCTAAGGCCTTCAGGAATGCCACTACATCAACTGAGACTAAAACGTGGGGCAATTGTCATGCTACTGCGGAATATTAACACACAACGTAGCCTGTTCAATGGCATTCGCTTGATTGTCAAAGACTTGAAACAAATTTTACTTTTGCTGAAGTTCTTACTGGATCTGCAAAAGGAAATTCAGTATTCGTTCCGCGTGTTAATCTTGCTCCAAACAATTCTGACCTCCCATTAATTCTGAAACGAAGACAGTTTCTTCAGTCATGGACAACTTTATGTAGGTTTTTCCAGAGTGCAACGCTCAGGTGATGTGAAAGTACAAATCGTCAATAACGATCGCTACGATAAACTTTTAAAAAATTGTAACAAAGTTTTTACAAAGAATATTGTCTACAGAGAGGTACTGGAGCATCAATAAGTGACTAATCGAGCTATCTCTGTACAAAATAAATGACAATTTCTACAGGACAAAAAATTTCTGCAAGTTTGGTAATGCATAAAGTATTCACTTTGATTGTAGTTAACTAAACCACAGCTGTAGTAATGGGGTTATGTAACATGGGTTAAATAACATGTCATCGTATAGTAACACACTGGAAACGCATCATATAGTTGGGCCGCATCTGTCGGCACAAATCTGTCTCTAAGCATCTAACACCACTCACATTAAATAGACGAGACCTCGACGTTTGAAACAATTATACGAAAGCGTGATCGTCTTTGTCCTTGTTTAATACGTCTGTTATTATACTTCTTAGTTCTTCACGCAAAATACATTTTATTCATTCTAACGGTGAAACACGGGTCAAGTTCGTATTTGGCAAGGTCAGGTAAACTTATCATAATCTATGACCCTCAAAAGAACTATCCTAGTCCCGTGACGATACGCAAAAAAACGGTCACGGGCTTACACTAGTCGAATTACATAAAAAGGCATCATCAAATTGCGGCGCCAATGGAAAATTTTCTTCTGGTGCAATCATTGTATTATGGCCGAAAAATCAATCGACCTTAATGTATCAAAGAAAACTAATGTATAACTTATAACCACAAAATATGTACTGATAATGTAAATAACTCAAAATAAATGTAGGTGCAAACTTGTTATTAAGTAACAAATACGCTTTATTAAATACATCTGAGGAACTTATTTACATGTTTGCATCTTGAAAACTTGCCAGCCCTCTGAAATTCGATGCTACACAGTGCAGATTCTATCTCTGACGTGAGTAATATCACTAGAGATTTTCATGTTTCTGTACTATCAAATCTATGCTATACCGCAACTTTTCTGTCGCATCGCGGTATGTTTGTTTTTGTTTTTATATACTTTTTTCTACAAAAACATTTCCTCAAAAATGAGTGCGACAAATTTAAAAGCTATGACACTGCCAATTTCCGTTCTGGTCCTTTATTGCGTAACAGCTTTATCACATTACATTTCAGTCAAGCTGTCTCGAGAACTATGTGAGATATCAAAAAACATATATATTCTGTATTTCAGCATTTACCTGCTGCTCCTCACGGGTGGGTGTGGGCGTGTATAGAAATACTCTACCCCCATTTTGTTTAGTAACAAATAATAACTTGGAGAAGCAAAACATATAAACTGCATTTAAATATTTTCCTCTCCTTTAATTATTAGATTAAATTCAGTTTTCATACTATAGTTCGAAAGTGGTTTTTGTTATACATTTATTTTAACACAACGTAATTATATGAAATATAACAAATTAAAACTAACGGTACAATAAGGACGCTTCAAGAATCGTTTGACTTTTTCGACAAAAATTTGGAACACACTATCGTAGGTATAAAAAAATGCATGATATTAAGGCAAAAAGAAATGTACCTTAGACATAAGGCAACACGAAAGTGCGGTAGTGTTGGCAGTACAGTTGACCATAATTTCTAAAAATACCTCTGCCGCCAAAGATAGCATTTACAACAACGAATCTGAAATAGCTGGAAAATTTCCGTTACACGATATTTGTATATTCGTATACCGTATTTCTTGCTTAGTAACTTCTAGGCTTCTAACCAAATTTCAAACCATCTTTCTTCATTGTATCTCAAAACTGAAGTGGTTGGGTTGAAATGCGGAATGAACGAAGAAAAAACCACGGCGCCAAAGCCAAACGGAAATATAAGCAGGACAATGGACATGAATAAAGTTTGTTATGTTTCTGGGAGTATACGTCACCAGTAGGGGGAGTTTGCGGGCGACTGCCCATACCCCGGACCAAAAAAGTGTAACATCAAAGGATGCCACCTCCCCTCATTGTAACTGATACCCCCCTCTCCACTCCTCCTTGTAACCTGATACCCTACCACTTACCTTGAAACCTCAGTTTGTAACCTGATACTCTATGCAGGTGTTCCAGTATAATCTGATACCCTGTGCAGGTGTTCCTTCCGTGTACCTGATACCCTGCCGTTGACCTTGAAATCAAAACCCCACGTAGGTATTTCTTTGTAACCTGATACCCTGCCTCTGACCTTGAATTCGAAACCTCTCGCTGGCAACCGGTTTGTAATCGAAACGCCGCGCAAGAGACCGGTTTGTAATGGATATCTTCACGCAGGTGTTCGGGCAACCAACCTGGCATCATTCTGCAGTCATGCCTAGTCCAGTACTGTTGTTCTCGGCCGTTTATGAGCTCAACGCCAGTGACTCAAAGCGTTTGACGATAGGTTTATCGTCCAAACACGAATTTTAGCCAGTAGAAGTGCTCGAAAAAGTTGATTACCGCACCAAGGTTATACTAACGTATGAAGAATGGGTCGTGCTGACTCAAGTACTGGACGTTGTGTCAGATTTGTTCAACACAGCGAGCGACCAGGCAGACATTCCACTTGGTGAGCATACTATCCCCTGCCGTACGGTTGCCGGGGCGAAAATATTATACTTCGCCCCCAATGCCAATCCTGACAATTTATATAATCCTCCATCTGCTGCTTTGCGACCACTCCCTCTCCAGGCACGTTGCCGATCAACGAGAAACAATATTAGACGAACTCATCGCCCTTCTCACGCAGCTGATAAATCACCTGACTACAAAAGAAGACAAGACTGCCTCCTTGAGGCAATCCTAACACCACCACATAAAACGCGGCGTACCACTTCTGATGATACAAGAAGGACGCAGCGGCAACCATTAGTGAATAAAATCTCTAACAGCCTATCGCGAAGACACACCGACAGCGAAGTTATAACTAATCATAATGCAAGAGGAGTAAATGTCTAGCGACAAAAACTCCACTATACTCTGCTCAACGGAGCAGTTACTAGGCTGTAGGCTTTCTAATGACTGAGCGCGCCAAACCTTCTGCCCGTCTAGAGGTTGAAGATTTGGGATGTCCACGTCTAAGAGAACTCAGGTAGAATAATTTGATAAAACTTTGTAAAGGACATTTATTTTGTAATGTTATATGTGCTGTTGAAAATAAAAAGAAATCAAATCAAATACAATGCCCTTTTTTATTTATACTTTTTATACATGTATTTATTGCCAAGTTTTTTTTTCATTTGGATGTACACATCAGTTATTGCACTAACTGTCCACAGGCATTACATATGGTCCACAAACATCATACCCAGGATTGTAATTCTTAATTACCATGTTATTAACATCGTGTAATACAAGCAAATTTTTATATGAAATAATTTCATATTTTAGTAGATCATAAACCAATGACGAACTTGGTGTCACTTGAGCCATATAAACATCGTTAATAAACATATCAACCAGTTTTTGCACAGTGGCCATATTAAAATCTCGTAGCACTTTACTTGACAAAAAGTTCACAAATTCTATGTAGTATCTTGCAACTAGGTATCCCCATCTCTTCTTGACGGCCAAGGCGCTGGACACTGTAGGTTGCGGGTCAATGATGTTCTTCCAAGTCGAATCTCCGAAGTAGACGCCGCTGTCAGGATCGGCATTTGGGGCGAAGTATACTGTTTTCGCCCCGGCAACTGCACAGCATGAGATGGTATGCTCACCAAGTGGAATGTCTACCTGGTCTTGCGCTGTGTTGAAATCTGACACAACGTCCAGTACTTGAGTCAGCAAGACCGGTTCTTCATACGTTAGTATAACCTTGGTGCGGTAATCAACTTTTTCGAGCACTACTACTGGCTCAAATTCGTGTTTGGACGATAAACCTATCGTCAAACGGTTTGAGTCACTGGCGTTGAGGTGATAAACGGCCGAGAACAACAGTACTGGACTAGGCATGATGGCAGAATGATGCCAGGTTGGTTGCCCGAACACCTGCGTGAAGATATCCATTACAAACCGGTTTCTTGCGCGGCGTATCGATTACAAACCGGTTGGCGGCGATGGGTTTCGAATTCAAGGTCAGAGGCAGGGTATCAAGTTACAAAGAAAGACCTGCGTGGGGTATCGAAGAAAGACCTGCGTGGGGTATCGAAGAAAGACCTGCGTGGGGTATCGATTTCAAGGTCAACGGCAGGATATCAGGTTACAGGGAAGGAACACCTGCATAGAGTATCAGGTTACAAGGAGGGAAACTGAGGTTTCAGGTTACACTGGAACACCTGCATAGAGAATCTGGTTACAAAGAGGGAAACTGAGGTTTCAAGGTCAGCGGAATGGTGTCACGTTACAAAGAGGTGGTATCATGTTTCAAGGTCAGCGGAATGGTGTCAGGTTACATGGAATGGGTGGGGAAGGGGTTTCAGGTTACAAAGAGGGGAAACTGAGGTTTCAAGGTCAGCGGTAGGGTATCAGGTTACAAGGAGGGGAGAGGGAGGGGTATCAGTTCCAAGGAGGGGAGAGGGAGGGGTAGCAGTGACAAGGAGGTGAGGCGGCATCCTTTAATTTTACAGTGTTCGTACCGGGGTACGGAACGTCTCCCGCAAACTCCCCCTACTGTCACCACTGACATGGCAGTCATTAAAGAAGCTTATTAATTACTAACAATTCCGATTGCCTTAAGTTATTGCAAAATCATTTTGAACCAGGCTGCATTGCGACCTAACCACAATCTATACTGATATTGCCGCTTCAAAATCAAATTATGCAGTTACACCGAGTCACACGAAATGCATTGCTAAATACATTTTTGGTAATGATATCATTGTATATTTCAGGATTAAAAGTACGAGTAACATAAATTATAACAATTAATTTCATAAAACAACTTCATTTTAAACTGCAAGAGAACTGAAATAGGCATTATAATACATTGACTGTGTCGTAAAGTTTATTCATTTTTACTTCCTGGCAATTGTGAACAGATTATAAACATCGCCAAAGGCACAAGAAGCAATACATATAACTGAATTTTACTTGCGATATCTCGAGAACTACCGGTATTAAGCGACATATCACAAAATTTTATTCTTTACTGTCGAATTGTTTATCGCTTTTCACTATTAAATTTCGGTGACCCGGAATCTTCCTATCGATATTAAGCACAAAATTTCTTACCACAAATATCAGTCTACACTTCTATACTCTTATTGAAGAATTAAAACAGTATGGTATTAGTAACGAATTCCGTATAGTTAAGTTTATCAAAATTGGTAAAACAGGGAAATAATAACAACAGACAAATATATACAATCAGAGATAATTATTTTTGGTTAAACGTATCATTTTTACAGTCAATTAAACGCCAGTATTAGTAATGCTTAATACATCTGATTCAGCTATTCCGTTTCTATACTGCATTCAAGAAAACTGAAAACTAAATATTCGAATTCAAAGTATTAAAAAGAATTCTAAGTTGTGTGATACTTTTTTCAGTTTTTTTGAGCAAGTAGTGATCATTTTTTTTACATGTGAACTGAATCTCACAATTTCTTGTCTAGAAATGTATTTTATAATTCCTTTCGTACCTGGGTGCATATAAGTCATTAGCTATTTCCGCAGATTTTAACTGTGACCGTTAACTCTAAAAATTTGAAAACACCATCCAAATTGCTACGGTAGTTTTTGCGGGACTCCCGTTCAATTAATGAGAAACATGCAGCTTGCTTGCAGATTTATAATATTATATATTTGTCTCGTCTAGTTGTGGTTCCACTTTTAACCCTTTGACTGCTGTAGACGCGTTAACGCGCGTGGCTACTACTGCGCCCAGGTGCTCCAGACGTGTATACACGCGCCGCCTTGCCGCTCTGTCTCTGCTCCAGACGTGTATACACGCGCCGCCTCGCCGCCCTGTCTGTACTCCAGACGTGTTAACACGCTAGCCTCTTAGCGGCCTGGCTATGAAGCCATATTTCCACCCAGGGTGGTTAGTTGTTTTCCTCATTCGGCCCTTGAGGATTGGCAGCTGCGATCTAATTTGTGTTGCTCTTTTCCTTTTAGTTTTCGCTGAGAAAATGGCATACAGTCATTATTTTTTTTAACTGCTTAACGTCTCTTAACAGCGAGGACTTTAGAGATGGTAAAGATTGGGGGGCAAGGAATGGGAAGGAATTCGGCTATGGCCTTTTGAAGGAAACATTCCGGCATTCACCTGGAGTGATTTGGGGAAACCATGGAAAACCCAAATCTGGATGCATGGACGGGGATTCAGAGCATCGTCCTCCCGAATACGCCGTCGTGTTTGTACCGCGGAAGAAATCATGGAGATTCTTACTAGAAGCGACAGTGAATATGATCACTTTGATATGGATGACAGTGATAACCCTTCGACAGGATCTCGATGTAATTTTCCTATGCTGTGTACATCAGCTAGTGGAAAATGACCATTTTTCAGAGTTTGAAGCTACAGATTGTGCGAGCGAAATGTGTTGAAAAAGAGAATGCTTTAGTGACGCGTTTGACAGTATGTGCTTGTCGATTAAGCTGCAGGGCACAAGTGTGGATTACGTTAACATTCCAGCAGTTTGTCATTTTTCCTGATATTTCTAACGGAATATCATATGATATCTATTGCTGATGAGACCAACAGACACGCGAGAATCAATTCACACTATATTTTCACTATGAAGTGGTTTAAAAAGTTCTTTTTCCACATTCTCGAACACTGCATTTTAAATGCTCACGCTCTTCACCGCGTAGTAACCGGACGAAAAATGCCAGTTGCAGAGTTTCGTCTGTTGCATCCATAAATTTAAATTTCGTGAGGTATTTTTCAGGATTTCCTGACACCCCCCCCCTCCCCGTCTTGTAAGATCAGGTCCGTGAGACGCCACCCCCCCCCCCCTAGAAATCGCCCTCGCAACTTTTTGAGACCTTTTTTACAAATTTCATTCATATTGCAAATTCAAAGAAGAGCACGCCAATGCGTAAATGCGCTGTATGTTCGATACAGAAAGTGCGTCGAGAAACCAATGCAGAACATGTAATGTATCACTGTGTGTTGCACCATTTTTCAAGGCTTATCACACAAAAAGAATTACTAACCATGGTTAACTGCAGAGTTATAATTATATTACATTTACTACGCTCACAAACTAAAAACATTTCAGTTGCTGTAATATCTATTTAGTATATGAAGTACCGGCATGTTTGATTACGCAGACACTCACTTTTAGAGGAGTTTTAAACTGAAAACCTTTAAATGTTATATTAACTGTATTTATTTTGTATCTGCGGTTTCAAACCGCAGAGCGACAGCAGAAGAACGCCACACACGACGCTCCAGACGTATTCAGCACACAGCGGTCCGGTCTAATGCGGCAGGCCAGCGCAGGTAAACAGCTTAGCCGTAAACAAAGCCGCACTCGGCGAGGGCTCGGCCGGGCGAACCGTAGCAGTTAAAGGGTTAAGATAGAATCCTCTAGAAATTATTTAACAATTTTAATTTAATACCAAATATTTCTACAGGTGCTGCTTTGCATCCCACAGCTCACAGAAGAGAGATGCCAGATATTATCGGTGAGTTGAGGATCCTGCTAAACAACTTTGCATACAGGTACGAGAAGTATAGCAGGTAGGACCGTAGTGTAACAGCCCTCATACATTAACTTTACATAGAATTGTATTTAATGAAGTATATGTAGTGAGATAAAGTTTGCTTGAAGGTGATCTGGTATGTTTGTTTTGCAATTTCTTGTAAATCAGTGTATATAGACTTTGTTTTATGAAAGTAAACCACCAAGCCAGTATATTGCCGTCCAAAAATCAGGTTAGTTTAAGTTATCGAGAAAAACTGAATTACTAGCTTCTTTGTTGTAACAAATTACGTGTATTTCTCATTCTGCTCCAGATGGTGAGTTATCATGAAAACATGTCTGTAATTTTACATTCAGTTCTATAGAAACTATCTTTTTGGTGAACAATTTTTAATGGAAATTGTGTTTTTTACTGATGACGATTCCCCGTTTTGTAACTTTCGTGTGGCACCATGACTAAGGTACGTTTTATTTTGCTTTCATGTACACTTTTTCTTGAAATGTATGATTTGAGGAATATATGTGACAGATTTACAATGAATAAATGACTTCATTTTTACCTCGTTCTTATTTCACCACTACTAATGTCATCATTTCAATTGACGTAGCAACACGCTTTGTATTCTGTGCCTCCAAAAACGTTATATTCATTCGATTATTCTCGTTTTAGTGAGTGAAACCGTTTACTACGGCGAACAGACTGAATTTTTAAAGCTTTTGAGTAATTCAGTTTAATTTTAGTTTCACTCAGAGGAAAGAAATTATGTATTAGCGTAGTTACGGTAGACTCGATATTTAACGTTAGCGTGTCTAGAGCGTTTAGTGGATAATTAGCTATTTTCACAGCACAGCCGTATTATGGCTTATACTCCACATATGGGGCAGACGATTATGACATCGCTAGATGCGTGCTGTGCTAATAACATTATCTCGGCGTCAGTGAATTATATTCCGAGTGAAGCTTCGCAACTCCAAACATTAACTTTGCGAGTGAGCAGTGACAGATACTATTAGATACAGAAACATTGCAACAGTACCATCCTAACCTGCAACCACAGTAGCAACAGCAGATGAAGCAACAGCAGTAGAGGAAACAACAGCAACAGCAGCAGCAACAACAACAATTTCTAGAGATGGAAGAAGGATGAAGCAGCATTTCACCATAGGATCCAAACATTTCTACAGGTGCTGCTTTGCATCACACAGCTCACAGACGAGAGATACCAGAAATTATCGGTGAGTTGAGGAGCCAGCTAAACAACTTTGCATACAGGTACGAGAAGTATGGCAGGTAGGACCATAGTGTAACAGCCCTCATACCTGAACTTTATATAGAATTGTATTTAATGAAGCATTTGTAGTGAGCTAAAGTTTGCTTGAAGGTGATCTGGTATGTTTGTTTTGCAATTTCTTGTAAATCAGTGTATATAGATTTTGTTTTATGAAAGGAAATTATTTAAAGGCCATTTAATATGTTTAGGAACAGAATTGTGCAAAAGAATAGCTTAAATGTGTGTAATTCCAAGAGTTAATGCAAGTTACGATGTGTACAGGACAATTATCTACAGTTTAAAATGATTTCTGTAAATAATTTTGTATTTAAATATCTTTAATTTCCATTTCTGACCGTTTTGTAATGATTTTAAATGATTAAGTACTATTTCTGATTGTTTTTATTATTTTTAATTATTTGAGGAATTGTTAATGTTAAGATTTACTTTGCATCTGCCAAAGACTGCGCTGGTATCTCTGGATTGTATCTTTGGATGTAAATAATATCGCTGACGTTGTTTTGAAATTAACAAAAATGTTAAACTGAATCTTCTGGTGGACTATTTAATTAATTACTATATTAATAAATCCGCCAAGCACCTGATATGGCGACCGTTGACAGTGACGAGAAATCATTAAACATCTGTGAGATGTTAATTTTCTAAAAGAATCTGCAGCAAATTGCGACGAGTTATCGGCAGAATACTACAAGTAGTGGTCATAAAAGCTGCCCGAGTTAGACGATTTCCACGATTGAATTATTCGGTGACAACTTGGAACCGAGTACAACGAGTGACTAACGCAGCAATCATCGGAGATTTTCCATGGGCGTCGGGAATCGGCAGTAATTTTCCGTCAGCGAGCGGGTTTTCTTCGGCCCCGGAAGACCGATATCTTCCTGCAGTGTTTTGAGTGTGAAAAGTGTGGTTAAGTGTTTTAATCAGTTAAAAAAGTGGTGTATAGTGGCGAAAAAGTGCTGCTAGGTGAAATTTAAGGTGACGAATGGTATTTAAGTGATGCAAAACTGAGGACGAACATTTGCTTTCGCATGTTGTTAGTGGCACGTTAGTAAAGTTTCAATTCCCTTGAACTTTGTTTTTATACCGATTTTGCCAATAACTAAAAATGGCTGACAGTCAGAATTTACAAACATTTCTAGAATCTTTTGTAGCCAAACTTGATGCTAAATTTCCTGAAATTTATTCTCAATTTGCTGAAATCAATGCTAAATTTGACAGTAAGTTTTCTGAATTTAAAAAATGAGTTAAGTCTCGATAGCAAATTCTCTGAAATCAATGGTAAATTCCACAACAAATTTTCTGAGATTAATTCTCAATTTGCTGAAATCAATAGTAAATTTGATAGTAAGTTATCTGAATTTAAAAATGAATTGGATTTTGAGATCAAATTCTCTTAATTGGCTGACTGTTTTGATGAAAACTTAGTAAGCAATTTCAGGGTTTTAGTTCTCAGTTTAAAGAGGATGTTAATAATTTAAATTCGAAACTGGAGCATGCAGTTATAGAGTGTCAGGAGATATTTGATAAGGTTACAAAATTTTTTGAACAGAATAAGGCTGAATGTGAAAATTTGATTTATAAAGAAGTGAAGGAAGTCAGTGAAAATTGTTATAAGATGAGGGAGGAATATGTCACTTTATTCCAAGACAGTGATAGTAGAGCTGCTCAAAGGTTCAATGAGTTGAGACAAGAGGTGGGATTAAATATTAATACATTGGTGTAGCAGCAAGAACAGTTAGTGCAGGGGGTTAGAAAGTAATGTAAATCAGTTGGAGAAAAAGTTTTGCTGCGTTGCAGATACAGTTAAGTCAAGCTCTCCCAACAGGTAATCCAATTTTCAGTGCTGATGTTAAGGAAGAGTTTGAATTCTATGATGACAGTGGAAGACTTCACCTTATTGAGTTTATAGATAATTTTGAAAGATCTGACTATTTTAATGTGTTACGCGACAGTAAGACAATTGCACTTGTGAGTAAACATTTAGAGTCTTATGCAAGAACATGGGGTGATAGGCAAGCTAGGGAAGTTAATGATTATAAGCTGTTCAAAGAAAACTTTTTGAAACATTTTTGGTCGACTAGTAGGCAGATTCAGGAAAAGAGGGAGTTGATGACTGGTAGGCCATATAAACCTGGTACAGAAACTCAGTATAATTTTCTTCATAAGTGTTGGATCCGTTGTAAGTATTTAGACCATCCTTATGGAGAGGAGGAATTCATTGATTTGATAGGAGCTAGGCTACCTCAGCAAACATGAAATTTAATTGCTACTTTGGATGTAATCAATGTAGATAGGATTTCTGAATTGTTGGAGTCATTCAATCAACAACATTATCACCATAAACACCAAAGGAGGGGCAGCAGGAGTACCCCTAGAAGGGGTAATGGGTCAAGGGATGGTAGATCTAGGGGATAGGTCATGATAATTATGCAAGGAGGAATGATAATGGGGGAGCGAGAGAACAGAACCCTCAATCTGCAAGGGATATCCAGCACGGTGGGCAGGCAAACTAAAGACCACCCCTGTGTTGGGCACCGCAGTTGTGGACAAGAATGTGGGTCTAGGTACCAACTGCTATAGAGTTAATACCACTTTTATGAATAATCCCCGAGAAGAGTTATTGGAAGAGGTGGATGATAAGGATGAAGTTTTATATGAAGTTCCCATAGTGGTAATTAATGCTTTTAATAAACAAATAGATGCTCTTATTGACACTGGGTCACAGGTTTCTTGCCTTGCTGAGGGATTATTTAACGAAATTGAGAGCACCAATCAAATTGAAGTATATGACAGTTATTACTGCTATTGGTTCTAGAAGTAAGAGAATTAAGCAGGAAATGTTGATGGAAGGGTGTATGGGGTCTGTAAATATAGAAATACCCATATATGTAGTCCCTAAGCTGAATGTTAATTGCATTTTAGGGATGGATTGGCTTACAAAAGTAAAGGCTATGGTAGACTGTGGGGAAGGTAACTTATGGATTAAATTAAACGGTGGGGAATACTTGGTTAACTAGAAGAAGACTGTTTGGAAAGGGATACAAGATGTAGATCATGTGAGGGTTAAATATAAGAATGCTGGTGTAGGTAGAGTTTGTGACAAACAGTTACCACAAATTTGCGTAAATGTGTTAAGGCAGAGTAATGAGAATAATAGCCTGACTAAAGGTCAGGAGATAGGCGAAGGAAAGGTTATTAATTACCCAAACCGTATGAAACTATTGCCGTCAGACCAACAAGAAACGCTGAAATGTTTAATTGAAGAATATAGGGGCGTATTTTCTGACAAACCGGGTCTGATCAAAAATGATGAGTGTAAACTTACTGTAAAGTCTGAAGAGCCTTTCTTTATTAAGCCATATCCAATCCCTTTGGCCAAGAGAGATGAAGTGAATAAGGAGATAAATCGGATGTTGGAGTGGGGGTAAGAGAGAGATGAAGGAGGCCGTACAATAATCCCTTGGTTGTTGTTATAAAACCGGACAATTCAGTGCGACTAGTGCTGGATACTCGCACATTAAATAAGCATTTAGTAACAAAACGGGATCATCCTCCACCTATCAGTTAGTTGTTACACAGGTTTAAAGGTAAAAGATATATTTCATCCATCAATCTGACTGTGTCCTATTGGCAAGTCCCACTATCAGAAGAATCTCGGAAATACACTGCCTTTCTATTTGATGGCCAATGTTATCACTTTCGAGTTTTACCATTTGGGTTAAATATTTCAGTGGCCACATTTATTCGTGCTTTGGATAGTGTATTAGGAAAGGAACTGCTTGAACAAGTAGAGATATATGTAGACGATATTCTTATAATGTCAGAAACACTTGAGGAACATTGGGTACTACTTAGTAAAGTTTTAGAAGCATTGAGTTAAAGAAATGTAAATTTTTGCAAAAAGAGGTTGAATTTTTGGGCCATCGTATTACACCACAGGGTATCTTGCCTAGTGATGATAAACTAAATGCCATTAAGAATTTTCCTCGTCCTTGAGATGAGAAACAACTAGGGAGTTTCTTTGGATTGTGTCAATATTATAGGAGATTTCTTCAGGGATAAGCTGTAAATAGCCCTGCTTTAAGAGATTTGGTTAAACAAAATGTCAAATGGGTGTGGTCCTCCAAATGTGAAAGAGATTTTCAGAAAATCAAAGATGAATTATGTCATGCCAATATCCTATATTATCCAGATTGGGATCTAGATTTTTGCCTTGCCGCGGATAGTTCTGACTACGGTTTAGGAGTACATGTCTTCCAGGAAGTAGAAATCAACGGAGAACCGTATTCTAGGACAATTACATTTGCCAGTAGAAAACTACAACCAGCTGAGACTAGATACACAATCACTGAAAGGGAGGCCTTATCTATTTTGTGGGGTTTGACTAAGTTTTGGTACCTACTGTTAGGTAGAAAAATTATTGTATATTCGGACCATAAGGCTCATTCATTATTATTAGAGTGTAAATTAGTCAACAGTGGGCTAACCAGTTGGGCATTGCTTCTACAAGAATACAATTTAGAGATTCGATATAGACCTGCTATTAAAAATCAAGTTGCAGATGCCTTGTCACGTCTACCGTTAGGTCTAGATTCCGAAAAGAGATGTCTAGAACCACAGACTGAGGTTAGAATTGCTTATCTGAAAGGAGTACCGTATGAGACTGAGGTTAAGTATTCCTTGAGACAAATCAACGAGGAACAGGACAAAGATGTAGCTCTAGCAGAAATAAAAACAAATCTTGATAACCCAGAATACAAAGATAGTCTTCAGAAATATTATACTTTGCATGAAGGAGTATTATTTAGAAGGACCAATGAAGAGGATGATGGTTGGAAGTTATGGCTTCCAGAGAGTTTGGTTGAAAAAATTGTTTGGCATCACCACTATTGTTATGGGCATTATGGGCCATCCAAGTGTTACCGAGTGTTAAGGGAAGATACATATTTCAATAATATGAGAAAAAATTTCCAAGCTATTAAAATCTTGTCAAGTGTGTCAAAGATCTAAAATAGATAGTGTTAAATGAGTGGGGAAAATGCAAAATATCATCCCAAGTAGTGTAAAGGAATTAGTTTCTGCTGATGTGCTTGGCCCCCTACCCATATCTCGGGGAGGGGTGACCCAGGTTTTAGTTTTATTTGATGTTTTTTTTCCAAGTTCGTTAAAGTTTACCCTGTAAAGAAGTGTACGGCTATAATTTTGATTAGAAAAGTGATTTATGAATATTGTCAGAAGGTTGGTCAGCTGCTTTCGGACTATGCCCCGCAATTCACTAGTAAAGTGTGGACAAAAAAACTCAAACAGGAAGGGATAGAGGTTGTACATACTTCTGATTATCATCCAGCAGAAAATCACCTAGAATACCTAATGAGGGAAATAGGACGTTGGTTTAGGACATATTGTACAGACCAACACAGTAAGTGGGCATTTGAAGAAGAAAATTTTGAAAATGTAATTAATTCTTCATCTAGTGATACAATTGAAATACCACCAATTGAGCTGATGTTTAAGAAACCGGCTAAGAGAATGTGTTAGTTTTCCAAATAGAAAGAGTTTCAACTGTGAGGAAAAGGTAGCTGTAGCTCTTAAAAATTTAAAGGAGAAGGCAATAAGAAGAAAGAAAAAGCATGATGAAGGTCAGAAATGTAGAGAATATAAAGTGGGTGACTTGGTGTTAGTTTGAAGTCCATAGCAAGTCATCAGCTTTGAGACAAGAGACTCGTAAGTTTAACCGTTTGTTTGAAGGACCTTTCAGGATAGAGTATATACCAAGGCAAAACTCTTATGAGCTAATAGACCCTGAGAGTGGTACATGTAAGGGTGTGTATAATGTTGAAGCCCTAAAACCCTTTTATGAGTAAGTGGTCATTTATAAAAGGTGTCACATGTGCAGATATCTAATTTTGTAAATAAGACTTTGTCAATTGATGTATAGATAGTTTTGTGAGTACTGAAGTTCAAATGTAGATGTAATGATACTGAATGTTTAAGATGCAAGAATTCCAGTGTATAAAGCAATTTGTAACAGATTTGTCTAGAGATTTGTGTTCTCATGATGTTGTGACTTGCTACATTGTGGTGACAAATGATTAGCTGTAAAATGTAAACAGACTGTTGTCATTAAGAAGCAGACAGCAAGTGTGCAATTTGAAGTGAAAAATTTTCAACTTAAGGTGATGGAATTGAATATTTGTTGTGTAAAACAGTAACTAAAAAAAAGATTGGATCTGTAAAAAGACAATTATTGTAACCTATATCAGTGTCATGGACTATGTATAGATGTTGTATGTAATGTAAGGAAAGCTTGTATATGTAAGTTGTATAATTATAAAAGTCATTATCGTTGATTGATTGTAATCTGTTTGTATTGGCATTATGTGTACATACAACCTGCTTAGATTCTTGACGGATTCAATCAATTTTAACTGTGTAAAATTAAGTGAATCCTGGGGAGGGGTTGTAACAGCCCTCATACCTGAACTTTATATAGAATTGTATTTAATGAAGCATTTGTAGTGAGCTAAAGTTTGCTTGAAGGTGATCTGGTATGTTTGTTTGGCAATTTCTTGTAAATCAGTATATATAGACTTTGTTTTAGGGAAGGAAATTATTTAAAGGCCATTTAATATGTTTAAGAACAGAATTGTGCAAGAGAATAGCTTAAATGTGTGTAATTCCAAGTGTTAATGCAAGTTACAATGTGTACAGGACAATTATCTACAGTTTAAAATGATTTCTGTAAATAATTTTGTATTTAAATATCTTTAATTTCCATTTCTGACCGTTTTGTAATGATTTTAAATGATTAAGTACTATTTCTGATTGTTTTTATTATTTTTAATTGTTTGAGTAATTGTTAATGTTCGAGAAATATCTCGCGGAAGTCTTTGAAGAATTCCAGAAATTTAGATTGAGCCTATATAAAGAAATCAGCAGCAGGACAGTTAAGTTTAGTTTACAGTCAGTTTTATAAAGATTCACTTTGGACCTGCCAAAGACTGCGCTGGTATCTCTGGATTGTAACTTTGGATGTAAACAATATCGCTGAAGTTGT
Source organism: Vandiemenella viatica (assembly GCA_031002005.1). NCBI lineage: Eukaryota > Metazoa > Arthropoda > Insecta > Orthoptera > Morabidae > Vandiemenella > Vandiemenella viatica. The sequence continues at coordinate 16,579,159 of CM061918.1, forward strand.
TTTGAAATTAACAAAAATGTTAAACTGAATCTTCTGGTGGACTATTTAATTAATTACTATATTAATAAAACCGCCAAGCACCTGATAGTAGCGATAGAACCAATACAAACAGAGCAGACGGAGGAAGTTGACATGCTCGATACCTCAGGGAATATTGAGATTAATTTTCCTTCAGTACATGTAGCAGATCAACTCAATTCTATTATAACGCAGTCTGACACAAAAATTCAAACTTATAGTAGCAAAGACAGTAGATATAGATACACAGATTGTGGGTCATGTTATGTTTTTGCAAAAGGCTGGACAGAAAAGCGGGTAATTTACATCCGATGGCAATAGGTAAACTAACGTTTCAGTACAATAATGCCTTCAAATGGGATGTTAACACTATTACTACTACCGGTAAACAATCGTCTTACTTGTTAGAATAAAAACTAATACTGCAGAATCTGCTTACTTAATAGCGCAACTGGACGTTTCCAAATCTAAAAATTTAGAGTCCTATATTCCAAGTTTCTTGATTCAAAAACAGGGTATCAAAATAAATGATGATACTACCTTCACTGAGGAAGATCTTTTAGCAGAAATAGTTTCCCCCTTCCCAGTTGGTCGTATTAAACAATTCACCAAAATTTCACAGAAGAACCAAGAGTGTGTGATACCTATTCCAGTCTGCTTGGTATCTTTTCGGTCACAGAATTTACCTTCCCATGTAACAATACTTGGAATTCGCTGTACTGTGGGATCATATGTTGTTCTTGCAATTTAGTGTGTTGTTTGCTTGAAGATTTCTCAGGTCTGCAGCTGGGACAATTTATCGCAGGTGTACGAATTTTTGATGGCATAACATGCCATCACCTTCAGGTAGCGTCCACTGGTCGGCGTGAGGAGCGCAGTCCGGGAGGCGACTGCTGGTCCGCTCCGGGGGCGTCGTTGAAGATGATGGCATGTTATGCCATCGAAAATTTATACATCTGCGATCAATTGACCCGGCTGCACGCCCGAGAAATCTTCAAGCAACAGATCCGCCTGGAAAACTTACGATTACACATTAGTGTGTTGTTTGTTTACACTTGGGACACATGTCACGTGAGGCCCGATGCAGCAGATGTTCTGGTTCTCACTTGGAGGTCAACTGCAACAATCCTACAATTGTGTGTTGTGCTCTTTGTGGTAGTCAACATTATGCGACTGATAGGAACTGTCCGATATATCTTAGAGATCGTCAAGTAAAATTAACAATTGCGCCCGAAACAAGTTCGACGTTCCCTGACAGAGAACAACAAACTCGAGGCTATGCCCAGGTGGCTTCAATTGAACCACAATTAACATACGGAATTTCCTCCCATATCGGCACGAAAACTACTAACTAGTTTGCGCATGCAAGATGGAGCTTGTGGACGGCAACACGGTAGCGCGTGCAAACTCGAAAGAGCGGCTTGTGCAATCGCTGACTTGCTAAAGATTTTACTGCACGGTTTTTAGGTTTGCACAGTTTCTTTTCAACAATGAAATCGTGGAAGATTAAATCGAAGGATTATTCTGTCAGGAACAAAAAAAAAAAAAAAAAAAAAACGAAGCTTATCATTTAATGACTAAAAAATCAAAAGAGGTATGTATACTTAATTATACACAAGTACCTTGATTGTAATTCAAATAAAACTGTTTTTTAAGGAGTAAGTACATTTAATTTAGTCATTTCGATTTATTACAGTGCTTACATTGTTATTTATTATTTTCATTTTCGTACACACTACTTATATCGTTTTTCAAAAATGTTATATTTATTGCAATTCAGGTGGAACCAAATGCAACAAGGGACATGGTGACAAAAAAAAAAAAAAAAAAAAAAAAAATCCTAGAGAAGTTGTCGGAAAGAAATGATCAAAGTTAAGAATTCTCTCAAGTCAGGTAATGGTACAGACAACAGGCACCGATCCTTATGGTACTATGACATGTTAGAATTTCAAGAAGCTGCTCGGACCCCAATATCTAATTTTCAACGAGTCCTGGAATCCGAGGTAAATAATTATTGTGTTTGTAACAGGATTTTATTGCTTTAATAGGAGAAACTACTGCCACAGAGCTCAAAATTCTTTATTTTTTTTTTTTGGTTTGTTTAAATTAATAACATGGATAATGATGAGAAATCTCTGCTTAGAATCTGAGGTCCCTCCCTGTAAGTCCTGCCAGTTGCTTAAACTTTAAAGTACAGGTTAGCCTTTCATGAGGAGAAATAGACTGGTGCATGATAATGTGTTTTCTTTTAATTTTCGGTGTCACCAACCGCAACTCTTCATAGGCTGCTTCATCCATCATAAGATATCCACGTCAGTCTACCGGATCTTCTCTCAAATCTTCAATTAAGTTGACATGAGAATGTATGTTTCTCCGTAAAAACAACTTTTTACTCCACTTATTTCTGCGGCGTCGCTTATGTGTCTGTTGTATCTTTATAAGCAAAAATAAAATAATGATTCCATTTAAAAAAAAAACTCTTCTGTTGGCCACATCGTCACAGATTCACAGCTGTCGACACACTCGGTTTGCACAAGCTTACCTGTACCGTGTGGCCACTCTTCCGTGTTCCGTCTTTTTGTACAGTTTTTCACTGCGCAGTGTACCTGCACATGCAAGACGGAGCGTGTAGCCGGGGCATAAGTCCGACCACTCTGCAGTCGACTCAATATGCAGGTACCCCCGGACTTCAGGTTCAACAACAACATTCAGTACAGCAGACGCAGAAACTTACTCCATTACCACAGCAACCATTGTTTCCGGGTGCTGCCTCTCAGCCCAGAGGACGTCTCGCTCGGCAGCAGAAGGCATCCCCTCCCACCCCAACTATTCTCCCCGCTCACCAATGGTTGTTTGTTCCCCAGCAGATTCCTATTTCTCCCATTACTCATAACCCGTACTCACCGAGCCCACATAATACACCCACTCACACTTCGACCCGAACTGACTTACTTTTTCAGCTCATCATGTCCACTATTTCTTTCCCTCAATCATCCTTTATTGGAAATCCACTCATCATGCGTGAGTCATTACTCCAGCTATTAAATAAGTTCAATCGCTTTTAGAATTCTGCAGTGGAATGTTAGGTCGGGTATCTCCAATAAAGAAAACTTAGAATATGAACTCCGTCAAAAAGATATCAAGATAGCAGCAATTTCTGAGACGTGGTTTAAGGAAACATCAACTGTGCCTTTTAACTAGGCCACTGTCCAGTCTGATCGATCGGATAGAAAAGGTGGTGCCGCGATTCGAGTCCACCATATACTTCCTTTCAAGGTGTTAGATCATGATATCCAAGTTGCCGCCACAAGAATCCATTCTTCTGAATTCGAGTTCAAGTGTGTTTCTGTCTACTGCCAGCCACACGAAACCATAACACAGGAGATGGGGTATAATCTCTTAAATCCTCTAAAGCCACCTTTGCTAATACATGGAGATCTTAATGCTCATAATACTTCATGTAGATTTGCCTTCACTGATAGACAAGGACATAATGTCTTAGAGATCTGTGATGTGGATGGCCTATCTATCCTTAATGACGGGTCACATTCATTCGTCCCGTCACTATTCCACCGTCCAACGGCAGTCGACATCACACTGTGCTCTCCATCCATAGCCACCATTTCTCACTGGAGCACTTCAAAAGACTCTTTGGGGTCCTATCACTACCCAATACATTTAAGCAATGATCATTTTCCATCAAGTGGCGCACGCCCCATTCCATCAAGCAAGTGGAACATTAACGCTGCTAATTGGCCACTATTCGCGGCACAATGATCTACGAAGTACGAAACTTTCAGTACCGCAGTTTAGCATTAGATAATTATAATCTCTATATAGAAGCTCTGAAACGCGCAGCCCTCATCACCATCCCTTTGAGAAACACTTCCGTTTAGAAGAAGAATGCTAAAACTATTTGGTGGAACACAGATTGTACTCGGCAAGTCGCATTCAGACGTGCGGCTCACCGGGAATTTCGTAACCACCAAACCGAAGACACGAATCTTCGATATTAGCAAGCATCTGCTCGCTCTAAACGGTTTCTAAAGTCAACTAAGAGAGAGAGAGTTGGAATGAATTCTGTTCCACCTTGAAGAGACAGACCAAGATAAAAGATGTATGTAAACGTATAGAAGTCCTTGGCAACAGAAACTACACTCCGCGAGAATGCTCTGACGATACCACTTGGCTGGAGGACATACCGTAAGAATAGCACCAACTTCTCCAAGTCCTGTCTCATATAATTTCACGGAAGAAAATTCTTACCATTTTCTGTTCACACCGTTCGGCTTCAATGAACTCCGAACGGCACTCAAGAACTCTACCAATACATCACCTGGCATAGATGACGTCAGCTACTCTATGCTACAGCACCTTCCTGACGAAACCCTAAAACTTTTCCTTAGCATCGCCAATGAGCTATGGTCTAAGAAATGCATCCCTGAAGTCTGGACGACACAAATAGTATTTCCATTTCTGAAGCCTGGAAAAGAACCAGGTGATGTCGCATCCTATCGCGCAATCTCCCTTTCTACATGCATTGGCAAGACGGTGGAAATAATTATTAAACATTGACTGGAATGGTGGCTAGAATCACGATCCTTGTCACCTTACTCACAAAACGAATTCCGCAAGGGCTGAGGTACCTACGACAACCACGCCACGTTAGTCACTGCTATTCAAGCATCCTATCTAGAAAATCAGTATCTCACCGCATTGTTTTTGGAAATATCTGCGGCTTATGATAATATACGAATACCAATTCTGATGGACAAACTCATCGCACTTGGTCTTCCTCAATACCTTGCGTCTCGCATCTATCAACTTCTTCATATAAGAGTATTATAGTTTCTGTACAAACACGTCCTGCTTGGACCTCAATGCACCAATCAATGTCTTCCTCAAGGAGCAGTGCTCAGTCTCCTCCTGTACACTATTCACGTGCGGGAGCTGGGAAGAATTTTACCTCTTGCCGTGAGCATTATTCAGTACGCTGATGACGTCTGCGTATTTACCTCAGTGACATCGATAACGGCAACTAAGTCTCTTCTTCCACAAGCGATACTTCGCATAAGCCAGCGGCTCTTCTAACATGGCCTGGACTTCTCGGCAAGTGAATCCTCAGCAGTGATATTTACGAGAAGGAGATCCAACCCCCAATCTACAACTTCATTTTGGGCTCCTTAACGTGATTGTCAAATCTCACGTTCAATTCCTTGGACTGGCATATGATTCTCGTCGGACGTGGTAAGCTAACATACACAAACTTGTCCCAAAATTGGAAAAAGATCTTAATATTCTACGCACGTTGACTCGAGTTTGGTGGAGAGTTCATCCATTTACATTGTTTTTAATCTACCGCACCACACTCAGTTCCAAAATGGACTATGGAAGTGCATTCTATTTAAGTGGCAATAAACGTCTACTAAATAAACTTGATCTCATTTTGTATTACAACATTCGTAGTTGCCTAGGAGCTATGACATCCACATCTTTTGGGTGTAGCAGAAATGCCGTTGAATGTTCGCTCCCAACTGCTCTGAAATAAATTTTTTTGACACGTGTTTATTCCAGACATTCATCAATACTCAGGCATGTCATCAACCTACAACAGCTAGTGGAAACTGAGAGGACGGTGTCTACTTGTCCAAAGGTATACGCTGCTGAAAAGTTTTGAGTACCTGTCAACACTGCTCCCTTATCGACATCAATAGGAAACGGTGACTATATATGGCATACCTTACCAACAATGTGTGACGCCTTTGGCAGTAAGCTGCCTACCGATGTATCCGCGACCTGGCCAACCAGTTCAGCACGTTTACTGGGAATATTTATCTGTTTGATGGCCATCTTCAGTTCAAATATACACTGATGGGTCAAAGATACCTTTGACGGGTAGGGTAGGCTTTGCATTCTACTGCCCCGTAACCAGGCCCACCGCTAGCTGTGAGATTGCCGCCCTTTCAAACATTATTTCCGCCCCGATTGTTGCCATCCCGAGTGTCGCCCGCCGCCCGAAGCAGCTGTTGAGCTAAAAAAAAAAAAGAAAGTTCGCCCGCTACACAATACGCCACTGTGCACGCCTTGCCCCAAAAAACACAATTGATTATCAGGCAACAATGGTCAGCAATCCATACCAGCAATGGAAGAGGAGCTGGAATGAATCGAGACAACACAGATCCCACAGTACCCTCCAGTACAGACGTATCCTCCACGAAGGCCTTGGCATTCAAGATGGAACTCTCAACTACGATACATCACATCTATGATCTGTATGAGATTCAACCACGGCGCCTTCTGTAGTCACATTTATCGCATCAAGGCGATAAACACCCCCTATTGCACATGTAACGGACAGGCATTACAGGACCTCAATCATTTATTCTGCAGTTGCTCTAATTTTCAGCAATAGCAAGCAACTTTGCGAGCACAGTAGCCACTTCCAATCAGTATCACAGTACTACTCGCAACAATTAGCAACAAGAACAATGACATACATATTTAATGCAGCTACATGTTTGTATATTTTTAAATACTATTAATGTTACTAATTTGTAACCCCACCAGGCTGACTGTATGGTCCATTCAAGAACTAAAGTCAAATGAATAATTAAAAAAAAAAATCATTTCAGTTGCATGTAAGTAGTTCCAGAGGGTCAAGTATCGATCGCAAAACAGTGAATGTTTTAATGGACATGTGATTTTTGAACGGAAGCGCTGGTGATATTGGTGGTTAATTTTGAAATGCAGCAAAAATTATTTTTAATTTATTTACCTTTCAAAGACGCCATATTATTAATGTCATAGTTTCAGCCACAAACGATTCAAGTTTCGAACGCAATACATCTTGCATCTATAAATGAGCAATTCTTGTATACATATAAATATATATTTTAGATCTCGGAAACGGATCTAACGAATTGGAAGAAATTTCATATTTAAATAACGTTTTGTTTTATCAGTTTACCTACCTTGGAAAAACGCGATTTTGCAAAAAATTATCAGTTCTTGTATTTGGTATCTGGAAAACGGCGCAGACTTTTCAGGTACCAGTAAGCTGGCCTGATGTTAGTTAAGTTCTCTTTGATTACAGCAAGGAACTCTTATAACTTTAAACGAACAATTTTCGTACACAAGCTGACCCATGCGAGTATTATCGTGGTCAGTCACCGAATGGTAATATAATAATGGGGAAATAAATGAATGCAAGGATTTATTAATGAATGGTATTTTATTTGAAGATTATTAATAAATATCACTTTTACTGTAAAACGTCGTTATCATTAATACTACATATTTATTTGTAAAACATTTATAAAGTAATGAAATGTTGTTGAAGGCCATTTCTCCGCAGTTGCTGAGTAAATTAATTCATAAAATAACGCCAATACAACTGTATAATGTAGGTTTATTGCCGTACGCGTTTCGCCTCTCCTCGAGGCATCATCAGCGACGAATCTATTTTAACATTTACATTTTATTTACAAACTTATTTGCCATAACGCTAAATTGATATATTTTCTTATTATTTACACTTACTATTTACATTAGTGGATTTCAGGATAGTAACCACCCATCTTTGCTTTCTCTCCAAAGCATGTTTCTGTTACAGCCATTTGTCATTGCTGTTCTGTACACGATATAAACATTGCGTATTCTACAATTCGCTTGTTTTCGGTGGCCATCTTATTTTCTTACTGTCAGAGGCGGTGATGCGCTGACGGCGCCAGATTTGAAATTGCGTGGGAGATTTTATATCTAATTTTATGTAAGTGTGTGAGTGCATGTATTTATTAGGTTTATTTCATCGGGTTATTGTATGTTTACCAGTTTGAACAGTGTTTGGTTTGTTAAGTTTATGTGGTCATTCAGTACCTGCTTGCCATTTTTTATTGCTTTTTGTATGTGGTAGTTTTCTTGTAGAGTGAGGGTATTGTGTCTGTAATTGTTTATTGTGAGTATTTGCATGTCTTTGTTAATGTCTGTTGGTAAGTGATCGTTTTCTATTAGATGTTCGGCGAATGTGGAGTGGTTGCTGTACTTTAGTGCCCTCATGTGTTCTTTGTATCTGGTTTTAAACTGTCTTCTTGTCTGTCCTATGTATATTGCATCACAATTGTGACATGTCAGTTGATATATGCCTGAGTTTTGATAGTTGTCTCTGTCTAAGTGGGTATTTAACTGTTTTTGAATCGAGTTGTCTGTTCGTATAGCAATGTTTATGCCTTGTTTTTTAAAAATGTTTGTGATTCTGTGGATGTATTTGTTTGAATATGTCATTGAATACCATTTACTTTTATTTTCAGTGTTTATTGTGGTTTGTGAGTTGTTTTGCATTGTCTGTGTTGTGGGTGTCCTTGTCTGTTGGGTACTGGGTGGCTGATGCGCTATCCTGAAATCCACTAATGTAAATAGTAAGTGTAAATAATAAGAAAATATATCAATTTAGCGTTATGGCAAATAAGTTTGTAAATAAAATGTAAATGTTAAAATAGATTCGTCGCTGATGATGCCTCGAGGAGAGGCGAAACGCGTACGGCAATAAACCTACATTATACAGTTGTATTGGCGTTATTTTATGAATTAATTTATAAAGTAGATGTATAAAAAATTGGCATGTCAGATGTCCTTTTTTTCTCATTTTCTTTACTTTAAAAACCTTTAAAAAATAATATTAGCAGTTATAATGTGATCATCGTTGAATTTTTGACCGCATATGTCTTTAACCAAAAAAAAAAAAAAATTAATGGATCCACAAACTCATGAAAAAGCCGCGTACGGGTGCCCATATCAAAAAAACAGTTTCAGGTAAATTATGCCTTTTGAAGCGTCTGACCTTGAGCTTTTTTAATGTTCATAACGAATTATACTTCTTTTGGGTTTTGTTTTCTTACCATTTGGAAAGGCACTGTTCATCAGAAGATGCGAGGTTACTGGGAGGTATGTGCGTAGTTTTATCGGAGTGACGATGATGTTTTCGACTAAGTGAATTACCACAAATCTTCCACCATTATTTAATCGCGGATTAGCATCCATATTTGTACTTAAAAGAATAATATAATTTTTCTTTAAAAGTAATTTATGAGGTGGAAATCAGACGATCTCGGGAATGGCGTTAGCGATTTTGATGAAATTTCATATGTAGATAACGTTTTGCATTATAAGTCTGTAACACGATTTTACTAAAAATAAAAAATTCCTGTATTGACGTACTTTCTCGGAAACGGTTCTAACCTCATCTCGTAGACGTTTCAGGAACCAGTAAGGCTACTGATATTAGTTAAGCTTCTCTTTGGTTAGAACAAGGAAGTGTATATCTAAAATACCTAGGAAGCCTTCAAGCCTTTCACTTTAATCAAATTTTAATCGACATCTTGCATTTTGAACAGAAATCAAAAGATGCTAAGTGACGATCTTTCACCCAGGTACTGAATGTGTTAATACGCACGTTACAGAAACTTTAATTTAGGATTTAGGTATTAACGAAGTTTGTGTATAAGTTGATATGCAGCCTGGAGCAGAATGACACCTGACACGTTTTGCTAAAGCATAAGGCACGCTGGATTTAGTTATATAATTTACGCGCTTCAGCCTAAGTTTTTAGAATTCCTATTTACTTTTTGATTTTATTGTTTCCATGTCGCTGTCATAAAAAACTCAATAGGACGTAATATGTTCCAACTTAATGGCGATAAAGGCTACAACATTACAAAATTATGGTATGAGTTTTATTTAACAAAAAGAACAGTTTATTCTACAGGCTGTGGTTTGAACAGCAGCAAAAATTTGTATACATGTTCCTTGTGAGATACTACTACGGAAAATTTGAACATAAAAAATACCTTTTAATGAATATTGCAGGAACCATTCTTCTAGGAAACCCGATTTCCGCATCCATATCAAACGATAGCGTTTTTAATTAATATTGTACAGCATTCAGCGAGGATTGAAAAACACGTCGTACCAGAGACAAAGTTTTAACTGTCAAAGATGTTATAATCACGGTGACTGTGCTTACAGTAAATTATATATTACTCGTGTTCGATACATTTGAGTCACATATTCGTTTAATTAAAATGTTTTAAATTTCGGATAACACATAAGGTGAAGAACCGAAGTCAAGAAACAAAAAACGATCCTAAAAAGAGGTAGTGTAACTTTTCTATCAGTTACACTGAGAGGAGTGAATTCTCAACTACGTTGTGATCCTTGGATCATAATTACCGATCTAGAAATGTCCTTCTGTTCATATAAGTCATTAGCTATTTCCGCAGAATTTATTCGGACCATTATGTCTAAAAATTTGAAAATACCATCCAAATTGCTACGATAGTGTTTTGCGCGGTTCGCGTTCATATAAAGACACACGCGCAACCTGTTTACATATTTATAATAGTATGGACTATTGTTTTTGCAAAAACTTGGGTTCTGTGAAAAGTGGTTTTCAAAATATGTTTCTTCTGTCTCGATTTTCAATAACCTTTCCATAAAACCGATTTAAAGTATTCAAGTTTTGCCCTTCTGACGGTGTCTTAGATCATCAAGAATAAAAAAAGGAATATACAGAAGTTGAGGAATAATGGGCATAATTACATGATCAAATTTTAATTCAGCCTGATTCGCGGTTTAACCAAACTTGAAATTCATTAAAAAAAAGTGTGGTTCTTCCTTTAATGTCATTTTCAGATATCATTTAGAGTAAAAATGGAATATAGAAAATTTGGGGAATAACGTGATAAATCCCTATGGAATTTTTTAACCCACTCTATTTCATGGTTTGTTACGTGTGCATCTATAGAACTGTCATCAAGTGTTGTACACATGGTGGCGACACACGGCATCTCGAGGTAAAATGATGCGATCGTAATAGACCCTCTAGTTTGGATTGAGTTCTAATGGACTGGGACCAAATGGCTGCAGGCATGACGGATCTGTTGTGTACAGCCGCCTTAAGCCAAACCTTGGTTCAGTGACTCGGCGCCCTGGAGATTGGGTCGGTACCAAAACTAAGCCGCATCCAACAGAGTCAAACCAATGCACCTATCATAGATGAAGAAGTTTCGATCGACGAGGAGTCATTTAACCCGTTGCCTCGTCCGTACATGACCCCTTCTGAAAAATTCCTTAACGCAAGTATAACCTAATGATCACAGCTATTCGAGTTATTCCGGCGAGGTAAAGTGATTGCCTGCCATAGTGTGCTTACCCTCTTGGATTGTCACGAACACACTCAGACCTTTGACTCTCTGTATTGCTTATACGACTATTGTTGATCGAAATATCCTTTAATTGTAATGCATACAGGCTGTGTATTACAATATTGATTATTTGTCTGCCATTTTCAAGTTGACAACAGACTGGACATGAGGTTACTGTTTAAAGCTATATACAAGTGTTTGTTAGTTCCCCTTTTTTTTTACTGCAGTATCAGTTAACTTATTGGTTTAACAACTGTAAGTAAGAAAATATAGCTCTCGTCGGTAATGTCTTACTGTCTGAAATTAAATATAAACTTACTTTAGGCTAGATTATTTTGCATAAAGAACACATTTATTTACATAACGTTATATTTCAAGAAGCACGGCGTTCATGAACCTATGTATTTCTTTTTTTTTTTTTTTTTTTTTTTTTTTTTTTTTTTTTTTTTTTTTGTAAATTGTGAAACTTTTATGTCTTAACTTGTAAGTGAAACGTCAGATGTCCTTATCAGTACAAGATAAAATACTGCCAATCGACAACAATCGCTGATATTGCTGCTTGGATATCAAAAATATTATTACAGGAATAATAATATATTCAACGGATCGCGATATATAACATAGCCCTCCTAATTACGTGCAGCACAAATATCCGCAGGATTGAACTGTATAACGTAAACTTCATTTTCGATTATTTCAAACTAATGTCACATAAACAAAAAACAAACTCCTGTAGCAAAACAACTCAAGCATTCATCAAAACCTGGCAGCCCGTTGTGTCATTACGGCAGTAGAATTATACTGTTGATATGAACAAGGTAATATATATATATTTAACAATGGAGCATTTTGAAGCACTTACCTCAATTATTCCTGTAGTGGATGAACATATTATGTAATCCTGATCAGATTATATACTCGTGAACATATTATAAATAGTATATATTGTAGTTGCTTCGCTGCACGATACAGCAGTGAATAATAAATCACAATATTGACAATCTATTCAGCGACATTTCTACCCAACAATTATAATTTACAAAGATATTGCAAAGTTTATTTATTTTATTATTTACTTTTATTTTTGGCATTAGGCCTTAAAAGCAATACAACCAGTCTAAACGAAATGTCTTTTACAATTGCTTGGCATTATCTCATTAATGCAGGTAAAAATCGCAAGTTACAAGATAAACATTTTTTAAAACACTTCTCAGATATCAGATTAGCAGTTATACAATACCAAAGGTTATAAATAAACGTACAAATCCCTTGAAAAAACGATAAAATAAAGCAACAAACAGTTTAACAATTATTATACGAGGGTCTTACTTCTTTGGAATATTTTATTCAACTTCCTGAAATAATGTTGTTAATAGTAGCAGGCAAGATGGTTACATTTTTCGAAAACGAAATGTCAAATGGTAAAAGATCTATTATCATTTTACTCTGTAGGGGAAATTCGGATAGTCCGGAAACTTAAAATTAATTTCAAGTAAAAGAAACCCGTTATCAGTCTCTATTTTAATCTTAAAATAAAACTGGGAACTTCTGCAGTCCTATTAATTAGAAGTTAGTCATCATAAGTTTTTGTTTTTTTTTTCAACATATTAAACTGGAAAACGCTTTCGACTTAATTTTTTGGCAACACAAAAGTTGTCGAGTAGCCCTATCATAGAAATAAATGGTGGGCTCATCGTTTTTTGGCCTTACAAAAATCACAATAAAAGAGGATATATGAAGAATCTATATTCATGGGCCCTGCCTTTACTTCATAGCACTGAATCCAGTCTTCAAAAATTTCTCCACTTACGATGCATTCGGTCTGTTTTTCTTGATTTGCTTCTGAAAGACTTTGAATACTTTTCTTTCAATTCTAACGTCTTTATAGCACCTTTACTTTTTTATTTTTCGCTTCCCACTTTTTACTAGTTAACAAAAACTACCACAGTTCACTGGTGTTCATATATCAAAACGATGAGTTAACTGGGGTAGATTTCTGGGGTAATAAAAAACAAAACAAAAATCAGGGTGTTGGCTGCTTACTGCAGTGGAAGAATGACAGATGAAGATGAGGCTCTTGTGGAGAAATTAAATTCATACTCAGATTTCAGAGGTGAGAATAGAATGGTCATATTTGGTGGGGATTTAAATTTAACAGGTGTAAACTGGGTAGTGTAGTGAGACTGAATTTGATTATTTTAATATCATTTAAACATTTATTTATTTGTTTATTTTAATTGTTAAAAAGAGAGAGAAAATTTCCGTGATGAAAACTTCTAGCGTGAAGATCGCTAAAAATTCTTACTGTCACTTGACTAGATCGCAGTTAGTAGATAGTAGATTGACATCTTGTGAAAACCGCTACGAAGATTTTCAGACTGTATAAATAAAAAAGTAGACATAATTGTCTCTGTGGTTTATGCAACTTTCAGATAAAAATTCTGATCATATTTTTTATGGAAGAAACCTTCAGGATGTTCAAAAAGGTAGGACGGGTGTTGGTTTCGATAAGTGTTGTTTTAAATAAAGAAGATTTTATTGAAACTGAGCTTACTTTCATTTGAAAGGTATAAACCGTTACAGTAGGAAATAAGATTAATAAAGCAAGGGAATGGAGATTTGAAAATATCATAATAAGGGAAGGAGGATTTTCACAAGTGGTAGACCAGAACACAAGGGGACAAAAGATTTTGGATATATTCCTAATAAGGCCCGATGATAACCTTGTGGGGTGTCACGTAAGTGATCATGAAGAAGTTCTGATGTTAGACGATTCAGTGAACCAGTAACCAAAATTGTAGGGGGTAATAGGTACAATTATAAACAGGCACAGATTTCGAATTTGAAGAGATATTTCAGAGAAAGTTTCAACAAATGGAAAGAAGGCACACGTAGAGTCAAGAAGAGAAGAGTTGAAGGAGATAATAAGAAAGGCGGAAGAAAAATTTATTCCAAAACCGAAAATAAAAAAGTAGTTAATCTGTGTACTATAATAGGGAGGTGAGGAGTTTAAATAGGTTGGTAAGAAGAGAACATAACAGAGTTAAGAGACAGCAGGGTAGTAGGGAATTTTTAAAACAACTAAACAAGGACTTGGTAATAGCTAAGAATGTGGCTAAGATTGGTTTATGAAGAATATTGTTAATTCATTTGGACCGTTGACTGATTTTCTATGGCTATGTTATATAACTGAGTTGAAGGAAGAATGTTGATAAGTAGGTTCTAAATAAGGAAGCTCTATAATCCCAACTTCCGGTCACGTGACTCAAAATGGCGGCTTCCCTTCCCCTTTTCTCCCTCCCCTCCATGACTTCACTTCCGGTTGGCGGGAAATTCAAATCTAGTGCAGTGTTGCCACATTGACGGCATGACGACAGCATATTTCAAATTAAACATATATAACTGTTATTTAGTCTTTATTCTAGCTGTTATTTCACTTATATCCAACAATGTTACTCTGAAATCAGCGATATCATTTACAATTGTGTCCTATATGATGTAGATATTCCAGCTGCACAAATGTTGCAATGTAGCATATACACACATCCTGCCACCAGGTGTCTCCACCGAACAGCCGATGCAACGAGAAACTTCATCTGCGCATGCGCCGGCCAGAGATATTCCACTTCGCCACGAGATCTTCTATCTTTGTCTTGCGGGGGAAAACCCTACGCTAAGGCGTATTTGCACAGGTGTCGATATGTACGTACTTGCTCGTGGCAACAATTACGAGTGCTATGAAATATTTTATACAAATGGCAGCAGATATAAGTTAGATAAATAAGGCGTCGTACTGATGCTAATATGAATTCTATCTTCCCTCACTGCATTCCATGAGCTTTGCCATGGTCATACTGGAAACTTTGATTTTTTTTCTAGCTTTGATGTGGGAAAGGCTTTGTCACAAATATTTTCAAGTGGCCTCTTGTCCAAAGACAGGGTTGAGAAATAGGCTTGAAAAAAATTACATGCTGATTGGTTTGATATAAGTAGAGAGATTAACGTGTATTCACTTCTGGAATATCTGTAGGGAAAGAAACTGGTTTTCAAATCGACTGTCACAAGTACTTTCATGTTGGGCTCTTGTCGAAAGACTGAGTCTGCAGGGTAGAGAAATAAGCTTGAAAAAATTACAGGCTGATGGGTTTGACATCAGTGGAGAGATTAACATGTAATCACTTCAGAAATGTCTGTAGGGAAAGAAACTGGATTTCACATCTACAACTTTGCATTAGGCAATGAAAATTATGTGAATCTAATTTAGTAAGCATTTTTCAGATAAAATGGGCAGGGAAGTTAATGCCATAGCAATAGGATAGAAATACACACAAAGTTCATCGAGGTTGCAGACACATCAGTAGGTGGATAATAAGGAAGCACTATAATCCGAACTTCCGTTCACGTGACACAAAATGGCGGCTTCCCTTCCCCTTTTCTCCCTCCCCTACATGACTTCTCTTCCGGTTGGCGGGAAATTCAAATATAGTGCAGTGTTGCCACATTGACGGCAAGAAGACCGCATATTTCAAATTAAACATATATAATTGTTATTTAGTCGTTATTCTAGCTGTTATTTCACTTATCTCCAACAAAGTTACTCCTAAATCAGCGATATTAATTACGATTTTGTCCTATATGATGTAGATATTCCAGCTGCACAAATGTTGCAATGTAGCATATACACACATCCTGCAACCAGGTGTCTCCACCGAACAGCCGATGCAACGAGAAACTTCATCTGCGCATGCGCCGGCCAGAGATATTCCACTTCGCCATGAGATCTTCTATCCTTGTCTTGCGGGGGAAAACCCTACCCTAAGGCGTATTTGCACAGATGTCGATATGTACGTACTTGCTCGGCCGCCGAGACCCTGTTGTGACAAGCGTGATAACTTGCATAACTATCGCTAGAGGTCAGCACACGGCAGTAGACATTTGTCGCTAGATGGAGCGGGTGTCCCAATATGCGTGAAATATTTCGATGTTTACGAAGCCATTCGCGTGTTTGACCGGGAGCGCGATAACTTGTATAACTGTTGCTAGAGGTCAGCACACGGCAGAAGACATATTTTGTCGCTAGATGGAGCGGGTGTAGCAATATGCGTGAAATATTTCGATGTTTGCGAAGCCACTCGCGTGTTTGACCGGGAGTCCGACAGGTTACGAAATGGCTCCAACGGAAGCACATTATTCATTCGCCATTATGAAAGCATAGCTGGGTGTCTGGTTGGCGGACAAAGAAAGTAGGGCGTCCAACACAGCGTTCGTATGATTGCAGAATTTTGTACAGAGTCTCAGGCTTGCAGCGAATTTCGTATGCATTTGTTCAGGTGTCCTGCTATCGATAAGGAATTCAGGTTGCGCCATGTGCTCATTGCACTGCTAAACCGCCCCAGCGGGATACATAGAAATATTTCAGCATTCACTTCGGTTCAAGAAGAAATTATTACGAGATGAGAATAATTATTATATGTCAGTTTTCGTAGTACAAATCTTGGAAACATTTATGGTAGCCCAATCACTCGTGTTTTCAAAACGAAAATCGAAAATTTTGTTTTCATTGTGGGTGAACAGATAAACTGCTTGAGTCTTTGTATTTAATTAAAAAATAGACCATGTGAAAGCGTAACTTTTACGTTTAAAACGTGATAATGGACATAGCTCAAATTCACATCTATACAATGCACTTCTGATATTCGAAATTGGCAGAGGGTGCTTTGCACAAAAAATAAATCTGTGTGAATAAGAAGAGGAAATAAGCTTCAGTACGGTGGGATTCCAATATAATTAATCGTTAATGATAACTCGCGAATTTGTCACACCCCCATTATTTTAATATATTAAATTATGTGCAATGAAACAAAGCGAGAATCCAACTAATGTTTTAAACTCAAAGAAGTGATTTCCTCATGGATGTGTTTGCAACCTCGATGAACTTTGTGTGTATTTCTATCCTACTGCTATGGCATTAACTTCTCTGCCCATTTTATCTTTAAAAATGCTTACTAAATTAACATTGCCTAATGCAAAATTGTAGATGTGAAATCCAGTTTCTTTCCCTACAGACATTTCTGAAGTGATTACATGTTAATCTCTCCACTGATGTCAAACCAATCAGCCTGTAATTTTTTCAAGCTTATCTCTCAACCCTGCAGACTCAGTCTTTCGACAAGAGCACCACATGAAAATACTTGTGACAGTCGATTGAAAACAGTTTCTTTCCCTACAGACATTCCAGAAGTGAATACACGTTAATCTCTCCACTTATATCAAACCAATCAGCATGTAATTTTTTTTTCAAACCTATTTCTCAACCCTGTCTTTGGACAAGAGGCCACTTGAAAATATTTGTGACAAAGCCTTTCCCACATCAAAGCTAGAAAAAATCAAAGTTTCCAGTATGACCATGGCAAAGCTCATGGAATGCAGTGAGGGAAGATAGAATTCATATTAGCATCAGTACGACGCCTTATTTATCTAACTTATATCTGCTGCCATTGGTATAAAATATTTCATTGCACTCGTAATTGTTGGACACCAAGGTCAAACCTTTGTCGTCTGTCAATCCAGACCAATCTATGTATCAATTCTGTTATGCTTTCGTAAGCAATCACAAATTGAGTGTCCTTAGCTGCACTTTGTCTAAAATTCCAATAAATCCCTTGTGATACATCAATGATTGACACCTTTAACTGTATTTTACAGCTCAGCACGTATGTTCCAGGAACGAGACACCGTCTGTTAATCTTACTCATTTCACCCTTGTCGAAACGAAGTACGCCAGTCCCTATGTGATAAAAATCGAGTCACGCTAAGCACAGAACATGCCTGAGACCATCGCCTGTGAACAATGTGGAGATATAGAAAATTTACCCACTTCCTTATAGAAGAAATCCAGTGCACAATTCCTAATTCTTTCACCAAGATCCACCCCTAGCCTCATCGCCAACATACGCCCAGCACTTCGTCAAACCACCTTCTGTTTTCCAATGATTCCCATTCAAACGCCTGATCAGTTACAGACAGAGGTTACCTTCTGTTCGTGCGTTAAAGTAAACCAAAAAATCAAAATTCGCAAAGTCTTCTCCTAATCAGTAGCCAGGTACCAAAATGTTCACTTAAGGTGGTTCTACTGCAGTTTTCCAGGAAAAATTCTCCCCTTTTCCGGGAAATTATTTTTCAATAAATCAGGACCCAGGAGATTTCTCCATTCGGTTTAAAATGTTCCCATCTACCGCCATCCTTCGGATTCAGGACCAAGTGTGACATTTGTTTGTAATTGCATGCTTTGTTCAAGTAACCACGATAAAGTTACCATAATGCTCTTAGCTAACTGATAGTTTCTTGGTCATCAAACAGACATCATAACCCACATTTTCATAGAAGATCCCCACACATCAACAAGTATCCAAAACGTCACCATAGGTTCTATTACGCCTAAGATAGTGCTCACACCTGAACTGTCGTAAATTGTTAGGTCAAAGTGGGTGTTTAGATATTTTTTCCACTCAGGCCTCATCACCTAAAGTCTAGTGCGAGATTGTGGTCATGGTCAACTTAGGCTCCATACACCACTCAGAATTATTCCACCAATATCCATTCTAACAGCATTATACGCCACCTGCAGCCCCTCAACACTCTTCCTATCTTCCAATGACATCCATACTACACCACACAAACAATGGTCTGACTGTGGGTTTGTACCCAAGTCCTTCGCTTCTCTGGTACATCACCCCTCTCTGTTAAATGATTTTTATGTAGTGAGAATCAAAATTCTCATGCCAACACAAACGGCAGTAAACTGTAGAGAGCACATCGAAATGGGAGATTGTCTAAGCCCTGAAACAATGGTTAGAAGCACACGTTGATAATTCTATAACCATATATTTTAGACTCAAATCCACAGAGGAATGACACACGCAAACACTTGTACATGCATACAGCGAGGTCGACAGAACTAACAGCAAGCATCACGGAAACGATGAAGTGGGGGGCAGAATTGTCGTTACAACTGATTAACTGGACAGAACTATCGTTACAAAAATCATCAGACAGACGAGTTACTTACGCTTACATGCACAAAGAGAGAAGCAGATACACATGTCCAAGACTACACAACTTCCGGTACCATTCATGGAAACAAAAATGTGGTGTAGTACTCTCTTGCCTCATGACTGGCTGAAAAACAGAAGTCTCCTTACATATCATCAGCCTGGCGAGATAGAAGATGTGTAAAAGATGACATGTTTTCACCATAAACCTAAGTGTTTATACCATAAAATAGTGTTCATCGCGCCCCAGTTGATTATATTTACCATCAACACGTCTCTCCCACACCGCAACCCTTTCTACCATTCAGTAAAAAAGTGACACAGGTACCATGAGTTGCAATAGACACTTGGCTATCAGATCTCACCCACAAATCCATACATCTCAATACACTAGCACAAACAAACATAAGTGGAGGGACAGCAAAATCATTCGTCCAGACAGACGTGTTTATAGAAGGTATCACCATATTTACACATACAGACACAGAGAGAGACGCACAAACACTCACATTTCCATGCCTTCAGCGAGCTAGACACAACAACCAGCCCAATCATGGCGACGAAAATGTGGGGTAGAACCCCCATGGCTCATAACTGACCCAAAAATCATCAGTAACATATGTTCCAGGCACCATACTTTTCACATCAACATCATCTCATTTATTTCACACTACAGACCTCACTACCATCCAGTATCATGTGTGCTAGGTACAAAACTGTTCACATCAGCACCAACACGTCTATCCCACACCTAAGCTTTTTCTGCCATTCAGTAACATGTGCCACCCATGTACCACGAGTAGCAGTAGACACTTGGTCATCAGACAGATATCATAACTCCCATATTCATACTAGTTCTCACCCACAAATCCATATGTCACCTCACACAAGCATAAGTGCAGGAACAGCACATCATACATCCAGGCAAACGAGATAAAGGAAGGTATCACCACATTTACGCAAAAAAAAACACAGACATAGAGACGCATACACACGTACATTTCCATTCCTACAGCGATCTCGACTCAACTACTAGCCCAATCATGGCAAAGAAAAAGTGGGAGAGAACCCCCCATGACTCAAGACTGACAAAAAAATCATCATTAACATGCGTCCCATGTACCAAACTCCTCACATCAACAATATATCACTTAACTCACACTACCGAACTCTCTGCCATTCAGTATCGTTGGTAATATGTTCAAAACTGTTCACATGATCAGCACCACCTCTATCCCACACCATTAGCCTTTTCTGCTATTCAGTAATATTTGTCCCACGTACCACGAGTATCACGAGTAGACACATGGTCATCAGACAAATATCGTAACTCCCATACTCATACTAGGTCTCACACACTAATCCATACGTCACCACACACAAGCACTCACAAACAACCATCAGACAGACGTTAGAGTGTGTGCAAAGGATGACAAGTTTTTGCCGTACACCTCAGTACTTATCACATTATCAATTAATTACATCAACACACCCTAGGTAGCCAGTCATTGTGAAATCTCAAAGTCGAGTAGAATCCTATCGTGATAGACAAACAACCACATAGAAAGACACACTCTCATGTCCATGCATTCACACAGTTACCATACATCACAACACACATACATGTAACTGGAGGGAAAGGACTGAACACCCCAGGTCCAGACTGAATAGTTACATAATGTGCGAAATGTTACATTTCTTTGCCACAAACCTCGGCGTTCATCACACACAAATGATTACATCTACTCAGGTGGCCACTGAAGGAGAAATCTCAAGTAGACTCCTACCATCATAATTACACACAGGAACACGTACACACACATATGGCCATGCATAGACCACAATTTCATAAGTTACCACATACATACAAGTAACTGCAGGAAAAGGACGCGACACACGACGTCCACACTGAGTTGTTACATGATAGGCAGACGATAGCATATCTTTGCATATACCTCAGTGCTCACAACACTTACTTGATTATTAATGTGCCATCAGTATAGCTGGTGGTTGGAACTAAACACTGGGAAATGTTTGGTCAAAAGTCATTTGTTAATAGCAGCTCATCAAAGACAAATTTTTTTGTCAACCTGCCCTGGCGGGCGTGGCGAGAGGGGGCCTCCCTTCCCCACTGGAAGATGATTAAACATAAATGGGTTGGAGTAGATAACATTACTACAGATATCTTGTACCTTTTCCTGAAATTTTATTTAAATTGAGTCTTGATACTTGATGGTTACCACAGGACAAGAAAAGTGTGGTAGTACCGCCGGTAAATAAACGAGGGGTGAGAAATAGAATCCAAAATTATAGGCCAATCAGTTTGACATCAGTAGTAGGTAAGTTAATGGAGAGATTGAATTACAACATCAGAAATGTATGTGTAGAGCGTAAGAGGTTTTTAAGTAGGCAACATGGCTTTAGGCAAGGATATTCATATCTCAGTTGGTGGGATATATGCAAGATATTTCAGATGAATTTGACAAGGGAGGCCAAATTGAGCAGATTTTTCAAAGGCTTTTGACAGAGTAAGGCATAGAATGGTAGTAAACAAGGTAAAATCTATTAGAGTGGATGAAAAGTGGTTTGCCGGGTAGAATTTTTAAAAAGTAAAAATAAGAAAGTTTGGGTAGGAAAAACAATATCAAAATAACTGTAAATAAAAATGGGAGTACCACACGGTAGCGGATTGGGACCATTGCTATTCATTATTATAATGAATAACTGTGTTGATCGTTTACTATCAGAAAGCAGATTTTTTGCAGATGACATAATCTTACATAAAAGGATTAACACGGTAGAGGCTGCAGGGTGATCTGGGCAGGACATCTGGTTGTGTTGGTAAATATGGGATGAAGTTAAATACAACGAAGGGTAAGATTATTAGATACATAAATAAAAAACTGAAGGTTGATAATGATTAAAAGCTGTGGAAATAATTGCTTATTGACGACTTGAAATGTAACTATCTTGGCATTATATTTGATAACAAGCTTAACTGGGCAGGACACATTGGTCAGGTAGTAGAAAAAGAATTCAAAATTCTGCTTTGTTTGAGAGATTGATTAGGGGATGTTCGAGAGAAGTAAAGGAATTTGTTTACAAAAGTTTGGTCAGACCATTGGTTGAATATGTGGGATCCACAGTTTAAGTATCAAATACAGGAATTGGAAAGGGAGCAAAAAAGGACTGCTAGATTTGTTGCTGGAAATTACCGCAGAACGCGACAATGACCTAAAACCGTCACGAGATCTTACATCTTTCTTTTCTCTTGATTCAATCCCATATTACAACGTTTGGATAGATGATACAGGAACATGCGGCTATAATATAATGGCAGTAAAACAAAAATAAACAACAACTTGTGCTATGGTAGGGAATCTTGGGTTTAACCCTGGCCCCATGGATCGCGATCAGTGAGGAATAACTTTCATTCAAAAAAAGTAATGTGGCAGTCATGAGAATAAATTATTTCTTACAAAATAACCTTAAATTACTTATGCTGTCTGATGTAACGTCAAATGCCAGTTCACACTATAAACCAGGCTATATTTCAATCTAACCAATATTTTCACCAACATTGATATCCGAAAATTAAACAATTCATATGGTATATGTATATATACATTGGTTAAGAATTTATCAAAAATATCTACATGGAACGAATATAATAAGCCAAAAGCCACTAATGTTATTAAATTAATTTAATTGCTATTACATAGTTTTCTACCAGTATTTTGGTAATCATTTCTTAGCTGAAAACCGGAAAACGCTACCCTCCCAGTCTGTTGCCGTCGGCAACTTGCTCGGTCAGTCCAGCCAGCAGTTTCCGCCACACGCCACCGTGAATCACCGCACTGTTTAACACCTCCGCTGCCCCAACAGTGCAGTGCAGTGACCCTTACATTGTTAAGAACGGTTTCTTTGCATTGTAGATAGTTTGTGACTTCAGTCTCATATTAATCAGTGTTGTGAATAAACGTTTCTTTGCGGTTTGGCTGGTTTGGGGCTTCATACTCTTATTAATCTGTACCGTGTTTGAGTGTGAGTAAAATTATGGTACGTTACAGTTTTCAATAATGAATATTTCTCTACGATACATATGTGAAGAAGAAGTCGTTTAAAAAGTGTCGTAGTAAATTTCGTCGCGAATTTCCTGGCGCTTTACTGCCAGCTAAATCAACAATTCTGCGTCTGGTTAAAAAAGTGAGAGAAACGGATTCATTTTTTAACAAAAAGAGACTGTCGGTCAACCGTATTCTCACAGAGGAGAAACTTGACGATATCGCTTTTCGACTAGAACAGTCACCCAAAAAATCATTAAGTCAGTTAGGGCAGAGTGTGTCTCGAAATATGTTCAGAAGATGTGAAATGTGCATTACACAAGAGGGTCAACACTTCCAGCATCTTTTATAAGGTAAGCTAATGAATTACGTCACATTTAAATGCTTAGCACACAAGTTTATGAAGTTTATGAAGCGTAATTATTATGGAATAGTCCGCGGCCGACGGTCGAACAATACCGGAAACTGACCGCTCGCTTGCCGGGAGCAGCTTCTTCCTTGTAGCGCTAACAGTGGGTTGCGTTTCCCGGCGAACGCCCTGTATAATTATTATTAAATAATGCCCATAATATCGAACAATATCTCTGACCGTAGTTAGTTGGGCAGCAAAGGCATGAAGTGACCGTGATTGGCGTCTCATTAGTTTAGATTAGAATATACTTCTCGCAGGAAAATAAGAAATGGCCTTGTGGTTCAATGTTCAAGGCATCTGACTGGAGATCGAAGGGTCGCCGGTTCGAACCCCTTAGTTGGCGGGGATTTTCAGAGGTACATGTCTGATACAGATTGCTGCGTAATGTGAAGTACTCTGCAACGCTTCCGCTGTTTGGATTCAACGTTTAACTACAGGTCTCCTGTACCCCGTAGGCTTTGATGGGGACGGATTGAAAAACCGATAAGAAACCCTATCACCAGGCTATTACGACCACACCAATGTACTTTAGGGTAACAGGAAGATTTTGATGTCGCCCACTTCTTGTTCTTCCCAGTCACATAGGGGGCTTTCCCGTAATCCTAACGGGTTTAAGCGGAAGGGAAAATTTCAAATCTGAAATTGGATTCTGATAATACCAGATATATCACGTCTATTGAAGTTTAAGCTATAAAACCGCGGAATGATGGGAATAAGTGATTCAACACTGCTTTAAAGTGAATGTTCTTTAGCAAATGAATTACTCCATTCCGTTTCCTTCTATCTATCAAACATGAATTGATTAACGTCGGCCACTGCTTGGTCTGCGCAATTACACATGGGTTTTTCTCGAGTTCATCTCAGATTTAAATGTTTGGGGAAATTGTTTTGCTGATATTGACTTCTGATGATACCAAATATATCACGTCCGTCAACGTTTCAGGTGTTGAACCACGGCTTCAGAGAAATAAATGGTTCAACACTGCTTTAACGTGAATCTTTTTTACTAAGCTAATTGCGCTATTCTGTTTCCTTCTGTTGATTGTGGATGACTGCTGATGCTGGTAGCCTTAAACCGATACCCTCTCTAAAAATAATAGCTTCCTTCGCTAAGCTGTCTGCAAACTCTTTAAATATGATCCCACTATGAGACAACATCCATTATATACTTGTTTTATGCTCTTAATCACACTCAAGAAATCAGAAAGAACTCCAACCTTTGTTTGTCCGCGCTTTTAATATCTCTTTACCTTCAGCTAAATACACTATCGTAAGCGAAGGTAGTTAATATTAACTAAGATATCATGTTAAGGGACAGTGCACAGCAAAGCTGACTCAGCCATCTGAATCATTTATCGAACAATCCACATGTTTTGGGGCCTAAAATAGGAATTAATATTGAACAGATGGCTTATGTCATAAGCCGATGTATAGTCTAGAAAATGTACTGGAATATCTAAGAGTTAAGTATGGTAAGGTACGTGGAGAAAAGGGTGTACAGCGAATTTAGTAATTTTTTTATGGATTTCTTTCTCAAATATATGAGCATTAACTAATGTATAGTTTCGGTGGCCTATTTTCTCAACGTTTAAGAAGCCGGTTTCGTCAGTGAATTAGTGATGAGATTTAGATTCTCTAGTTAAAATTTTTGAGTACGTTACGTTTTTCTCAAATGGATTCCACTAATGACTAATTTGATGGAGTGAATCTTAATGCTCCTAAACATGCTCGAAGACAACGATACGGCAATGTGACCAGCTTTTCTGGAGCATCGTTTGTGCGGTTGACTTATAAGATGCTACCGTAGTCCACAAGACTAAGATAGGGACAGGGAATACGTGTGTGGTATGGATATGCTATAGTTTGACAAATCAGGTGACCTTTCTACTAATCATACAATGTTCAAATAGAATCGTGTTCGAACGTTCTTAATATATATTAGATACTACTGAATTGTCGAGGAACCGTGAACGCGATTATCTTGAACAGAAAGCAACGAAAAGACGTAGGAAATGATGTTGAAGTTATTTGATGAGAACGAAATCGAGAGTGAAATTGGAATTGTTACGGTTATTTTATAGTTTCAATGCACTTTAAATATTACCGCCCGGTGACTAGAAGTAACTTTGTCTTAAAATTTTGACAATAAATGTTTGTCGATGAGTAACATTTGATTTATTAGAATACTATTCACTCCGGTTCTTTCTGAACGATTTAAATATTAAAGAATGACAAGTTTATACATATTAAACAATTAATATCAACTCGTGGAAGAAACATTAAACGAGAAAATTGTGAAAAGATTGTAAGTATGAAAGGCCTTCTTGAGCCCTAATTTTTCCCGTGTATTCTTATTGGAGGTCTTCTTGAGCCCAGGTCGTATATCATCGAATTGTCAAAATGATATCAAAAGGCCACTACTCATATGCAATGAGGTCCCTGCCACGCGCCGCCTTTTAACCTAACTCATACCTCCATCGGGTTGCCGCGTACATGCGTGCAACCGCCTGAAACTGCAAGCAAATTCGCGCGATGAAGAAGTGGTTACTGTGCTAGCGTATTTGCGTGAAAAAAGTCACTAAAGAAGTGGTTTATTTCCATTTTCACGCGATTCGAAGCGTTTGTGTTTAGTAGTCTAGTTAAATTTATGAGAAGATCAGACTCGATTGATGAAAATTTAAGAATGGATATTAAAAAAGAATTTTATTTAGCTGAAAGCTCATTTATGAAACTCCTTCCATTTGAGAAGAAAAAGAGCCAATTCTTGGTTAGTAATATATTCTTGAATCACCATTTGAGTGAATACTTTCAAATTTCTCAAGAATTAAAGAACTGTACTATGAAGTTTTATGAACATTTTGGTTTGACTTATGACACGTACTCATATGTATTGAATGCAATAGAGCAGGATTTCCCAAAGGGGGATTTGCGAACGTCTAGGGCTAGAGTGTTCGCGACGTGTTTTACGTTATGGTGGTTGACTGGCTGTGTCAAAACTGCAATACGCACAATGGTGAATTGAGAATGAAGAAGTGCAAAATGCTCCTAAATTCGACTCAACCTGCTGAAAAAACAAGCTCATCAGTCACATTCATTATTAACATGTCACTGTATTACATTCGTAAAAATAAAATCCTTTTTTAAGAAAGAAATAAAAACCTGTTTTTGAGGGGGATACGTCGTTGCCTGGGAAAATTTATCGGTGTTTGTGTAAGTGAGAAAATCTGCAATAGAGGAAGAAATAACGAGGCAGTGTTACTTTAGGCAATGTATTTCACTATCTGAAAATCCACAATATTCTTCTGTCAAACACCAAGCATATCAGTTTTTCACTCCATAATAACATTTAAATTTCCATTTGGAAAGAGAAATAGGCAATCCTGGGTTGATAAAACATTCATGAATCATTATTTGAGTGAATATTTTAAAATTTTTGAATAATTTAGGAACCAACCACTGCAGTTTTACGAATATTATGGTATGATGTATGACACATACTCATATACGTTTGACGGGACGTCATTTAGTATAATATTTTAGTATCGAAATCGTGTAAGTTTTCTAAGTTTCACCGCAGCCAGACGTCGAGCAAGCACGTCCTGTTGTTCGACTTTCTGCCGATCGACAGTTCAGGTTGCAAGCTACACGTGCAGTGCTGAGCTTGCAAGCCAATACTTTCCAGCAAGCCAGAACACATTATTCACACTCACTTCATCACTGACGAGCGACTAGACAACATCTAGCTCACGGAGATAGATATTCGCTGCACCAACCTTACCACTCTCTGTTAGTTGTGAACTGTAGGGCTAAGTTTCATCCCTACGATCAGTATCACAGGTTACGGAATATCTCCCTATCTTGTACAACATCGACTGTAGATGATTCATGGTTCAGTGCAGATTTTATGAGGTTTTCAGAAACATTGTTTCATCAAGTAACTCATAGCTGTCAGCTCCCTCTCCTAGATACAAGTTACCCCTTGATGTCCATGTTTATTTAGTAGCTCAAGAGAATAAGAGAATAGAATCAAGAAACAAGAATTCAGGAGCAGAAGACACATGAAGAAAGCCGACTAAGTCATAGGGCATCGTAGGGTAACCCCTTAGAACCCACGTGTCAGTCACCCTGGCATACCCAATTAATAGTATAACACGATCCTACAGTTAGGGTCAGGTATATACATATACTGAATGCAATTGAGGACTAAATGACAAGGCAATATAACTTTAGAGAGTGTATTTCACTATCAGAAAATCCTAAATATTCTTCTCTCAAATACAAAACATTTCAGTTTTTAACTATACATAATAATATTTAAATACAACTGGAGTAGACAAGGACAATTTTCCGGGAAATAAACCTTTTACAACTATACGGAATCTACAAAACCTACAAGGAATCGCTCCATTCGCGCGACAAAAACAAACCTGTTTGAACTTCTAGCGACAACAAGCGATTCGCGCGACCAATTCGCTTTTACTGTAACCACCTGCCTTTGTATGGGCTTGATTCTTCGGGCGAATTCGCGCGAAGTATAGTTCGCGCGATTTCGCTTGCAGTGTAGGCTGTGGTTACACTGCAAGCGAATTCGCGCGAACAATTCTTCGCGCGAAATAGCGCGAAATCGCGCTATTTCGCGCGAAGGAGAAGTGGTTACAGTGCAAGCGCATTCGCGCGAACGTAGTCGCCGGAAGAAGTGGTCACGCGATTCAAAGCTGTTTTTAGAAGCTAAGTAAAATATATGATACTCGACTGGCGAAAATTCAAGAATATGGATACTGAAGAATTTTATTTTGCTGAAAATCCATTTTTGAAACTCTTTGCATCTGAAAAGAGGAAGAGGCAATTCTGGGTTAATTAAATATTCTTGAATCACCATTTGAGTGAATATTTCAAACTTTTCGATGAATTAAAGAACCAGCCACTAAAGTTTTATGAATATTATCGTATGACTTAAGACACATACTCATATATATTGAATGCAATAGAGGAAGAAATAACAAGGCAGTGTTACTTCAGAGAATGTATTGCACCATCTGAAAAACTGTCAAATTTTCAGGGGAAAAGTAATTCCAAAAGGCGGGTGACTAATAGGTCTACCAATATGGTATATGATGTACGAGAAACTCTTAAAGTGTATTTTAATAGTGATGTTGGTGCCATACCACAACAGTATAATATTTAATGTGAGTTGTATTAATACTTTACTAAGCATTTAGACAATGTACTGCATGTAACATTAAAAATAAGTTTACATAAAAATCGTTAACTTATTGCCAACATTTAATTCAGCTGCTATTTCTTCCCATAACTTCCTTGATTTATCACGGTTATGATATCCTTAATGATTCTGATCCCACAATATTCTTCTTCAAACACCAAACATATCATTTTTTCACAATCCATAATAATACGTAAAACAACTGAAATAACCAAAGGATGGATTAACGCGAAATAAAACCTTTTCCACCTATACGGAATCTACAGCACTTGCCTCAGCCTACAATGGAATCGCTCCATTCGCGCGAAAAAAACAAACCCGTTTGAACTTCTAGCGACAACAAGCGATTCGTTCTACCAATTCGCTTTTACTGTAACCGCCTGCCTTTGTTTGTATGTGTTTGTTTATAATAGCGATTTCGCGCGAAATCGCGCTATTCCGCGCGAAATCGCTATTATAAACAAACACATACAAACAAAGGCAGGCGGTTACAGTAAAAGCGAATTGGTCGAGCGAATCGCTTGTTGTCGCTAGAAGTTCAAACGGGTTTGTTTTTTTCGCGCGAATGGAGCGATTCCATTGTAGGCTGAGGCAAGTGCTGTAGATTCCGTATAGGTGGAAAAGGTTTTATTTCGCGTGAATCCATCCTTTGGTTATTTCAGGTTATTATGGATTGTGAAAAAATGATATGTTTGGTGTTTGAAAGAAGAATATTGTGGGATCAGAATCATAATAATCAAGGAAGTTATGGGAAGAAATAGCAGCTGAATTAAATGTTGGCAATAAGTTAATGATTTTTATGTAAACTTATTTTTAATGTTACAAGCAGTACATTGTCTAAATGCATAGTAAAGTATTAATACAACTCACATTAAATATTATACTGTTGTGGTATGGCAAAACATCACTATTAAAATACACTTTCAGAGTTTCTCGTACATCATATACCATATTGGTAGACCTATTAGCAGAGATGTGCAAGATACCTCGAAAAAAAGTATTTGAATACAAGATACAAGATACATTTAAATAATGTATCTTAGATATCAGATACAAGATACTTTTGGAAAAGGTATTTGAAATACAAAATACAAAATACATATTTTCTAGATACTTTTTTAAGATAAAATACTTTTTTACAAAATGTATTATTTTTATTTAGAAACATGTTTCACATGCCTTTGGTGATCTAGAACATAAATTCCAGAGTGCCTGACACATCGCTAAAGCTGCATCATGCAATTTTTTATAAAAAATTGTTTTTCAGTCTTGCTTGTTCAAAATCTGTACTGGCGACCAAATGCAAAGTGTGCGTAGCGCATCTTTCATGTCCTGGTAGTAGACAGTTATCACTTTCCGGTTCTGAAGAAGAAGTTGGAAATGGTTGTGTTAGCAGATCATCATCTTCATTATCTTCATCTTGTGGTTTTGTTTCAAGATATTCTTTATGCGAAATGTTTTCAGGATTTGTGGCTGAAATATCTGAATCTTATTTTGCAAATACTTCGAAGGCCTTTACCATATTTGATCCATTATCTGTTACCGTTTTAACAAGTGAAATCTAATCCGGTATATACCTACTTAAATAAAATTAAAATGATGCGTTTATTTATTTACTTACATTTCGATGCCATTGTTCTCGATTATGATTCACTAAAAATTCTATTTCGACATACCACACACGATTTGGCACGGTAAAATATGGCGCGGACCAAAGACAACATACAATAGACGGGCAGGTGTTCGTTTATGGTTTTCACAGTTCACAGGTATGAAGGAAGGCAAAGATAACCAGACCCTATAACAGTGTTTCCCAACGTGGGGCCCCGCCCCACAGGGGGGCAATTTGGTTTTTTTAGGGGGGCAATTTAGAAATTGACTTGATACGACTTTATCACTTTCTCTTTGGGTTATTTAAATGCAATGCTAGATATAAGTACAAAATATAGCAAAAATCTTAAAACAGTGCTGTAAATAATTATTAGGTATAGTTTCGTTTGATGTTAGCAAAATATATTATCTGGATGATTTGAGTCGTCAACTTGACCTTTTGGGGATTCACCGCTTAATGTGCCGCCTGTCTCAACCTTTTATCAGTAAATGATTTACTGATAAAAAAAAAGAAATCGACTGCATATATCACAACGTGGAGACTTGAGATTAAAGCTTACTAAATTGCAGCCTAATATAAAATCTCTAGGTAGCAAGCATCAAGCGCAAGGATCACACTAAAAATTGCCATAATAAATCTTTATTAAAAATCTTTTGAATTTTAGTATTTCATTATATGTTTTTTTAAATTTTACTTACTGTGTTCTATGACAATATTAAAGTGTTTTTTCTTTCAAAAACCATCCTATATGAGTTTCTTTAATAACAAATAATTTTTTATTTAAAATTATGTATGGGGGGCAAAAAAAATGTTAAAAGTGGGACATGACCCAAAAAAGATTGGGAAACACTGCCCTATAACCTTGTCTTTTGATGTACGTTAATGAATTTTACGAATGTATTCCGTTGTTTTTATGATGCCGTAACGTAAAAATGCGGAAATAGTATTTAGTATTTTCAAGATACAAAGATACAAAGAAAAAGTATCTAAATACAAGATACAAGATAAAGATTAAGAAAAGTATCTTAGATACAAGATAAAATACGTATTTTGTATCTTGTATCTGTATTTCAGATACTTTTATCTAGATAAGTCACATCTCTGCCTATTAGTCACCCGCGTTTTGGAATTACTTTTCCTCTGAAGATTTGACAG
The DNA here is from genome assembly GCA_031002005.1 of Vandiemenella viatica. Classification (NCBI taxonomy): domain Eukaryota; kingdom Metazoa; phylum Arthropoda; class Insecta; order Orthoptera; family Morabidae; genus Vandiemenella; species Vandiemenella viatica. The sequence continues at coordinate 16,610,890 of CM061918.1, forward strand.
TTTTTCAGATGGTGAAATACATTCTCTGACGTAACACTGCCTTGTTATTTCTTCCTCTATTGCATTCAATATATATGAGTATGTGTCATAAGTCATACGATAATATTCATAAAACTTTAGTGGCTGGTTCTTTAATTCATGGAAAAGTTTGAAATATTCTCTCAAATGGTGATTCAAGAATATTTAATTAATCCAGAATTGCCTCTTCCTCTTTTCAGATGCAAAGAGTTTCAAAAATGGGTTTTCAGCAAAATAAAATTCTTCTTCAGTATCCATATTCTTGAATTTTCGCCAGTCGAGTATGATATGATCAATTTTACTTAGCTTCTAAAAACCGCTTTGAATCGCGTGACCACTTCTTCCGGCGACTACGTTCACGCGAATGCGCTTGCACTGTAACCACTTCTCCTTCGCGCGAATTCGCTTGCAGTGTATCCACAGCCTAAGGCTGGCCGTCCAGTGGACGCGAATTCGCGCGAAAAATCTTCGCGCGAATACACGCGAATACGCGCGAAGAGATCGCTCCAATCCAAACAAAGGTAATTTTATGTGACTCCGTCCACTGCGAGCGCCTGAATCGCGCGAACTTACGCGAGGGCGATGAGATCCAAAATTTTTTGGATTTGTTCGCACGAACACACAGTTCGCGCGACGGATATAGACAAAATGCTTGCTCTTATTCTAGAACGGGCCCATTAGTGGGTTCAAAAATTATCTTATACCACCAAAGAAATGCCCAAATCAAGACGTGAGAAGAAATTGGAACAGAAATGAATTCACCACGTAATTAATTCTATTACTTATTCATTTATATAAACAAAATGCAGTGGTAAATATCTATTATTTTCACACAGTATAGGCTTTATTTTTTGCTTACTGTCATCAGTATCTCTACTGGTTGATGTGATGGGAATTAGATGATTAAATAGAAATTTCGTGGCAACAATTACGGAAACAATACAAATCGAACAAAAACAAAAATTACTGGAAATCGTCAGTAAACGTTTTAAGTGAAAATATAAAATATAAACAAGCATTCAGCAGCATATTTACAAAATAAAACGCTTTCAAACATTCAAAATCTTACTCATAACATCATAGGTCGCATAATATTCTTAATTGCATTCCTTTAACCAATATTCCTTACACTGTACTGCTTTCAATACAACAGTCATTCAGTTCATTCAAAACGCTTTCATACATTAAAACACAAGATTGATGGAATAATCATATAGATTTACAGTCGATAATTTTGTTTTTCTCTTAAACAAAATATTCAATTAATTACTCGGATCGTAATTAGTGGCGAATAACCTTTGGTATGTAAAAGCACGTATAGTATTTATATATTAACTTTATGTTTGTTATCGTTTCTGATAAAATTACAAAATTACTCAACATAATGCATAATATTATGAAACAAACCACCGTCAATTTATAACGATTATTTGTGGCGCATCTATTTTAGCTTTGAGACGGTTGTTTGAGCCACCCCATCGAATTACTTTCTTGTGTCCAATTTTCAAATAATTATTTTTCTCTTCGGATGAAATTATTTTCAAGTTTATAACTATATTTTAATAGAAAGTTAAATAGTTAACGACGACGATTAGTAAACTGCAACATGAGTTTTTTTAATTAATAAAAATGAAGTTTCAGCTTTTGATAACACGTGTCTTATTATAATTGTATACATATATTTCTCTCAATGTATTAAAATTTACTGTTTTTTAAATGTTTTTCATCTCTTTATTTTACACTGGCTTTTACTGAGTGTTTCGCCGAAGAGAAGATGTAAGACTAGAAATTTAGCCGATCTATCTAGGACGTATTCTTGGGGATTTACATTTATTCTTTCTCCATTAAAAAAACTAAACAAGTATGTACTAAGGAGTTTTTGTTCTTATTTCTTTTGTTATAGTCGCTGACATTAAGAAGAAATGGAATGGGTTGAGGGATACCTTTAGAAGAGAGTTAAAAAAATATTTGGAAGAAAAATCCGTCAAAGGCGGTCTCAAAACAGCGGCCCTAATTCAACCAAATGGAAAACTCCTTTCTTTTGGCAAAAATATTACTCTTCCATTCCTCTCCTCTTTATGCTGTTCTTCTTTTAGCTAGAATTGTTGATTCCAATGCGTATAATTCCGGCAATTGAGAGAAAGGCATTATTACTGTTTTTTCTGGCACAAACAACAGAGAACTGGCGACAGAATCGCGCGAATCTGCTTTCAGTGGACGGGGTGTCTTCGCGCCAACATGGTTCGCGCGAATACAAGCGTATTCGCGCGAACATATTTCGCGCGAATACGCGTCCACTGTACGGCCAGCCTAACCGTTGCCTAAGGCCGCCGATTGTATTAAAGCGGTGCCACCACATTATGCTAAATAGCCACGTGAACGTTGTGTCCTCAACAATAATTTCGTCAAACGAAATAGCGCCCATATTAATGTGGAATTCAGGCACGCATGGACCGCTGATGTCCTTTCCCTCCTAGAGAATTCAGTCTACGACCGGCAAGTCCCAGGTAAGAAACGAACTTTCGGGTATCTCTTTCAGAAGGATTTTCTTATTCAAATCCCAGTATATGTATTATTATTTTTTGCAAATAAATACATACAAGCGTTTGGAAAACTATTTGAGTATATACAAATTTTATAGGTACCTTCGCATCGCCATCGTCTTGAAGGGATCTCAAGCATTTGTGAGTTTTTACTATTTTTTTGCGTGCTTGAATTCGTAAATATCGTACAAGATAGTTTCGATTGTAACTTCACACAAGTTGTTTTTCAGTGAATGCGGTAGAATTTTTTTTTTATCCTTATGCATATCTCATCGTATCAATAAAAGTGTGCCTTGGACACTGCGTTTCTTACAGAAAAAAACGCACAGGAAAAGTGCCGCGCAATTCTGTAAAATATAAAATCAGGATATTTAAGTTTCTTTATTTTAAAACATGAATCGAAGTAGTTTCATTTTTTTTTCTGCTATACACTTTGCATTACTAATAATAGTTAATTTTCTTGTACATGTGTTGATACTTAGTTTTTTACAATCACAGTTCTGCTGCGTTTTGCAAGGAATTGAAGGGTGGATGTGTACTTCATCTTAGTCTCACAAAGTTATTGCATCCTAAATTCCTAATATCGTATTAAAAGATTCAAACCAAATGGAGCCATGCATTCGGGATGACACGGTTTCGAGCCCCAGAACATTTATTCTGGCTATGTGAAAACAAAGGTTTGCATCAATGCATTCTCAATACAGATAATGGAATAAGAAAACTGATCTCAAGGTGAAAATGTTTAGCATTACCTGGTACTGTACGCGTACGTCATTTAATTTATGTCATTTTTGTTTTAATTTCTGCGTTTATGATGGACCACATTTAGAATTTTATTTTCAATCGCAGGCGGGTCCAGCATAGAAGTTATACGACCTGATATTGGAAAGATTTTGGAGATTACTGATGTAACTATCTTATATGAGAAAAAAAACGTTTTTATTTGATACCTATTTCACCATACTACGACAGAATATCATGGTGAAATATAACTGCAATCAGCATCTTCCATATAATCGTCAGCGTCGTATTTCCTAATGTGTTAATATTCATGAGTTTCTTTACTGAAGTACAAGTTTCATTTCCAAAATGCACTGTGCCTCTAATACAGGTTTCTAAAAATTCTTTTCTTTCTTCAGACTTTACACCTGGTCCACGTTGGTTCCTGATTGGCTGAAAAACTGCAGTAAAACCATCATTGCTTCTGATTGGATGAAATTTCCTGAAAACGGCAGAAAATTCCAGGAAAATTGCAGTAGAACCACCTTACACAACTACTAATATGCCAATTTAAACGAAATGCATACATTTTTTCAGTATTCTGACAACTCATGTCTTATCAATTGCTTAACTAAATAGAATTGTTATAAAATAAAATTGAATGTAATTGCTCGTGCCATGCGTTGTATCAAAGGTTTTTTCTTTTCAATACGTATCCATGTTGCATAATCTCAAGCAAATTAGTACATGTAATGTATCGCATTTTAGTGGTAATAATGCATCGCGATATAAATTTTACCAAAAATCTTCAAGGGTTTTTACACCTTTCTTTTCTGTTATCCATGATTCAGACCACTATTTCAATATTTTAATGGCTAACACCGTTAGATGTTTCTCAAATAATAGCCTCAGTAATATTGCTCAGTGAACGCAAAGCAAATTAAAATGAATCTTATAAACTTTCATTATGCCACATAATATTTGTTTTAATTGTAGTGTAGGCTGCACAGATGGCGATCAGTGTGCAACAATTTACGTTCAAATGATTTATTAATTTCAATAATGGGACACAGGTTAAATTATTTAAAAAAAAAAACTAAATTATTTGTGCCCTCTGCTGTAACGTCAATTGTAATTCTGACCCATGCTAAATAACAATCTAATCAAAACATTCGCTGACATTGATGCTCAAAACTAAATGCTTTTATCTTACATATCTATGGACAAATAATT
>CM061918.1:16616403-16760371 GCA_031002005.1 Vandiemenella viatica
ATAACATTGAACAAATATGTATTAGTCATTAAAAACTTCTGAAAAATACTCCTCTTGGATTCCGACTTCAGAATACTCTCACTGCATCTTGTAAATGTTTTACTCGTACTACTTGATTAAAAAATGAATTAAATAATATTCCTTAATGATGTCACTATTTCTTAAACACTGGAACTGCACGTTATTGAAAATTGATCCCCCCACCATTTACTGATTTAAAATTTTATGACCTTCGATATCTGCGACCATTTAGACTGCTCCAATTTATATTTTTCTGATTATTGTATCAGGCTTTGCTGAGGCACACTACAGTAAAGTCAATACAAGACGAAGACTACACTCATTTAAAACCACCCATGTGTGAGGACGAACTCGAATCGGCGACCCTTACAATGCGATGACAGCGTTCTAGCCGCGACACTGTTAAGGGCAACTAAGTGTCTTGGCAGGCAGTCTAGTGAAGGAAATTGTGAATGTGTCATGGTTTGCTAACACGGATGTCAATTCCGAAAGCCCAAAGAACAAGGAAATTATCAAGCATTTCAGGCACGCGATTTTCCTCATAATTCTTAAACTACTCTGCGTATCTTGCTACCTGAGACTGTTCTCGGAAACAGCTCTATAGACGAAAGAATTATTTAGGAATAGTACCGTATATACGCGAGGAATCTGGCCTTTCTGATTTTTTAAAAAAAATGTTTTTCCAACACTACCGCGCCTTCGATGTTGAGGTCATTGGAGATGGGAATGGACTGAGGACAAGGAACGGACTTTTTGAAGATACCTTCCCGACGTTCACTTGGAGTGTTTTGGAGAATCCGTAGAAAATGCCTGGATGGCCGGACGAGTATCTGAACTCACATCCTCTCGAATGCGATACCACAAAGTTACCGCTCATCCACCACGCTGTTTTCTGAACTAAATTTAACAAGTATATATATATATATATATATATCTATATATATATATTCTGCAGCTTACCAGTAGACGAAGAAATATTTGATCCTCTAGTGATTTCATATCTTAATCACATTGTATCTCATGAAAGCGGAACAAACCATAATACAATCATTTCTATAAGTACATCCTATTTTATAAAACGCTAACGTGGCGTCTGCGTGCGTCGTCTATAGCTCATACAGCTATTGGCTAAAGAACGGCCAATCATCAACCACCATATTTAATTACTTCCTTCATGTTGCATTTTGTTAATTTACTACAGTTAGATGCAGAAACTCGTGTAAGGAGAATGGTGTTCGATGTTTATGTCATATTATTTGTATCAGTTATACGCTAAAATTCATGTAAGGAGAAGGGATTCAATATTTACGCCATTTTATCTGTGTCAGTTATAAGCCCTAGGTTAAACCATAACCTAAGATTTTTTCGGCAGACGGTAAGAAACTGTGAAGTGTATTTAAAACTCGGAGAAACGTAATGATATATTGGTCAAATAAATAACAGTTATCCGTTTTCGAAATTATAGTCTACTTGATCTTAAGTAAAATGCATTTATTTATGCAAAATCCTAACCAGATACTCTGATAATATAACCAGAGTAACGTATTCATATAACAAAAGATATCATTAAAAATGACTAATTCGTTTCTCCTTATAAGCTTTTCCAGAATAAATTATACCATTAGTTTTTGATACATGTGTTAACTATTAAATGAGATTTAATATAAACTTTTGATTTGATTTAGATTTAAACAGTCAAGGATATGACTATTTACAGTATAAACGATATGACATTCAGAATACAACAACGATATTATTGCCGCAAAATAGCAGTGAGCAGAGATATTAGACTTAGAAATAAGGCCTGAACCAGAAGAAATGTTCCGCTATATCCAAATTTGAGGATGAATTCGTATGTAACTCGACGAGACAAATGGAAAATAAAGAATAAAGTTTTTTGATATCTCGCTTAGTTCTCGAGATATTGTATCTCAAAAGTGAGGAGATTAGGGTGAGATCCGGCCTGGACCAGAAATTTTTTTTCACCACAACCACCATATCTACACGGTGGAAATGCTCTATAGATGTTTTATTTCCTTCCAATGATTGTTGCTAGGTTGAAATACGGCCTGGACCAGAAGAAAAAACACCAAAAGCAGAAGGAACTATAACTATGACTGATTTTTAAGATGCTATATCTCGAAAACCAAGCGAGATATCAAAAACATTTATTCTTTAATTTCGATTTATTTAGTCGAGTTCCACAAGAATTCATCACCAGATTTTGGCGCCACGGTAATGATAGAACTGCTCAACCTACGATTTTTTTTTTTTTTTTTTTTTTCTGGCCGGAGATAAGAAACGATGGAGTTTAAAAATTCAGAGGAAATTTACACAAAATGTACGAATCACGAAATATATCATTCAGATAAATGACAGTTATCCGTTTTTGATATTATACTTCCCGTCATTTAAAGTAAAATAATGTAAATAAATCGGTATTACTGGAGATCGTGATTCTGCCAGGAATTGCTGTGGTAAAATGCAAGAATCCTCTAGAAATATTTTCCGTAGTACATTTAACTGTATTATGCCCGTCCAGGATGTATTACAACCTAATTTCTGCTTGAAAATAATGGTAGTCTACAGGCTGTATTACAACGGAATCAACGCTTAAAAACAATATGTCTTGCGATTGACTACAGCATTTGAGAGTAGTAGAAGTTATGATTTTCGAAAGCAATATTAATGGAGGGTTGTGGTTAAGTTGACCAGAAAGTCCACCGACAGATTTGATTACAGCGTAATTTACTCTGAAATGAGTTTTACAAACCAATTAAACTGCTTTCATATGCGCCAAGCTACTGAAGGTGAACGTAGTTCGTACCTATCGTGCTGAAGTGTGCCTGGACTAGGAATAAAACTGATATTACATGGATAGCAAAAGTTTCTGGATTCCTAATTTATTTTTCATTTTATTGGTTCTATACATCCGCCCTCATTAATTCTGTAGAAGTTACTACTGTATTGCTGAGTAGAACATTATCAAATCAAGGCCACTAGCATTATCTAATAACAATCGAGTATAATTAACCAACTGCAAAATAATTATAATAATAAAATGAACTGCCAGAATATGGCGTTCAAACCGTCATTTTTGACGGGCTAGAAGCTAGTAGATAAATATTTAGTTACTTTTTAAAAGAAAACATCATTTTTGTTTTACAAATTTATCTTATTGCAGTTTGAAAAGCAGTCATCCATTTCCTTCAGAATACAAACATAATAATGGTTTTAAATACTGAAGTTTACTGATAAATGTAATTTACTGAGTACTATTTATTTTTTACGAAAATTCTTATTTTACGTAAAATTCAACCTTTAAATTTAGAGTATTTGAAAGCCCACCAAAACGCTCCATCGGTGCTTGGCGCGGGCCGACGACACTCGTGACGTCACGTGCCAGCAAGCCCTCACTCTATATAAGTAACATCTGGTTTGTTACTCTGAATTTATGTATAAATTATTATTATTATTACTCCGCGATTCACTAAAAGTCTGTGGTTGAGGGTGCATTGCATCTATCGCGGAGAAGTAATGGTTTGGAAGGGATATACGGTATATGGCAGGAGGCGCCCATGGGCTTATGTGAGGAACCATCCCAGCATTCGCCTGGAGCGATCTGGGGAAAGCATGGAAAACCCAGATCAGGATGGCCGAAGTATTTTATCGAAAGCTACTCCTGTCAGATTTTATGTTTACTCGCCCGATAAAACCTTCCTATTCCATTCCCTAATCGCTCGTGGAAAAAATGAGCACAGAAATGAATCGGTTCTGGCCCTAGTTTCCCGTATCTTTTTTCGCGGCCATGCCGAGATATGAATGTTGCTGGTAGCAATATTTGTTTAATGTCATTCTGAAATACGGCGGTCCAGAATTTTTCAATTAACTTCTGTCGAGAGCAACGCCTTCGGTGCTCCAGATCTTCCCAACCTAACTCCTTCAACATTGCACTTACCCTTTTCCTCCAACTATATATACCTGTCACGAATCGGGCGGCCCTTCTTTGGACCATCTCTAATGCTCCCATTAATCACCTTTGATGGGGACCACATACAGAGCAACAATATTCTAAGTGACGCCACACTAGTGACTAGTAAGCAATCGGTTTAACTTCCGGAGTGCATTGTTTTAAATTACGACCTAGAAATCGGAGCATACGATTTGAATTCCCAATTACATTCTCAATATGTTCATTCCACGACAAATTATTACGAATTGTTACCCCTAGGTATTTAGCGAAATCTACCGTTCTAAGGACAGTACCATTAATTGTATATTCAGAGCTAAATGGTATCACCTTTTTACTTATACACATGATTTGGCACTTTTTAGCTTTTAACTCCAACTGCCAATCTTTACACCAAGCAATTATTTTCATAATATCGTCTTGTAACAAGGCGCAGTCGTCTTGGGTTGTGATTTCACGATAAATAATAGCATCATCCGCAAATAATCTTTTCATCCCCCTTATTATGTCGAACAAGTCATTAATGTATATGAGAAACAACAGAGGCCCTATCACGCTTCCCTGGGGAACCCCGGATCTCACTTCGGTAAGTGATGAACGCTCACCGCCGAGAACTACACACTGTGTTGTGCCCTTCAGAAAGTCTGCATCCCAGTCGCATATATACCATAACCACTAAGTTTCCGAAGTAATCTAATTTGAGGCACAGTGTCGAAACCTTTTTTTAAGTCTAATAGAACTAAATCAAGCTGGGATTGCTCATCTGTAATACGGCTCAAGTCATGAATTAAAAGGGCAAGTTGTGTTTCGCATCTTCGGATTTTTCAGAATACATGTTGATTTGGGTTTAAAAGTTCACCTTCATCCAAAAACCGCATGACATTTGAATAGATGATGTGTTCTAAAATCCAACTAAATATTGAGGTTAACGAGATCGGCCTATAATTTTGAAGATAATTAACTTTCCCATTTTTTAAAACTGGACTTATGATGGCGGTCTTCCATTCGGCTGGTATATAATTTCAACAAATACGGCGCAATTTCCTTTGCGTATTAGAGTAGAATCTTGTAGGAATACCGTCTGGTCCGGGAGCCTTTTTGGGATTTACATTCATAAGCAGTTTAGTTATTCCCTCGACATCGAGAACGAGATCATTCATAATTTTGTTGGTACGATTGTTAAATATCGGAATGTCCTCCGAGTTTTTTTGTCGTGGAAGCTTTTATAAATACATTACTCAAAATTTCTGCTTTCTCTACTCTAGTTTCTGATAATTCCCCATTTTCCTGCATCAAAGACGGCATGAACTTACGAGAGCCTCTTATTAATTTGACATATGACCAGAACGTTTTTGGATTAGTAATCAGATCTTGGGATAAATTTCTGAATTGGAATTCTTTAAACGCATCACGCATTGCCTTACGCACTTCCGCTGGCAACTGGACTAATTTAGTGCGATTAGACGAGTCCCCCTATTTCTTTACCAGAAGTATTTCACTTCCCTACTGATTCACGGGAAGTTCTTACTACCGGTAATAAACTTCTTGGGAACAAATTGATTTAAGCCGGTCCATGTTATTTCTTTGAAATTAAACCAATGTTCCTCAACATTTGTATTTAGCGTGTACGTTTCAAAATTTTTCGCCAAATGATCGACCATAAACGAATCGTTTGCCTTATCGAAACAATATAAGAGTTTTTCTTTATCATGCTTCAAATTAAGCCTAGATTTTTGTTACCACAACCACCTTGTGATGACTTATACCGTCTTCTATACAAACTGTATCTATAATATACGGCTTTTTGAAAGAAAAAGATCCAAAATGGACCAGGAATCTTTGACGCTCCGCGTTGGCTCTTCGGCCATTTGTTCAAGAGAATTTTCCGCGAATGATTTTGGGAACGTTTCGGTTATTAACCTCTCTCTTCCGCATGACTTGAACGTAAATGTGTCCAAGTTAACTGAGGGTATATTAAAATCGCCTCCCAAGGTCAATCTATTTCCATGAATTTGTTGAGGAATACTATTAAGTGACTGTCTAAAATATTCCGCGTTATCTAACCCAGAATCCGCAGGTCGGTAAAATGATCCTATTATGAACTTTAAACTTCTGCCAATTTTTACCTTCACCCATATTAACTCCCAAAAATTTTCCGCTTCATTTACTATGGAGCAATTGACGGTTTTATTAACGGCCAATCAGACCTTCGCCCATTAAGGTAGTTCTACCTTTCCGAAAAACATTGAATTGAGGAGCAAATACCTCGCTAGATTCAACCTCTGGCGTCAACCAGCTCTCGGTTCCTAGTTTTATATTGAAATTGTTAGTCGTAACTGCAGCGTGAAATTCGGCTGCTTTCCCTCTAATACTCCGAAAACTGACGATCCTTAGCGGCTTAACATCGGTATCTGTAGAGTCTAAATTTCGATTTATTTGCGCCGTCACTTCCAGAACCAAGATCTAAGTTGGGTTGTAAAAAGTAATCCGCATTAATATAAAAACGACAGTAAGATTATCAGAAACTAGCCCGTACCCGCGACTTCGTACGAGTGGATTATTATTTATTTATTTTTTCTGCTAGAATTAAATATAGAAAGTTTCTAACGAAGGATTGGTCCCAAACAATATCGAGTAGGAATAATATGACAGGAAAGCTATCACTATATCAGTGCACCGTCGATCCTGTCTCTTGAAGAGAATCAATTTCCAACATATTTCTGTCACCATTCGATAAGGTCTCAAAATTTCGTGACCACAACTGTTAATCATACTGGAAAAAAATATCCTGTGCCCTTCATACAGATTTCCTTATAAAATTCCATCACAACGATATAGCCATTTAGTCGTCAAAACGCAACAAAAAGACAGAGACTTACTTCCGTATTTATAATACTATTGCTGTGGTTCACACTCACACACTGACTGCGAACAACACCTGAGGCATCATTACAATGTAAAAAAGTGTACACCTACGACATTGCAAGACTACCTACGATTTTCCTCTCATTGCACCCCTAACATTCTAATATCTACAGTTTAACATTCAATTCGAATAACCTACTGCCCAGGCCTGACAATTACGATGAAAAACCATTTTTAAAAATCTTAGCCTCCACGGAGATATGAACCAGAGACCACGACGTTCGTAAGCAACCGCTTTAGCCACTAAGCTGGCAGTTCACTACACGCGTATACGGTACGGAGACGTCTAAATCCAACGAGTCTGTCTATCGCCGTATTTCGAAGTTATGAGACAACATGTGCTATTCATACAGATAATTTTTCAACCAAATGTAGACAGCATTTTTCTCCTTGTTTCAAAGGATAAGTGTGCAAGGTTTCATCGAGATCGGATGAAAACTGTGGATTTGTATGAAGAACAAAACAAACAAACAAACATTTATCTTCATATATAAAGATTATTCTTATTTTACCATAGAATAGATAGATGGTTCAGAACACACTGGAAAGTCGAAGATAATCGTAGTTGCGTGGACGAAGATTCGAACCCGAGCTGCACGCTTGACAGGCAAGCGTGGTACCGCTGAGCTAAAGCGCCAACTGCTTGATGAAGCGGCTAGAGAGCTACATGGGTTGAGCTCTGCTCGGCCGGAGTAAAGACGTGTCCGCTTGGGTGCTCGGAGTATTGCCGATTATCGTGGCATACTGTAGAGTATTGACACAATTCAAGTTACGAATATTTCGGCATCATTTCTTTCTTTCTAATTACGAATATCTCTGCTCCTAATTGCACTATTTAACCGGACAACTTCGACGAGAAATTTTTCAATTATGAGACAACATGTATTATTTATACAGATAATTTTTCAACCAAATGTAGACAGTATTTATCTCCTTGTTTCAAAGGATAAGTGTGCAAAGTTTCATCGAGATAGGATGAAAACTGTTGATTTGTATGAAGAACAAACAAAGCCCAGTGCGCTCCCTACAGATTTTCTCGTCAAATTCCGTCAATATCGGTATAGGTATTTAATTGTCAAAACGTAATATAACACAGAGACTTACTTCCGCATTTATAGTATTCCTACTGCAGGTTACACACACACTGACTACTTATCACCCCTGATGGATCAATATAACGCAAAAAAAGTGTACATCTACTGTATTGCAAGACTACCTACGAATTGCCTCAGATTGCACCCCTACCTTTGTGATATCTACAGTTTAAAATTCTATCCGAATAACCGACAGCCCAACCGTGACTCTTACGATCAAAAACAATTTTAAAAAATTTTAGCCTTCACGGAGATTTGAACCGGAGACCACGACGTTCGTAAACAAGCGCTTTAGCCACTGAGCTGGCAGTTCACTACACGGAAACACGGTACGGAGACGTCCATATCCAAAGTGTCTGTCTATCGCCGTATTTCGAAGTTATGAGACAAAATGTGTTATTTATACAGATAATTTTTCAACCAAATGTAAACTATTTTACTCCTTGTTTCAAAGGATAAGTGTGCAAAGTTTCATCGAGATCGGATGAAAACTGTGGATTTGTATGAAGAACAAACAAACTAACAAAGAAACAAACAAACCAACGAACAAACAAACAAACAAACATACATTCATCTTTATATATAAAGATAATATAAGAGAAGCTACAGAAAAGTAAGGTTAAATGTTCTGAAAAATAGGCTCTACGGTTGAAATAAAACAGTTTCATAAGAAAGTTGGAGAGGTAACAGTCATATGTAGACCTAAAACCGTGATTAAACTAGTGGACAATGAGGTAACGTCATTGTTGATACAGACACGTAAAAAAAACTGTTTTCAGATAGTCGGCCGGAACCTCCACAGTTTTAGTGACTGAAGTACAAGATGCAATAAAAGGAATAAAAGATGCTAAAACTTCAGGCCCTGACAAGATAAATGCAGAATTTTTAAACTGCTTGATGAATATACTACAATGTGATTGACCACAGTGTTCAAAGACATCTAGAACTCTGGGAGTATTGCTCGAGATTCGCTCAAATCAGAGTTTATTACATTACCGAAAAAAATAATAAAAAAATAGCTAAGTCATGAGGTGACTACAAAAGGATAAGGCTTATGAGCCACACATTGAAACTCTTTCAGACGGTTATTCACTGAATGATATTTAAGCTCTGTAAAGAATATGTACCGCCTACACATTTCGGATTCAGAAATGCAGTCGGAACACGAGAAGCTCTGTTCAGCATCCATGTTCTATTTCAGCGCTGCAGAGATAGTAAAATTATAGATTATGAGAAGGTGTGTCACAGGGTAAAGCCTCAGAAAATGAAAGAAATTTTCAAATGTATTGGCTTGGATGAGAAAGACATGAGAATTATTGTTAATCTGTGTTGGAACCAGTCTACTCATGTGAGACTGAAGGGAGAAAATACGGATGAAGTAAAAATTCGTCGTGGTGTCCCCTTTGTTATATAACATCTATTCGGAGTATCTTTAGAGAGGCGTTGTGTGATCTGCAGATGGGAGTGCTGTTGAATGGAATCTGGATAAACAACATTCGCTACGCAGATGACACTCATTTTTTTCAGACAGTCAGGAAGGTTTACAATATCTTATAGATAGGATGTCACAAAGCAGTCACAAATACGGACTTGACATTAATATTAATAAGACAACAATTATTGTCATTGGCATAAACAACAACTTCCAATTAAATAGAAGACCATTCAATGTGTAACAGGGTATACTTATCTTCGAACCACAGTAAATAGCGATGGGATCTATCTGATGAAGTAAAATCACGTATTGGTAAAGCCAGGGCTACTTTCAATAAAATAAATAATCTTTTTGAATGACGTTATTTATCGTTTATCACGAAGATGAGACTCCTGCGCTGCTATGCGTTTTTCTGTCGTCCTGTACGGCGTTGAAACGTGGACATTAACGGAAACTATCAATAAAAGATTAGAAGCTTTTGAAATTTTGCTGTATCGAAGAATGTTGAGAATACCATGGACATACCACACCACAAATACTGAAGTACTCGGCAAAATAAAAAGATATGAAAATATTAACCAACGTAAAAAAAAAAAACCAACGAAAGCTGCAGTACCTTGGCCACATCATGAGGAACAATAGACGTTATGAATTGCTGCAGTCTGTTCTCCAGGGGGAAAAGCCGGGAAAGAGAAGTGCTGGTAGAAGAAGAACTTCCTGGCTAAAGAACCTGAGAACATGGACCTCCAAAACAACTACGGATCTAGTCTGAGCATCAACCAGCAAAGACAAGACAGCCAAGATGTTTGGCGACGTCCGGAACGGACAGTGACCAGAAGAAGAATAGCTGATTCAATACGAGAGACGGGAAAAATTTAACTTTCCCCCGACAATACTGAAGTGTCCCAACTGGTACGCTCAGTGATTTATTATTTTGATAATCAGATTTAATTAATTAATGAATAATTGATTGTGCCTGTAATTCTTAAACGAATTCATATCAATCAAGGGGACTGCGATATTTCGCAATTCAAACTATAATGATAACGATAAATAGACATTGACTTTAGAAAATGAAATCATTACATTATTCGTTGAAATATTTCCTTCCAGTGCTTAATATTTGAATACACCTCTGTAATCAGGAGCTTGCCTATTACTTGATTACGATGGTGCAAGTGGAGGTTTCCGCAGGTGAGAAGAGCAGAGTCGTTTTCCTGGCGTCGGACCAGTTAGGCAGCTGAGCAAAGGGTTCTCTTAGGAGCAGGTTAGATCTCATATAGAATCGAGGCCGCTTTTTTATCTATCCCAAGGAAACAGCTGAGCGCGGCGCCGTTGTTGGAGCTCACAGACCGCCGTGCCCTACCGTCAAGGTTATAATCCCTGCTCGTATGTCCGTGAGATCGCAAATCGAGTATCCCTTCGGGGTGGCATTTGTCTTTTATTCTCCGATAGATCAGTACACAGCAGCAAACATTAACAATTTGATATAAGATCCGTGGCAACACACTCCAGTCTACACACGGTTTAATCCTTCTAGAGAGCCACAGCTTATCGTTTTTCATTCGCTCGAACTTCCCGTGTTCAAATAGTTTATTATTTACCACTATTTCTTTCCTTCTATCGATTGTCTCTGTCCTTGGCGCCTGGCATTCGAGGCTACAGGCTGTGAGGCAATTCCATTTTTGTGGCATTTTCAGGCTAACAAATTAATGACGACAGTAACTCTGTTGCCCGGGATTCAGATTCAAACCGATTCCATTCTGACTACTCTGAATCATCTCCATTATTCAATAAATATATGAAAGCTATAACAGGGAACACTCTTGCCTCTGCTGGATTCCAAACCGACCGCACATCACGGCTTGGACAGCTACTGGACAGTCTCGTACGAAACAATCAATGCCATTAAACATCTTTCGCGATAACTGTACTGCCATCAACCACTCACACAGTATAATAAAATCTAATTTACTTACAGAAATTAATAAGAATTACGGCAATATAATCATTAAATCAATCCCCTGGGTTTCCTGTGATCGTAGTACTATCGAATGGCATACTTCACTATAGAGGAATCAGCTTTCTATGGAGTTGGAAAGGTATCTGTTGCAGACGCTGGAAATACATATCATTGAAGATAGATTTACATCGCATTTCCAGCAGCTATTCAGAAGAGTTTACAACAGTTAATGCAAGTAGTAAATTCTATCATTTTTAATAGGAAATGATACTCAACAATAGTTACACAAGCCTTCCATCCTATTTGGTTCAACTAGTTACCACAGAAGCAGTATCACAGAGTGATTCCCAGCCCTATGATGAGAATAATTCGAAGCTGCCTGACCGGTAGAAATTACTGCAACTCACAACCCACCCTCCACCCAACGAGTATGCCTGAGTTCCCCGACTTGTATACTGCGGCACTGCGGACAATCTGGCTGGTGTCAGCGCACACACGACCCTCTGCACCGACGATATAACGTTCCTCGTTCAACATCTTTACAGATAGCAACAACGAAGAAGATCAAAGAAGTACTGCAAAAGACTGAGTAGAGGCCATAAAAGTGGGTATCACAAACAATAGTGTGAAGACCCGAGCTGTGACGTTAACGTGGCGACTCGGCAACCATGCAGCGCGTGAAATGTCTCCAACATAAATACACTATTTCGGCAAAGTCAGATCTTTAAGCTCCACTATTAAATAAGTGTCTTTGGACAGATGGCTAACCTGGCAGAGACATATTCAGGAAATAGGGAAGAAAGTCTTAATCACATTACAATTATTAAACATGGGAAGCTGATTGCCTGTGTGTTATGACACATAACCATATTTATATACTAATGAGTTATCAGAGCAACGCAACAAGGCAAGCAGTACGCAGGTTTAACATAATATTTCTTAGGTGTGGGAAGGACTTTCTGCACAGCAGAGGTTATCCAACCCGATCAAAGAAAAAAATGTTTTGAATCTGACAGTGTTTGGAGGGGAGAATGTTTGCCAATAGCGTTGAAGTTTAGAAAAGTAGTTACTATTTCATATATAATGTTGTTTTATGTTCACCTTTGGGAAGAGAGGCGGGAACTCAAAGGAAGCTGATTTGACTACGAGCACGGGCGCCTAGGAGTAGTCGCAGTGACCCGATGTTTGTTAAATACGTAGTCTTCGTTTTGAGCAACATGTTGACATTTAAATACAGTCGGAGGTTTCTGACTACTTCAATTCTGACCTGACGGTAAAAGTAAAACTTTTTGTAAATTCCTAATATGGTGATTGCACTTAGGACCTTCATTGCTGCTCAAACTAACGCTCTGAGCGGAGAAGTTCACACCATAAGATTCCTCACTCACCGAGATAGAAGCTGACAAATTAGCCGTTGCATTTGTGCACAAGTTTGATTCAGTAGATTCTGTGTTTGAAACAGAAGACATAACTTCTAACAAGTAATTTCAATACTGCTGATTTTTTTTTTTTTTTTTTTTTTTTGTCTTGTATTACTTAGTTATTTAATTTTTGTGACCATCGATGTAGGGTAAATGTGTTGCTTGTACTGTATATAACTTTTGATTGTTTTTCAAATTTAAATATGCTTTACATCTGTAGGCCATTTGTCAAAGAATATATTGTTAGGTTATGACACTATTATCCTACTTCCGATCAGTAAATCAATGTTATGATGTGTTATTTTGCAGAACAGATGGCTGTACAAGTGATCACGAGTAGAAAATAATGATACACTGTGAACAAAATTTATATTTTTGTATGATATTGTTGATATATTGAAGTTTTCATGGTTTTGATTCATATCGAATAAGTTTATCAGACATATATTCACTAAAAGTTTCTTCAGCGATTTCCTTTTGCATTCCATTTTAGGTGATGATGAATTATTTCAAAATTAAGAGGATAGTGTATTTTGGACATTGGCAGTGATTTTATGTTGGGTGACGGTCATTTCTCTAGGATTGGGAGGTTTATTTTTCTTTTGAGAATAAATATGAAAGATAACAATCTAAATTTAGAGATGGAAGAAAATTTATGAAAAATTGGAAATGATGCGGAACCGATATGAAGTGCAGAAACGAGTTTAACTGATCAGAAACAGTACTAAATTGGGCATACTGACAACATTATGGAGGATTCTAACATAGATGCTCGGTTGGGGTACAGTTCAAATTCAGCTATAACTGTAGCTGATACCGCATTTGAAAGTTCTCCTGTTCAAAACAACACAGTGGCAGTAATGACACAACTAACTTGTACACCCATATTTACAGAAGGTTCTTTCACCAACCAAAGCCCCATTATGATGTAAATTCATCAAGATATACCACCCTGGGTCCAACGGATGATGGCAAAATCCGATAACATATCGAAATTAAAAGAATACTTCAAGACAGAAAATTAAAAGCTTTTTGATGACTTACCTATTAAATTGGAACCTACAAATAGTTGGATTGAAGCCATGGAAAAGCGGCAAGAGGTAGTGTGTAAAAAAAACACTACAGAAATTCTCTTATTTTCAAACAAAAATTGATAGGTGGCAAAGTTTCAAACAATAGTAACAACCGAATTTGTTGATTGGTCTGAAAAGTCTGAATGGATAATGCAACCGGCTAGAAAAAGAGAAGGAAGAGACCACTGTAAAATCCTGTTACACACTTGCAAGTAGAAACAATGGAATCCAATGGACAGTTGTCTAATTTTAAACATGAAGTTCAAGATAAGTTTGAAAGAAGGATATCTTAAATCAATGCATGGTTGACAAAATAGTCCAGTCAATTAAGGATTAAACCTCGGAATGAAAGATAACAAGCTGAAAATTTCCATCAATCTTTGTTTTGGTATTTTATTAGTTGGCTCAAAAGTCTCATAGAATGTTATTTTGATTTATTAGAAAAGTTGTAGACCGTAATATTCTCTACAAATTTCGTCATAGACAATATTTCAGATATTTAACGCTTCTTGAGATAGAGCGTGGAGAGTGGGGAGCGCCTATCCACATGGACGATGGCGGTACGTTAACTGTAGAATCCAATAGACTGTATGATTTCTAATGTTAATCATTCCTTTATGTCCACGGTACAGTTATTACGCGTACATTGGGAAGTGCGAGATGTAGAACTGCGTCTTTGAACACTCGTTTTCGTTTTCTTGTTTGACTACAACACTCACTGTATCTCATCTACCAACATGATGCGACTTTCCATTCGCAACTTAATTCTCTCTCACTCAGAGAACTCATGACATTTATCGTCATTACAACGTGAAAGGAAAGGTATCAACCTTCGTCCGTTTTTCTAGCAAACACGGAACTCTAGAAATGCACAGGGCTTTAATCATGGTCTTACCTGATTTGTCATGTAGAACATGCTGGAGACATCTAGACTAGTAGACTATGTCCGCAGCTTACTCAATCACTTTGCACCATTTTTATTACCATGGGCAAATAAATCAGACACACGAAACATGAACGCTTTGCTCAGTTCTAAATCCTACTCTCCGTTTCATACCGCATTCTACTTCGCTCGTCATAATACTCACGATTATTATTCAATGCTACTAGCTTTGGTGTATTCACATAAACTATTTTAATAATCTACTTCCTTTCCCCGCATGTCTTGCAATTTTAATGACTGATTGACTCCATTTACCACTTGCTTTTTTGCAATACTGCAACTTATTTCTGGATTTAAATGATTCAAATTCCTAATCGATGAATAATATTAATTCATAAAACTATTATGTTACTGTGCATTAATGTCCTTTGAATACCTGATTAACGTTAGACGAAGTTGTTTCTTTGAACAGAAAACTCTTTTATAGATCATCCCACTATCTCTGCTTACTGAATTTTACTACGGGAATTAAACAGCGGTTTGTACTGGTACCTGCTAAAAGAGAAAATCATTACCTTTTATTTTCGGGTACAGCATTTCTTTTAATATACTGGAAACATTTAGAACTACAAATATGGCAATATACAGCTAATTTGGATATGCAGCAAATTTATTCTTTCTACCAAGGTACAATTACATATATTTAGATTATCTGCATCTTAAAATTCAGGGAAATTTAATACCACTAAACATTCGAGTATATTCCTACCAACTATCTGGAACCAACTGACTAACTTACTATCTTTATTGATTAATCACATACATTTATGTAGCAAGGCCACATGTACGAGCTCAAAACCATCTTGAATTGCCAGATCAAATTTTCCAGGTGAACAAAACAAAGGAAGTTTGATTCTACAACCTCTTTAATCTTTAGTGAACTACCTGAAACAATTTTTCACATTCTGAGAATCTTCTGCCAGAAGCCTTTTCACCTCCAGGCATTCCATGCAACAACTAAAATTTTCAGTGTTCTCGCTGATTTTCCTACCTTCTCGCAATTTCAATAGTTTTGTAATCACATTGCGATAAGCAAATGTGTGTAAAAATTCTAACTGTCCCCCTCTTTGAACAACTTGAATACGTGAAAACTCAGAGATTTTTCCATTCACGCTTACACAAGGTGATTCCTTATGATTCCAAGAATTTTATTTGCCTGTTCGGCTCGCAAACGAAACCAAGGATACTGCAGCTATCATCGCATTTTCCACAAAATTTAAATATTGCCAATCTTTTCTTTCCCTCCCAAAATCCAATAATTTACCTGCTCGAAGAAACCCTTTCTTTGATACGAATGCAACACTAATATAATCCTGATGAACCATTTTTTTCGATTTCATCACAATCTTCGGACTGCTATACTCAGTTGGGATAACTCCACTGACTTTAGCAAACGATTTGCTTCGGACAAGAATGCAAGTGCTGTCTGCTTTCCTTCACGTTCAGTGCTTATTTCTAGTAACTTAGCGTTGCAATTCTCAGCTCCCGAAAACTTTTTCTTCGATGCCTGCACAAATTGAATCAGTATTCATAAAAGTGTTTATTTCCTTAGTGAAACTTGAAACTTCTCCGAAATCTTCATCAAGTTGTTACCCTTGACAAATTTCCGCCTTGCTTATCGGGGCCCTCGAAATCCCGTCATTCCACGGAATTAACAATGGACGTTCCCATGTGTTCGCGAGCTGGGTGGTCACGTCTCTCTGCTTCAGGTCGGAATTTCACTTTCTTCTCTTTCACATCACGCCGTTCTATCGCCCTAATAGGCGCTTATTTCCACTGCGGATTCCGATTACTACCCCGTATTTGGGGCGCGGATTATTATTATACCGTTGCCATGCCTATAGCGTACAGTGCACCACGTCCTTCAGTCAGCGTACTGAATGAGTGCACAGCGACCTCACTGTACAGGACGCTCGTATCGACCCTCAGGTTTGATTCCATGACGGAGCGATCTCCAACTTCGGAAGATCCGCTCCTTCCAGTCTGAAGATGCCCTCCAGCGTCCGCAGGAAAAAGCCTCCTCCCGTCACTCGTGGTTCACATAGAGCAAAAAATCACTGGCATTACAAAACGCAGAGGATATTCCGTCGTTGATTGGTTCTGCTGTTTTTTTGGCTCCTCCTAACGGTTGTGGCGATAGGAAAAACTTGTCTTTGGAGATTCGTACGAACTCCGCCAGCGTCGGACCTATTCGTCAGCTGTGACCTCCAAACTGCCCACTCGGGGACCGAGCGTTCACCTCGCTGAGTATTTTCCCGGAGCTAAGGGATCATATGTTTGGCCAACTCCGTTTTAAAGGGTGGCTGCATTGTTGCTCGCCGCCAGTCTGCCGGGACTCAATGGCGCGGCTAACTGGGAGGTCCCACAAACACTGACAAGTCTCTCCGATAATTCCTTTGATTATTCTTTTTATATGTAAAAATATACAAAATATTAAAAATATAAATGTACGGAATGAACCATATCTGGTCATTTTGTTACAACAGTGATTGTTATTATTCTGTGCTACATTCTGTTCACGAGTTCAATGTATTTTTCATAAAATGGTCGAGAAAGCTACTCGACGTGGAAATTTGCTATGAAAACCTATATGGGACATAAGAATTATGAAATTATATTGAAAATGGGAGTGATCATAACGTTGATCCCTAACGTGATTTAAATGCCAAATCAAAAATTATGATGATAGTGGATTTTATCAACTACGTCCAAATTTAAGAGGCCAAGACAGCGAAAGAAGTTTGTAACAAATTAGTAAATGCCTTCGATGATTTTGGACTAACGCGTCGACTGGGCTTACTTCCTGAACTGAGCGCCAAAACTCCAGTCAGATGACAAAATGTGGAGAGTATGTTGGGAAAATATTGACCACAGCTCACAAGTTACGAAACATTGGATTTAAGTAGACAACGAGTGGATTGGATCTGTGCTACTCTCCAGTCTACCAGAAGTATACAAACAGATGATAATCGCCATTCATAAAAGATAAAGTTTTACAAGATTTCAAAAGAAGTAATGGTGACACATCATCTTTTGCCGTAACCCATAGGAACTACAAAGGCTTCAAGAAAAAATTTCAAGAGGACCTCGCTTCTACACTTGTAATAGGCATTGTCACATGAGTGCACGGTGGAAGTATACAGCAAAGAAGAATCACAAAGTTGAAATCAGGAAAGCTCCAGCCATGCCGCTGTATCCATAACTTCAGTGAGTATCAGTGGTTCCTGGTATGTAGACTCCGGTGCTTCTATGAACAAGACCATGTACATAAATCTAGAGGAAACAGTATCACTCATCAACTCAATTAAGGTAGCACATTATTGTTTATCAGTAAATAGTTCAGGTAAGCTGGGATTGAATGAGTGTGATGCCAATCGTCAATATAAGAAAAATTTATTTCAAAATGTCCTGTATGTGGCAGAGTTGGCAACAAATCTACTGCTAGACAAATAATTAGAAATGGTTGTTTACTGAAGTTCAATTGTAAGGGTTGTTCAATAATAAATAGTAATAATGAAATAGTTAGGACAGCCAGTTTAATCAGTAATATGTACCAGTCAAACATATCTGATATTGATAAGCAAGACATTTTCCTATGGCACCAACGAATGGGTCACTGAACTTTGTAATGAGTTGAGTTCCCGAAGCTAGGCAGAGTAGGGAGATCTAGGGAAAGCGGTTTTTCGGCGGACTGCCACCGTTGTAGACCGTTCGTCAGTATTGAAATGAGTGGACGGACTGGCCAGACAACCGCCATCATCTGTGGGTCTGAGGTGCGCTTCCCGTCACCGGCAGTGCCGACACCAGACCAGTGCATTACCTCGGTAATGGGCCACAGTAGTGGGGTAAGGGGCGTGCGTTGCCAGTTTTTAATTAATGCTAATTGATTTTAATTAATGTTAATTGAATTGCGTGGGGGGTCTTAATTGATTTTAATTAATGCTATTTGAATTGCGGGGGAGCCTTAATTGATTTTAATTAATGTTAATTGATTTTAATTGATGTTAATTGATTTTAATTGAATTGCGGGGAGCCTTAATTGATTTTAATTAATGTTAATTGAATTGCGGGGAGGGGGTCCGCTGCAATCTCACATCTGTAACCTCAGATTGATCTTATTATTTCCTTATGGACCTGTGTGTGAGCCCACTTTCTCCCCCTCCCCGCCGCGCACGTGCCGGTAACTAATTGAATGCGGGTTCGTAATTGAATGCGCTCAGCTGCGCCACACCCGAATTATCGCTCCCCTCGCAGCTGCAGGATGCGGGTTCGTAATTGAATGAGCACAGCTGCGCCACACCCTAATTATCGCTCCCCTCGCAGCTGCAGGATGCGGGTTCGTAATTGAATGCGCACAGCTGCGCCACACTCGAATTATCGCTCCCCTCGCAGCTGCAGCCCCACCCGGCGTCAGTTTGCAGCCATGTCTCGTCTAGTGATGTTGTTCTCCTCTGTCTACCAACTCAACGCTGGTGATACGAAACGTTTGACGATAGGGTTATCGTCCAAACACGAGTTTGAACCTGTTGTTGTTCTGGAAAAAGTGGGACACAGTAAAATTGTTTTAACATACGACGAATGGAACGTCCTGATCCAGGTATTGGACGTAGTGTCCGAGTTATTCAACGCCGGCACTGACAGCATCCCACTTGGTGAGCACACTGTCTCCTGCCGAACGATTGCCGGGGTGAAGACTGTTTGTTTCCACCTCAATGACGATCCTGCCAGCGGCGTCTTCTCCGGCCAGTCTACTTGGAGGAACTTCGTCGACGCGCAGCCGGACCGTGACCAACGCCTTGACCGTCAAGCAGAAGTGGGGCTAATTGGTGGCACGATATTATACTGAATTTGTGGACATTCTAGCTAATAAAGTGCTACGAGACTTCAATATGGCTACAGTGCAAAAACTGATTGACATGCATATTAATAATGTTCGTGTAGCTCAAGTGACATACAGTTCATCATTGGATTATGCGCAATTAAGACTTGAACTCATTGCATATAAAAATTTGTTAGTATCTGATGATGTAAATAATATTGTAATTAAGAATTATGAACCTGGATATGATGTTTGTGGACCTTATTAACTAAAGTGTTTAAATCGCATCAGCATACTACAAGGTGTTTGTGAGTGAATTGGTTGACAAAGTGTTGAGTGACTACTACACACATGTACTGCCTCAGTGTCGAAGTTAATGGATATGCACATCAACAACGTTCATCCTATTCATGTGTCTTACAGTTCTTACAATTGACTTTGGGCAATTAAGGAATGAAATAGTTTGCATACAAAAATTTGATTGTACTTAATGATGTATGCAGAATTGTAAACAGTAAAGAATAAAATCATTTTACCAGATTTTTCTTTTGTCATTTCACCTATCCTAATTAAATAATAAGATAGTATATATTTTATTTAAATCTTTTATTTCACCCACCATTGGGCAATTAAAAATACATTTTCAACAGCGCATATTATATTAACGTAATTGAAGAAAAAAAACCCATTGTAAAATAGACTAAGTGTACACAAGAAATTATTGCTGTACATAGATTGTAAGTTTGCTGAGCTGTATGCTCATTTGCATTATATTAACGTAATTGAAGGAAAAAAAACACACAATTGTTAGAAAAAAATAAGTTTATTTATTAAGAAAAATGAATTTTTTACATTTTAAATAAATCTTTTTTATGAATCCACGTGTTATGTGATTTATCAAAACCCAACCACTTCACCAAGATCATATTTTTCCTTCTCTTTATCACTCGTTCAACCAAAAATGTACTTGTAAGTTTTGTTAGTTGTAATTCTTGCTGGTAAAATGCTCCTGCAATATCTTTACCTTGATAGTCTTTAAGTAAATAAGTTACAGGATTTGTTAATTTCACTTTACTGATGGTAAACACTTCAGTTGACCAGTTGGGCAAGTAGCCTTTCTCAAACTTTTCTTTAAATCTACTGATTCTGACATGGTCACCAACTTTGAATTTTGCTGGAGTAGTCATCTTAATATGGCTGTACACTGTTGAAAGAAGTGAATTGTCTTTAACATCACACGGTTTCATCTTGATGGTGCTGTGCCACTTGTTATTGTAATTGTTCATTAATTGAGGAAGAAGTTCAATCCACCGATGTGAACCACGTCTGCTGAATTCTTGCCACATTGCATTCTTGATAGTTCTATTGAGTCGCTCAACTATTGATGCTTTAAGATGAGTATATGTTGAGTAGTGATTAATACCATAACTTGTCATGAGCGATTTAAACTTTGAATTGTAAAACTCTTTTCCGTTGTCAGTCTGTAAATTTTTAGGAACACGATCACCATTAAGTATTTTCTTCATAGCGTCGACAACCACACTAGCCGTTTTGTTCTTGAGAGGTAGAGCCCATGCAAACTTTGAATAAGTATCAATCACCATCAAGATATACTTGTAGCCACTGTTTTTACGAGAATACGGTATCATTTCTACAATATCAGCTTGCCATAGGTCGTCAAGACCTTTGATTATTACCCGGCGTCTTGGGAAATTCCTTCTAGCCGGTCTATGGAGTTCAGCTACAATTTGATCCATGTTACACGATAATGTCTCTCTCACGAAGTTCTTCAATCACCGACAAAATTTCGTTGGAGTGTGCAGTGTGTCCTGCTGATGTTGATGCGGTAAGTAATTTCAATCTTTCAACGAGCTCATTCGGATCGTCCCAATACACATATTCCTTCATGGGAAGAAGACCAGAACCCGACTGATTGTCAAGTTTAGAGATTATGTTTTTATACTTAGTGGTTGTATTTTTCAAAACTTCTCCAGATGGAATAAATTTCACTCTGTGTGCATTCGTGGTGTCTAGTATTTCATAATAACTTTTCAAGTCCATGTTGGTAAATTTTTTGGGTTTTTTTAAGAACAACAGTTCCATTAAGCCTTGAGTTCTTTCATATTCATTTCCATCAATCCTGTAATAACATCTCCATCTATAATCATAGGAGTATTTCCAATCATTAGCGAATCATTTTTCTTCCGGACACCGTACACCGAATCATAATCTCTTTCACTTCGATTGAGTGACTTCAAGAAATCTTTGATCATACCTGGAGGTTGCTGCTGCTGCTGCTGCTGATGTCGCGGAGGTAAGAAAACATTTTCTATTGTATCCGTCACAGGTCTTAAAGAATCTTTGAAAAATTTCTCAGAGTCGATTTGGCCAGTTTTCAATTCAAGTAACTTGCGTCGAATTGCATTTCGGGCCTTTATGATGCCACGTTTAGTTGTTGTACGTATCCATGTTTAAGCATCGAATGAAGCTTATGAGAGTTTATTGTACTATTTTATACTTGATAGTTAATGTTGCTGTAAATGGTTTGTGGGGTTGAGCATTTGGGATAAAAATAAGATGATCACCTTGCTTCACAAAGTTTATCCTTGCAGTTTTAATCCAATTCACTATTACATCAACCCTGCCCGGTTTGGCTACTGAGAGGATTACACCATTGACGGGAATTTCGTAATAGTTAAGACCTGTCTCTAGAATGTATGCACGATCTTCAATCAAATCTGTTACCGCAATAGTTATAACCATGGTAACTACTGTCGATTGTAATTCCTTCAGAAGCATTGCTGCATCGCTAGGTTGCCTTGTCAATGTATTGTTTGGATGCAACATCATCGTCGTCGATGGGGTCAGCTACATGTTTGAGTATTCTACCTTGGCAATCCAAATTACCGTCCTTTGTAAGAAGTATGTTTTGAGGTGGGTACACCAAAACTCTCCTGCTCTGTATCGTCGAAGTTCTCCCAAACTTGTCCATGGCTGCAATGATGATAGTACCTAGTGTGCTTGTCTATTTATTTAAAAACGAATCAAACCCGTTGCGGTACCGTCCATGATACATATCACAGTCTTTGTCAATAACTGCAAATCCATGCTTGCTCGCATTCCAGCAAGTACCACATAAGTTCTTAAACTCGCTGAACGGCATATCTGTGTTCACGTGGTCATTATAAATGTGTTTGAGATTCATGTCGTCCTGTTTAAAGAGTACAATCAAGTTGGCGTTGTCTCTCACCAGCTGTTTAGGTATACGGCTGTATGTCTGGCACAAGTAGAAAGAGTCTACTGACCTATGTCTCCCCATACAAAAGTAATCTCGTATATTATTCTGCTTCTCACACGAGACATCGTCAAACACAAACACTGAATTTGGTAGCGCTTCACTAGGTGGAGGCACATTCTGATTATCGCTAAATGTTAAATACTTAATTTCTTTAATGGGTTTCAGTATTTCACCTAGCAACTGGTACTTTGGCTGGTACAACGATTTTGAAAACACATATACATTTTCAAATCTAAGCCCATTTGGGTGTTCCAGCAGGGACAGCACAAGATTGGTTTT
Source organism: Vandiemenella viatica (assembly GCA_031002005.1). Taxonomy (NCBI): domain Eukaryota; kingdom Metazoa; phylum Arthropoda; class Insecta; order Orthoptera; family Morabidae; genus Vandiemenella; species Vandiemenella viatica. The sequence goes on from CM061918.1 coordinate 16,639,645, forward strand.
ACCACAGTTTGACGGTCCACAAACTATCGCTCTCACTGTCTCGGGGAACAGAGGTCCGTTCTTCTTCCGCTTGGTGCCGGCAACATCTGCATTACTCACGGGTAATGTTGCTTGCTGCTTGACGAATCGCATTTTGACAAGGTTTCTTTGCTGCACGGGGTATATAGACGCGCGAATACGTAAAATCATTCAGTCGATAACAATGCCTCCTACGAAGAAGAAGAAGGGCCGTGGCTTCTTAAACAAGCTCGTCGACAAAATGCCATTTGAGGCACACATTCCAACTTACCAGTTCTGTGGACCCGGGACGAAACTTGAAAAACGTCTGAAACTCGGCCAGACGGGGATCAATCCACTAGATGCAGCATGCAGGGAGCATGACATTGCGTATGCACAGGGTGCCGACAGACGTAATGCAGACCGCATACTCGCAGAGAAGGCTTCAGTCAGAATGAAAGCCAAAGATGCAAAGTTCGGTGAACGGGCGGCCGCGTTACTAGTTAACGGCGCTATGCGTGCCAAGCTAAAGTTGGGTGCAGGGATTAAAAAGAAAAAGAAGACGAAGAAGGGTGGAATCCTCCCCTTAATCCCTATTTTTGCCGGATTGTCGGCTGCCGGAGCTCTTGCCGGTGGAGCCTCAGCCATCGCCAGAGCCGTCAAAGCTGCTAAAGAAGCAAAAAAGCAGTTGACTGAACAGAAACGACACAATGAAACCATGGAGGCAATTGCAATGAGGGGTAAAGGTCTGTATTTAAAGCCATACCGGAAAGATGGATCTGGATTGAAAAAAAAAAGTCTGATCAGGCGTTGACCGATGACGATATACGTAGACATGTAAAGCGTTTGCGTATACCTCATTTTCGTGGTGTCTTCATGCGCGATGCATTACCTCAAAAAATTAGTGAACGTGAATGTGGAATTGTGAACTTGGACAGTGCTGAAAATGCTGGGACGCACTGGGTTGCGTACATCAAGTACAAGGATGGTGTAGTGAAATATTTCGATAGTTTTGGTGACTTACCTCCGCCATTGGAATTGCAGCGATACTTTGCAGGCAACAGAATACAGTACAATGTGCAACGACACCAGGAATTCGGTACGCACATATGTGGACATTTATGTTTAAAATTCCTGCATCAGAATGCATAACATCAGTCTTGCATGAACCTTAGTCGGGGTAACACATGTCTGTGACACTCTGCTTGTCCGGTAACAGTTCAGTCTTGAGCTGTGATTACTTTCCACCGATAGATTTGAGTCAAGGCGAGTATACGATCGGCTTAGTAGATTTTCAAACATACAACTCGATTCCGAACATTGATAAGTCAAATTGCAAATTTCATTACTCGAAGAATAAAGTGATAGATATTCCTACAGGATCGTATGATATTGACGACTTGGCCAGTTATTTGGCTCGGCTTACAAATAACGAGAAACTGGTTATTAAAGCAAACAACAATTCACTCAAGTGTGAGATACAAACACCTGTGGAAATAGATTTCACGAAACCAAACTCAATTGGCTCACTGCTTGGATTTTCTAAACGTGTGTTAAAACCGGGATTTCATACCTCAGACTACACTGTGCAGATCTTCAAAGTTAACGCGATAAGGATAGAGTGCAGCATATGTACGGGAAATTACGTCAACGATAAGCTGGGGCATACACTACACGAGTTTTTTCCAACAGTACCGCCAGGGTACAAGATTGTAGAAGTACCTGCAAACGTCATCTATCTTCCCATCACGGTGAAAACGCTCAACAGCATTCACATTAGAGTTGTCGATCAGGACGGCAATTTAGTGGATTTCAGAGGAGAAACTATTACTCTGAGATTACATATAAAGAATGGGCGCTCGTTATAAGAAGAGGCAGACTCAAACAATTGTCAGTAGTGAACCGACAGTGAAACGGGTAACACCTGCTGAACCTACAGTGAAACGGCTTAACTCCTGCTAACGTGCTCTTCCTACAGTCGTTAGGCTATACAGTTAAAAATCATGGATGAAGTGCTTGATATAACTTCCAGTGTGGAATTTGATGAGTCGGTGACGCGTAAACAGTTTTTGAGTCACCAACCACATACGCCCACAACATTTAATAATAATGATGAAATTCGGATACCTATTCAGAACCAGGATACATATACGCTGCCAGGGGAAAGTTTCCTGCATATTGAAGGAAGATTTCTCAAGTCAGATGGAACTGGGGCTACAAATTCAATTGTTACATCCAATGCGTTTGCGTTCCTATTTGAGGAAATTCGGTTAGAAATTAATGGAGTTGAAATAGACCGAAATAGAAATGTCGGTGTCACAAGCACAATAAAGACTCTTATTTCTGCTGGTCCTCAACAAATTGGTCTGTTGGAGAACTCAGGATGGGGGCAACGCGATCTTGGAAATGGTTACTTTGATGTATGTATTCCGCTGAGTATGCTCTTGGGTTTTTGTGAAGACTTTAAAAGGATACTTGCAAATGTAAAACAAGAACTAATACTTATTCGATCTAGGGACGATACAAATTCATATGTACAAGCCAATCCAAACCCCCAGAAAAGTAAATTCGCCATCAGTAAACTAGCATGGGTGGTGCCTCATTTACAAGTAAGTGAGAGAGAAAAACTGGCGTTGCTTAAGATTGTGGACAGTGGGAAGCCACTTAGAATTAATTTCCGAAGCTGGGATTTGTTGGAGTACCCGCTACTTCCTATAAGCAAAACTCAAATTTGGTCTTTGAAAACATCAACACAGCTGGAGAAACCTAGATTCGTTGTTCTGGGATTTCAAACAAACAGGAAACGAAATGAAGCATTAAGTGCGGCTTTATTTGACCACTGCAATCTTGCCAACGTCAAAGTGTTTCTAAATGATGTGGCGTACCCCTACGAGAACATGAATTTGGACTTTACGAAAAATCGAACCACAGTATTGTACGATATGTATGCAAGATTCCAACAAACTTACTACGAACGGGAGCATCCTTCACCGCTACTAAACCGTGAAGATTTTGTCGCTACTGCTCCTATCGCCGTAATCGACTGTTCACATCAAAATGAATCGGTAAAAACGGGGCCTGTAGATATTCGTATGGAGTTTGATAGCACTGACAATTTTCCAGCCTACACCGCCGCATACTGTCTAATCCTTCACGACCGTGTTGTGGAATACGTACCGCTAACAAGTGTTGTGCGTAAGCTCGCATAAAACCAGATAACGCCCATCATTGCCAGCCAGTATCATGCCGACCATCTTCCTGGACGCTCAAGGATTCAAGACGAGAGGAGGAGTATTTATCTTCAAAGAAGTTGCCGTCTGTGTAGTGCAATCAGACAACATTATCGCCACACATTGCATCTCTGTAAATTCACCATCACGTGGAGGTAATGAGCCAACAGTCAAATGGCTGACAAATAATTACCATGGAATACCTTGGACTGCTGCTGGTATAACCTTTAGCAAACTATGTACTATTCTACATGCAATCACAAATGAAGATGACTCCATTATTTACGTTAAAGGACGAGAGAAGGCTCGTTGGTTTCAGAAGATTATTCGCAAGAAAGTCTGCTACAATATAGAAGATTTAGGATGCCCGCCTCTACATGAACTCAAGAAAAATAATTTGATAAAACTTTGTAAAGGACATTTATTTTGTAACGCTATATGCGCTGTTGAAAATGTATTTTTAATTGCCCAATGGTGGGTGAAATAAAAGATTTAAATAAAATATATACTATCTTATTATTTAATTAGGATAGGTGAAATGACAAAAGAAAAATCTGGTAAAATGATTTTATTCTTTACTGTTTACAATTCTGCATACATCATTAAGTACAATCAAATTTTTTGTATGCAACTATTTCATTCCTTAATTGTCCAAAGTCAATTGTAGAACTGTAAGACACATGAATAGGATGAACGTTGTTGATGTGCATATCCATTAACTTCGACACTGAGGCAGTACATGTGTAGTAGTCACTCAACACTTTGTCAGCCAATTCACTCACAAACACCTTGTAGTATGCTGATGCGATTTAAACACTTTAGTTAATAAGGTCCACAAACATCATATCCAGGTTCATAATTCTTAATTACAATATTATTTACATCATCAGATACTAACAAATTTTTATATGCAATGAGTTCAAGTCTTAATTGCGCATAATCCAATGATGAACTGTATGTCACTTGAGCTACACGAACATTATTAATATGCATGTCAATCAGTTTTTGCACTGTAGCCATATTGAAGTCTCGTAGCACTTTATTAGCTAGAATGTCCACAAATTCAGTATAATATCGTGCCACCAAGTAGCCCCACTTCTGCTTGACGGTCAAGGCGTTGGTCACGGCCGGCTGCGCGTCGACGAAGTTCCTCCAAGTAGACTGGCCGAAGAAGACGCCGCTGGCAGGATCGTCATTGAGGTGGAAACAAACAGTCTTCACCCCGGCAATCGTTCGGCAGGAGACGGTGTGCTCACCAAGCGAGATGCTGTCGGTGCCGGCGTTGAATAACTCGGACACTACGTCCAATACCTGGATCAGGACGTTCCATTCGTCGTATGTTAAAACAATTTTATTGTGTCCCACTTTTTCCAGAACAACAACAGGTTCAAACTCGTGTTTGGACGATAACCCTATCGTCAAACGTTTCGTATCACCAGCGTTGAGTTGGTAGACAGAAGGAGAACAACATCACTAGACGGGACATGGCTGCAAACTGACGCCGGGTGGGGCTGCAGCTGCGAGGGGAAGCGATAATTAATGGCTTCCGGCTGTGGCTCATTCAATTACGAACCCGCATCCTGCAGCTGCAAGGGGAGCGATAATTAGGGTGTGGCGCAGCTGTGCTCATTCAATTACGAACCCGCATCCGGCACGTGCGCGGGGGAGCGATAATTCGGGTGTGGTGCAGCTGTGCGCATTCAATTACGAACCCGCATTCAATTAAATCCCGGCGTAGTTCCTGCGGCCCCTAGGGGGAAAAAGTGGGCTCACTCCGCTGTCCATAAAAAGTGGGCTCACACACAGGTCCATAAGGGAAAAAGTGGGCTCACACACAGGTCCATAAGGAAATAATAAGATCAATCTGAGGTTACAGATGTGAGATTGCAGCGGACCCCCTCCCCGCAATTCAATTAACATTAATTAAAATCAATTAACATCAATTAAAATCAATTAACATTAATTAAAATCAATTAAGGCTCCCCGCAATTCAATTAGCATTAATTAAAGTCAATTAGCATTAATTAAAATCAATTAGGACCCCCACACAATTCAATTAACATTAATTAAAATCAATTAGCGTTAATTAAAAACTGGCAACGCACGCCCCTTACCCCACTACTAGCCACAAACAGCGAAACAGTTTGCCACATGTAAAATACCCCTGAGCAACTACTCTGATTAGATAGGGACCGGTTAAATGAGCCTACTGAACTTACACTCTGCAAGACGGCAATGGTGACAAATTAGGTATTCATGATATAATAGAAATAAGTTGGTTTGTGAAATAAATTTATTACTTGTTTGTGAACCCATTTTTTTATTTTTTTTTTTAACATTTGTAAACCATTGAGATATGTCAAGTGCACGGCTCCATTGCCAAGTATTAATAATGCTCACGTCGATAGAGTAATATCAAATAGTTTTTCCTGCTGACACATTACACTGCACCTAACATGATCATATATATAGACGTGTGTGTACCTATATTTCATTTTTCAGTAGCCATTACCTAGCACAGACCATTATCGTGCACAACAATGGCTGAATGCCGTTAGCTGTGTAGCTGTGCGAGATATGGTGGATAAAGGTGGTCGAAGTAGAGATTTCTCATATTTCGACAATAGACTTGCATGTCCCTAAACTTCTCTTTCCTGCCAAAACTACATAGCGTGGCCCATTGGTGTTTGTGTGTGGTATTAGCATTCAGTCTCCCGTTGTGCACTATGGTGGTTGAATGTCGGTATCAATGGGGGTTGGAGATATGGTAGTTGAAATTGGTCGACCTTGGGCACTTTTGCATTTCGACCAAAGACGTGTATGTCCCAATGTATCACTTTTTGGACAAACATTTCAGTAGCTGTGGGGGTGCGGGAGATATGGTGGTTGAAAGTTGTCGATCAAGCACATTTCGTATTCCGGCAAAGACATGTAAATTTCACTTTGCTGCCACAACTACATATCGTAGATAAAAGGTGTTTGTGTGTGGTAGTAGCGTGGAGTCTCCCATCGTGCACTATGCTGGTTAGTTGTCAGTAGAGGTGTGGGAGATATGATGATTGAAAGTGGCCAATCTGGGCAGATCACTTTGTTTGTGTGTGGTAGTAGTATACATTCACAGATCGTGCACAACGTTGGTCGAATTTCGATTATAGTGGGGGTGTGGGTGATATGGTGGTGAAAGTGCTCAATCAAGGAAATTTTCGTATTTCGACCCAAGGCATATGAGTCCGTTTGTTTCACTTTGCTGCCACAACTACATAGCGCAGATGATTGGTGTTTATGTGTGGTATTAGCCTTGAGTCTCCCATCGTGCACTATATTGGGTGTAAGTCGGTAGCTGTCAATCAAAATTCTTTACAAACACATACTAAGTCGTGGGCACCAGGTAGTAAATATGAAAAATAGAACCACCAGCAGTACTATCATCACAAAATGATCATGAATTTTTATTTAACTCCGCAAAAAAAATCCAAAATTAAGAATAAAATGTTTTAATATTTCGCTCGATTGTCGCAATATAGCATGTCAGAAATCAGTTATAGGTATAGTTCCTTGTGATTTAGGTGATATTTCTTCTGGTTCAGGCTGTATTTTTACTTAACAACAACCACTATAAAGAAAATTAAACATCTATAATGCATTTCCATCGAGTAGATATAGTGGTTTTGGTTATTTTTCTTTCTGGTTCAATTTTGAGATTATTATTCTCGTGTCAAAAACATCAAAATTCACAGTTAAATACATTTTGTAAATCAACAACTTTAAACACACTTGGCCCAGTACTTCGCAACCTCAATCGCATTGTGTGTTGCTTGAAACAGGTCTTCGTTGTTGCAGGATGATGGGCACATAGGGCACTCGAGCATATGATTCATAGTTTGGTCTTCTCCACATTCGCATTTAATACTGGTAGTATCAGTATAACCCCATCTCATTAGGTTTTCCTTGGACCTGCCCACTCCTGTTCGCAATGTCAAATTCATTGTGATATACCGCTATAAAAGTTGAGTTAATGATTTCTGGTGGTCCCAAAAAAATAGTGATAGCTGTTTTGTGGGTTTTAGGTTGAAGAAATATTTGCTGGTGTTCACATTTATTTTCAATGCCTATAGAAAATTTGAAGTCGGTTGTGTTTTCCTATTCTGGAGGTTGGGGTTTATTATGCCTGGTGGTCCGATCAAGGTGATGGTACATTTGCTTTATGCAAAAGTATTACGGTCCGCTGATGTTAACATTTATTTTCGATGCTTATAGAAAATTTGACATTGATCGTGTTTTCCTATTCTGGAGGTTGATATTTCATGTCTGGCGGTCCGACTAAGGTACATGTGCTTTATGCTAACGTATTTTTTGTTAATTTTTTCTTTGTGTTAACTGGAGAGTTCATGATGCTGGTGTTGTTCTGTTGTGCACAGATCAGCGTTTAGAGGCTGGTGTATTTCTAGCTATGTACGTCAGTTTGTGGGTTTTGTGTCAGAGAAAATAATTCTCTTTCGATCTTTTCGTTTCTATTTGGTTGTTTTTTATTCCTATGAGGGCTGCCCACGAATTTGAGGTCTGGGAAGATATCAACTAAGTTAAAAGAATCAGAAACACTTTCCATGACATCAGACCTGATGGTTAACAACGTGAAGATGTCTAGGGAGGAACTGCTAAGTGCAAATTTTGAACACTAACTTGGATATCACGAAGAGACTGTGTCCGTTTCGTGTACTTTAGTGAAACGATAAAAGAGGATGAAAGTACCATGTCTGTTTATGGAAAATTCTGCCAAACAGCCGGAACGTCTTAAAAATCCGCAGAGCCAAACCGAGCTATTTGAGCTTTTGTTTGCGATGATTACAGAGATTAAGAACCGACAAGACCAGCAAGGTCTGACACGAAGAACGGACAATATCACTTGAAGTCCGAAAAAAACTCAATCAAAACAGAATAAGGTCAGAGGTTTGTGGAATACTGAAGAGGATGAAATGAGGGAAATTAATACACCAGGTGAATATACTTTGTAGCAATTCTTTTTAATCATATCTAAGGTTCAATTCAATAATAATTATTACATTCACCCATTAAGTTTTAGTTAACAATCTTTTTTCTTTTCCTCCTTTCTCTTTTTTTCAACCACCAAACAATTAAAGATACTAATACCAATAAAAAACTAAGACATTTATAGTATTCCACATACAATATATATATATATATATATATATACCGTCTGTGGAATACTCATTACCATAAATTTTACAAAAAATATACACAAATGATTAATTATTCCTTTACTATAATTATTCCAAGTAAAAAAATAATAATTTCTTAATTTAAAAAATGGTGCTTCAGGGAATGACCATATATCACACAGTCCAAGATATAGACTTACATTCTGGATATAACAATCACAAAAAACCTCTTCCAACGCCTCACCCTTCAAATAATTCCATATTTAACAACAGTCCATAACCCTGTCGTGCTGATGCTCGGATACTGGCTGGGCCTTGGCGATAAACCTAAACAGGACAACATATCAACTGGGCTTGCTACACAAGAGTAGCCCATAACCATATTAGAACAGCCCATAATGTCGTGTCCCCGGAAGGAATTGATATGGCACTTAAACACCTTGAGGAAATAATTTTGCAATCCGCGAGGAAAGCGTCAATAGAAACGTACACCTACAACTCAAGTTATGACGGACTGCCACCTATCCTCGAAGACATTGGCCAACTAAAGAATCATTATAGAAAGCAGAGGCAACGCTACAGGGAACCCAGGGTCCGGAGGGAATATCATCGACTCTCACGAAAGCTGACAAGTAGACTTAAAGAGAGGAGAACTGAACAAGGGGAGGATCCCATGGCAACCCATATTTTAAATAATAGAGACACTTGGAAATTAATCCGAGCTATTAGACACCCCAGACAATCAAAACATGCTACAACTGGATCGGATGGACCATTCTCCACCCATACTTGCAGAAAACTTTTCTACCCACCATTCACTATCAGCCACTAAACACACCGCCCAAGAAATCGAAGAAACTGCGATAACAGAAGATAACGCCAGAGAAATAGTGGAAACACCAGTAGAAGAATTCCCAGATCTCATGACACTCGAGAAGTAAGGAAATCAATACAAAAACTAAACGCTTACAAATTAACGTTTAAAAGTGCGCAGCCATATATTTTACAATGAAGCGACGGATACTACCTTAAAACCTTACTTTCATGGATACAGCCATTAAATGGAGCGCTACATACAATTATCTAGGAATAACACTTGACAATAAACTCTCATTCTGACAGCAAATTATAGAACAGAAGAGGAAAAGACTCGAAATCTTTTTAAACCTGAACCAAATTATGAAAAGCACCGAAATGACTCAAGAAAGCAAACTAAGAATTTACAAGTCCATCGTCATTCCAGCTCTACTATATGGATGCGAAGTCTGGTGCATGACATCTAACACCACTGTTTTACATATACAACGAATGCAAAACAAATTTCTACGAGCCATACTCAACGCTCTGTACAGGACCACAATCACAGAACTACACGAAGCCACATCCATTTTGCCCATAAAAAATGCAATAGCCAACAAAACAGAACAGTTAATGAAGAGAATCGGAACAATCAGAAACTTACACGATCGATACCAAACTGTAGGAACTTACGCACCTAAACGATGGAATAAATACAGGGTACCACTTAGCATAATAATGGAGGCAACGTAACAAAATAATTAAGCAACAGAAGGGGTTCCAAATAAGAACATCAATGAAGGTCAAAACCTGGTACATCCCGTAAGCGATAAATATAATTAAGCTCCCCAAAACCCAACCACCTTAAAAAAAGTTATACTATTAATTATATAGCGGGACCGCAAAACATGCCAAAAGGCAGAGATAAGAAAAATGTACATTTCTCGTCATGCGTATATTCGTTTCAATGCCACATTTTTATGTTTGCGTCTCTGATCTTCAGCATGGTTTGGTTACTTAGTAACTGTTAGCGGGATTGTTGTTTCTTTGGGTTCATGTTCATCTTACCATTCCAGTTATAATTTTGTTCCTCTCTCGCCTAGACATATCGGTTCCGGGAAGAGAAATCCTATTGCTCCCAACAACGGGGACGCAACTCCCTGAGCTCTCCGCGCTGTCCCCAGTGTAATAGCAATTAGGTGCTGGGACCTGTGGTGCTGATCCATTCATTCGACTCCAGGGATTTTGCAGTTCTGCGCTGGCAGCAGAGATGCACCAAACCTCTGAGGTGCCTGATCTTCGTTCACCAGGATATCCCCAACACCGGAGCACTCAGGTCAAGCTTGCTCACCGACCTGAGGTGCGGCCAACACCGTAGTGCGCCTAGGTGTGGCTTGATTACCCAAAAGCCTTCCGTCCAGCATGGAACGCACCTCCACCGAATTCCTAGTCCGCAGACCGGGAGCGACAGGACTGTGGACACCAGGGATAAATCTCGGGGGCGGCAGGGTAGGCAGTGGCACGCCCCCTTCAACCGCCCCCTACAACAACCCATACCCAGCGGCCAGCAATTTCCCCACTGTCGGTAGACGTCACCAGTATAAGACTGAAACCGGCAGGTTTCTAACTATGTCAATCATCACGCATCAGAGAGATTATATAACAGCACTTCCTGCTCAATCAACCAGTCAATCCAACGCCTGAACCTGCACTCATAACCGACACAAGAAAAGCATCGGGGGGAAGGGGGGCCGTCGGGACCCACGGGTACGCCAAAACCGTCATCCAGGCCTATTCGGAGGAAGGCCCAGACCCTTGGGGGTTGCAGATAGGTTACAGTGGGAACTAGATGTCTAAATCATTTTCCTATTGTGGCAAGCAATTTCACCTTATTAAGCTGGGAAGTTCAATCCTTGCGGCAGATATAGAGTATAAAGAATAGAACCCTCCACTAATGATCTGGAGAAAGCAGTGGAAAATTCAGCAGATCTAAATTATTCCAAGAATTCAGACAAAATAGTTATTACAACTCGCTTAGAAAGAAATTTTTAAAACAAAAAAATGAATCAAAAGCTAATAAATTACTTGAGCTAGTACATACTGGCATTTGAGGTCCAATGGAAACCATGTCATTAGGAGGTGTTAAATGTTTAATTACATTCATTGATGATTATTCTAAGAAAGTATTCGCTGATTTCCTTTATGAAAAGTCAGAAGCTTTAGAAAAAAAAATTCAAAATTTCGAAATGCAAGTTGGAAAACAATTATAATGTAACATAACATGTTTACGCGCAGACAATAGTAGGAAACAATTGGGCGTTCTGCCATACGATTAAAGACTACTGCCCCTATAATTTCCTACCTGTACAGTTCTTCGTGGCCCACCCCACATTTGCAGAACCAAAACGATGCAACTTGAGACAATTGCCGTCCACCACCCTGTTATTACTCGCCCCACATTCTGCACCCAAGCGTCAGCCACAACAGTTCGCCGTATTGTCATTATGTAGGCTACCTGGTCGCCCGCCCCAATCCTGTAGCCGAAACTCCGCTACTCAAGGCAATTTCCGTCATTATCTCGTTTCCGGACTGGAGGTCGCCGGGTGCAGGCCTCTAACATCAGCATAAAAGAAATAAAAGAAGCGTCGCAACAGGAACTAAGCCAGTTGTATCTGAACTTACACAGAGACAATGTCTTTGCAAAGCATTGAAGATTTGCCTTCTCTCAATGACGTGAATCTGCAAGGTAATTATGTTTTTTACACGCTTTATATTAGCTTGACTTGTATAATATATGTATGTATCTATGTAAGTATGTATGTATGTATGTATGAATGTAACGGAATTTTACAACTCCATTTTGACCCACTTCCCGATGTCCGAGCTGTTTGAAATTTGGCACACATATTAAGAACCGGTGACAATACAATAATTTCATAGCTATATCCTGCTATACTCATTACTTTGACAACAACAACAGAAAAATGGTTGAATGTCGTGGAATTTTGTAATATAATTTTAACCCAATTCCATATATCCGAGTTGTTTGAAATTTTGCTCATGTATTGATAACTGATTACAATACAATAATTTCATAGCTATGTCTTGATATTCTGATTACGTTGACAGCAAAAACATAAACAATTTGCACATGTTTTCAGAACCGTTGACAATACAGTAGTCTCTTAGCAATGTCCTGCTATTCTCGTTACTCTGACGGTAACAGTAGAAAAATGGTTGCCATGTAATGGAATCTTTCATTTCAGTGTTTACCCGCTTCCTGACGTCCGAATCGTTTTAAATTTTGCACACTTATTAAGAACCGATAAAAATTCAATAATTTCACTCTCACCACGTTTTCAGTGTATCCTATACTTGATGGGATTACTGAGTTAGGCAAATGCAGCCGCGACATTAGTGCGATTCGAGAAATCTTCGTCATTGGCGGCCACACCCTTCGGAGATTTCCCACCCAATATAGTCATCATCATCATCATCGTTCTCCAGTTTCCCGGGTGTGATTTACGAGCCTTGGTTGCTGTAGACGATCGTCTTCTGCTGTCTCCTATCCAGAAAGGTTTCTCTGTCTGAAGTCGCTTAACGTGATGTTGAATAGTAAGTATTCGAAATATTACTTCCTACTATTATAGAATAGTAGCCTTCCTCGTTTACCGTGCTATTGGATCTCTTGTTGAGTTGACCATTTAATTGTATTTTACTTGTGGGAATAATAATTAATAATGAAACTACAACTCAAAGAACAAGAGAGATTGGCGAAGAAAAGAAAACAGTAAGAAACATACTTTTTAAACTATCTGAACTAAAAAGTTAAAAATAAAATTGTAGTTTAAAAAACTAAAATCACGCTTTCATAGTAATGTGAACTAAAAGGTTAAAAATAATATCTAAATATAAACATTTTGTTTAACAGTGATAGGACGTCCCAAAATTCAGGATAAATTAATTTTTTTTTTAATAAGCTTAAAGTATAAAGTCACTGATTACAAAATTAACTCTAATGTAAAAAAGCATGGGGTGCTATTACAATAGTCTTATATTTTTTGTCGTTGGCTATTTGTAAAGACAGTCATTGTCAAAATTTTTCATACAATGCCAGTTTCAATCATTCATATTTTATTTATTTAACAAAATTTATGCAGTCTTTTAAACTATGCTATCTTTTTTTAGATTTACTGTCTGAAGGAGCCACTAGTAATGGAAGTCTGTTGGTTTTCAGTTCCAACGAATAGAATTGGGAATTATTTGATAAATATCACAGTAAGTTTTTTTTAATTTCATTTAATTAACATAGATAGCGTTTTATCCTATGTTACCTTTAAACTTTTTGTTTTTACAGATATGCCATCTGAAGGACTAGAGTTCAAGGGTATACTTACCAATAGTACCTACGATGTACCCATACAACCTATTAATGGTAAGTCTCACTTTGTTATTTATTCATACATTCCTTGTAATTAGATGTCAGCTTTATTCTAATAGCTTTCTATCGTTTCATGAGTATAATTTTTCATATAACAAAAATCCATGTACTGTTTTAACTTGAGAAATATTTGATATTGAATACAGTATGCTTTAAAAAAATTTCATTTAACAAATGTTTGTCCTTTTTTTTCATAGATTTACTGAAGTGTGAGGAAATAAACGTGCCCAGTAAACGGAGGAGGATTCAATACATGCAACCAAATGGTAAGTCTCACTTTGAAATTTTTTTAATTACATTCCATGTAGCTAGGATGCCTGTTTTATTCTCATTGGTTTTAGGTCCTTCTGAAGGCATGGATGATACTGCTCCACCCAGGTTTTTGCAATTTGCAGAACCAGAGAAAGCGAGTAATGAGACTTTATCCGGTGCAGGCTTGGAAGAGGAATTATCTGATTGTGAGTACATTATGCTTTATATATATATATTTTTTTTTTGTAATTTTTTTTCCATATCATGTTTTTAACCTATGCTTCTTTTTTTATTGATTTGGCACAGTATGATGGTTTACCTACCACAAGGGTCTATGACTGGGATCAAGAATTGATTGATAGTGAGTACAATATACATAAAAAGTTAATTTAACAAAATGTATGTAATCTTTGAAATTTATAGATTTCCCGCGGTATGAGGAACCTAGGAGGACTCATTCCATAGAACCGAATGGTACGTTTCACTTTGTCATTTATTCATACATTCCATGTAATTAGATGTCAGCTTTATTCCCATTGGTTTCTATCGTTTCAGAGCAACCCGCAGGCATGAATGCCGTCGTCGTGTCAGGATCTGCTTCGCCCATGTGGAGACCGTGGGAAATGCCGGACTCAGCCGATAGGCGTAACCCAACACCCGGCCCTAGCAAGCAGGCCGCAGGAGTGGCAGGCCCTAGCAGCCGGGGCTCAGGAGTGGCAGGCCCTAGCAGGCAGGCCGCAGGAGTGGCAGGCCCTAGCAGTCGGGGCTCAGGAGTGGCAGGCCGCAGGAGTGGCAGGCCCTAGCAGTCGGGGCTCAGGAGTGGCAGGCCCTAGCAGCCGGGGCTCAGGAGTGGCAGGCCCTAGCAGGCAGGCCGCAGGAGTGGCAGGCCCTAGCAGTCGGGGCTCAGGAGTGGCAGGCCCTAGCAGCCGGGGCTCAGGAGTGGCAGGCCCTAGCAGGCAGGCCGCAGGAGTGGCAGGCCCTAGCAGTCGGGGCTCAGGAGTGGCAGGCCCTAGCAGGCAGCAGCAGCCAAATACATTAGCATCATTTGCAGCAACGTTGGGTGAGTGTCCAGACGCAACGCGCTTAATCCCTGAAATAGGCAGATTGCTTTTAAATACAGAATTATGAAAATTTTATTGGACAACTTAACTTCATTGATGCATGTTATGATCTTTTGGCAAATAAATTCCACGAAATTGTTAGTTGCCAGTCCACCCCGGCCGTAAAGGTTCAGGTTGGGCTAGCAAGATCTTTTGCAGTTCAAAAGGAGTTAATATCGTATCCGCAAATTTGTATTTTCTTACTAAAATGTGTGAAGTCACAACCAGCACTCACCTGCATGATTGGTATGAGATCTGTGTGAAATCGGAGATCATGACTAAATTGGAAGAGTTTCAGGAGATACATTAATTTCCCTCGACATAAACATTGCACATTTTCAAACTTTCAATTGAGGGTCTTCCCATGTTGCTCTGACAGTTGATATCCAAAGAAAGAAAGTTATAGTCAATGTGCGTAACAATGATGAGTTATGTTTTCTTTGGACTCTCTTTGCAGCTCAAGTACAGGCGCCGAAAAAATACGCATACAACGTTAGTTATTGCAGGGAGGCATTCGCAAGCCGTAAATTCAATTTCTCAGGTATTGAGTTTCCGGTAAAACTCTCAGATTTTTCCAATTCGAGAGGCAAAATCCAGGCATTTCAGTAAATGTTTTCGGCCTGGATATTATTAAAGGTAAGAATGAAGTTGTCGGGCCCTTGCACTTAACTGCAGACAAACTCGATAACCACATTAACATGTTGCTGCATACTAACAGCAGTGGGAAATCCCATTACTGTTGGATTCGCAACTTGTCGCGGCTATTTAGATCTTCATTAGGTAACCATCATTGTACCATACACAAATGTGACAGATGTCTGCAGCATTTCACTCGCGAAGATCTTCTGTCACGAGATAATTTTATAATAATGAAGTGCAGGCTGAAATCTAAGCGAATAAAGAAGCAGCATAAGCAGAACGGACTTGGAGTGAATAAACTGAAACAACCTAGTACGAGAGAAAAATCTGCGGAAATGGTAGACTTAGGTCTAAGAAGTAACTCTGAAAGGAGCTCAAACGAGGGAGAATGGAATGCATAAAAGACCGAAATAATGAAAGCTGGTAAAGAAATCTTAGGTTTTAGGGAACAAGCTGCTGTAAAACCTTGGATCGAAGAAGAAATTTTTGACCCGATGGATAAGAGGAGAAGGTACAAAAATGCTCAGGATCAAGCAAGAAGAGAGCAATACAGGCAATTTAGAAATCATATAAATAGGAAATGCAAAAACGCAAAAGAAAAATGGCTACAAGAAAAGTGTGAAGAAGTAGAAAAGGAAATGGTAGATGTTGCATATAGGAAGATCAAACAGAAATTTGGAGAAATGAATAAAAGTGGTGTGAACATTAAAGCTGCTGATGGGAAACCTCTTTTAAGCTCTGACTAGAGCTAACCAATGGAAGGAATACATTGACAAACTGTATGATGGAGACGACTTGAACAATAGCCTAATGGAAATTGATGACTTAGGAAATCCTGTTTTGAGGAAAGAATTTAATAAAGCTCTGAATGACATGAAACCAAATAAAGCAGTTGGAATTGATGAGATCAGTGCCGAACTTCTTAAATCCCTAGAAGAAGAAGGAATCAAAAGATTATTCAAGCCGATATCAAAAAGTTATGAAACAGGAGAAATTCCGACTGATTTTAATAAAAAATATCATCTTCACACTTCCGAAAAAGCACAAGCCGGCTAATGTGAGAATTATCGCATCATTAGTCAAACATCACATTCTTCAAAATTACTGACCAGAATAATATACAGAAGAATGGAAAGGATAGTAGAAGACATAGTAGATGAAGATCAGTTTGAGTTTAGGAAAAATCGAGGTACAAGGGAAGCAATTATGGCTTTAAGATTAATACTTGAAGGGCGGATCAAGAAAAAAAAAAAACTTTTATGACATTTGTTGATTTAGAATAATGTTAGTTGGGACAAGATGTTCAAAATTTTAAAGAAGTCAGGTTAAAGTATCGAGACAGAAGAATACTTTATAAACTATATAAGAATCAAGTGGCTATAGTAAAAGTATAGAATCATGAGAGACAAGCATCAGTTAATATGGGCGTGAGACAAGGTTGAAGTCTATCCCCATTAATATTCAACTTGTATGTAGGGGAAGCAATAATGAAAGTAAAAGAAAAATTTCCATGTGGCATAAGTGTTCAGGTAGAAAAAATTAGTATGCTACGATTTGTTGATGACATTGTCTTGTTAGCAGAAAGGGCTGAGGACATTGAGAAGTTACTGAATGGCATGACCAAAATACGTAGAGGGGAAGCTGAAGATTTCTTATGCTAAGGGTGCGTTCATAAACCACACAACTCCATTTTGGACTCCTCTTAATTCTCCTACCCGCCCCGTGGCTTTTGCGTCTACCCGAACCTTGTGGTTAAGCCTTTTCATTATATTACAAGTATTCAACCTCGCTATTCATTGCATTTTATTGGCGAATCTACCATCCAGATTTGGGTTTTCCATGGTATTCTGAAATCAATCCAGGTGACTGCCGTGATGCTTCCTTTAAAAGGCAATGGCCGAATTAGTTCTCGTCCAATGTGTCCACGAATCGCGCAAAACTAAACTCACCGAATTCTAGTACACTACCTTTGGAGGGTGGTTGTTAAAACTTTCGGTATCTTTCGGAAGATTAGGCATGAATGGACCGACACCAGGTTTCTCTCTCTCCCTTCTTCGTCTCTCATTGTATTTGATAATAATAATAATAAAAAAGGCTAGGATGAACATATACACTACCATTACTATGCGTACCATTCGTGCAAAATCGAAACAACACACTTTTAAATCTTTTCTGCGTCATATAAGAGTTCGCGGTGACTACAGGCAACAATAGGAAGCATCCGGCATTCATCTGCAGTAATTTGGGGAAACCATGGAAAACCCAAATCTGAATGCGAGGCCAGAGTGTTAACCGCTCACCCACCACTTTCGGTAACATAGATCGCAGTAAAAAAAAAAAAAAAAAAAAAAAAAAAAAAAAAAAAAAAAAAAAAAAGTTAAATCAATGCAGCTATCATACAGACCAAATAAAAAATGCTTGGATGACTCTAAAACTTTTAGAAGACTTACTTGACACAACTTATTGTAAAAATAACAGAACAGTTCTCTTATTTACTAACAACTCCACTGCACATAATTCTATTCCATTTACGAACAATGTAAAGGTTATTTTATTCCATCCGAACATTGCCGATATAGAAAGGCTTCATAAAAAACCTCAAGCATTTTTACAGAGGTCTTGTCACACAGAACGTTTTGTCAGTTTCTTTCAGGGATAACAAGAACAATTTAAATACAAGTCTCCATAATGCAGCATGAATGTGTCACAAATAATGTCTCAAATCGGCAAAATAATTTTAGAAAGGCAGTGTTACAGAAAACTAATGAAGGGAAGAAAGTGCCCTTTACCGGTCGGGGGGATGACGGCATGTTGGTAAGATTTGAAGAATACATCACTGTCGATGAAAAGATTGAAGTTCGGGGAAAGCTCTCAGATCCAGACATATTTCCAGGAGTATTGAACAGGAAGAGTAAAGATTCATCTGATATAGTGAGGGAAGCATTAGACACAGGAATAGACGAAGCGCAGGGAAGGGGAATGAATTCAACCATGGGTTTTTCAAGGAATCATCCCTGGAGTAATTTCGGGAAACAATGAAAAACCGAAATCTGGACGGGGAATTTGAACTCACGTCTTCCCGAATGCGTGGCAAGAGCGTACAGGGGAAGCTGAAGATTTGTTATGCTAAGGGTGCGTCCATAAACCACGTAACTCCATTTTGGACTCCTTTTAACTCCCCGCCCCGAGGCTTTTGCGCATACCAGAACCTTGTAGATGGGGACTTTAAGACGGTCCGGTATCTTTCGGAAGAGTATGCCTGAACCAAGTTTCACCCTCTTACTTCTTCATCTTGCAGAATTCCTACCCGTTTTATTAAAACCGAGGAGGTTTTGAACCGTTCACCACACTATACGAAAATATGCTAATTATTTCAATAATTACCATGAATTTGTGAATAATTAATGTTTTAAGACAGATAAAATACTCATGTAAGGCTACGGCCACACTTGCGTTTTTTTCACGCAGGATGTGAGCGTGAAATCCCGCGACAATATGAACTACATTGAAGTATATGAGGCCGGCCACACTGGCGTGATTTCACGCAGCGGGAAGTGGGAGAGAGCCGCGTGTTCAAGGCCGACCGCAGCAGAACGCGCCACGGCCCATTTTTCAGCGGGATTTCACGCTGCAGTGAGTGGCCACACTTGCGTGAAAAACACGCCGCGGTGACTGACTCTTGTTTGTTGCGTTCTCATTGTTTGTTCTCATTATGGATTGCGTAGATAATGAACTGCTGGGAGTACAAAAATATCCCTGTTTGTATGACCCAAGACATTCGGATTATAAAAACAGAGATATCAAGAGGATTTCATGGACAGCAGTGACTTCTTTTTTTTTTAACAGTTTAACGTCCCTTTTTAACAACGTGGTCTTTAGAGACGGGAAAGGATGGGGGCAAGGAATGGGAAGGAATTCGGCCATGGCCTTTTGAAGGAAGCATCCCGGCATTCACCTGGAGTGATTTGGGGAAACCATGGAAAACCCAAATCTGGATGCCCGGACGGGGATTCGAACCGCCGTCCTCCCGAATGCGAGGCCAGAACGCTATCCGTTACACCACCACGCTCGGTAGCAGTGACTTCTGCCGTTTTGGATAGCATGTGGGAAGGTTTTGATGAAGAAACAAAAGCAAATTTAGATAAGTTTACTCATATTTTAATAAACATTGTGCATGATATTATACAGAATTATGCAATGGTTCACTCTGAATTAAGTTAGTCGGGGAGGTTAACATAACTATTTTGCCACGGCAATTCTCCTTGTGCAGAACAGAAGTAATCAGCAAAATGATCTCTAACAGAAGCAGTTCAAATGAGGGAACAGATATTCTGTAGTACTCGAAAAACTTTGTGGGGTTTTCTTTCAGTTTTATATGTAGGAGCACAAATTTTCCCTTGGTTGACCTGAATCCAGTACTTTCTCCTCTCACGACAACTATTACCGCGACACATAATGCAATTACTGCATTCTTATGATTTTCTGAAACTCTGTTCATAATTTCGAGAGCAGCCTAGTTGACAAGCAGCTGAACCTTTAAAAACTGCTGGTATGTGCACGCGCGGGATAGGCTGCGTGTTTTTCACGCGCGGGAAAAAACACGCAAGTGTGACATAGTCTGCGGGATTGCCACTTCGCGTTTTTTTCCCGCTGGGTCTCGGCGTGAAAAAAACGCAAGTGTGGCAGTAGCCTAACTGAGCAAATTTTCTCCAGCTCATACATTGTCGATTCGAGTGGGATGTGGGGTGTGCGACCAGGTACATAATTACAACCCGGCGAACGGCAATTGTCACAAGTGGCATCATTTTTTTTCTGGAAATGTGGGGTGGGTGACCAACAACTGCACAGGTGTGGGTAATAACAGGGCGGTGGACGGTAACTGCCTCTAAATATAGGACAGCGACCGCAGGGGGCGGGGCAGGGAAGCGTCTTTAATCATATGACAGAACGCCCAATTGATTCCTACTGACAAAGGTTTTGCATGTGTTAACGACAACTTTTCCCGGTTCTTGCAAGGTGCTGGAATAATCCATCATACACCCATACTGTATTCCTGCTGATCCACATGTGAGACTTTCAAAGGCTAATGGAATACCTGAGAAAAATCATCCCATCTGTGAAGCAGAAGGAACACTTATCCATGAAGAAATAGCAAGCAGACCTGATATTAAGTTTGCGGTAAGTGAGTCGATTCCTATATTCTTATGACGACTCTCACTGTAATGCTGTCAAAAAAACCTCAAAAAACAATTTTTGTAAAATTAGGCCAAGTCTCGTGCTCGTGTAGTAAAAAAAAGTTAAGAGATCTTCTGAGTCAAGTCTACACTTTAAAATGTGTATTAACTTCACTTTTTGAATCCGAATAGTTTCCCTCAGTGTTATAGATCGTTTATTAAATTTTAAAAAATAATAAAAAAAAATCCAGTGACTTGGCCATTATGCATGCCATATTTTAGCCAAAATTATATAAATACCTTAAATGTGTTGTAAATATATGTGTGTGAATAAATGTGTGTAAATACATAAAAGACAAGTTTTCCCACACACTCTCTCGAAATTGAAAGATATATAATATTCCTTTCATTTCAGTGAAATTTGTGACGTACATTATAGCCAAGTCATCAAAAATATTCTGTATTCTAAATAAAGGATCTGCAATACCGAGAGAAACCATTCTGAATACACACTGTAAAGAGTAGACTTGGCGCAGAAGAAGTTCTGATAATTTTTGGTCACTACACGAGCAGAAGACTTGGCTTATTATTAAAAGAATTATTTTTGTGAAATTTAATTTGTTTTCTTGAGTTTTCTGTTACTTAAGTTATTACTTCGTTTAAACGAAGGTACCTAGTCCCACACTGATTGTGATCTATACAGCATTGACCACAATTAAAACTAATATTACGTGGAATGATGTAAGTTCTTAAGATTTATTTTTAATTTCCTTTGCTTTTGCTGATGTCATATTTCAGCCGCATGTGACTGTGTCAGCCATTCATAGATGTTAGTATCAATCCGAATCACGAATATAATTAAAAGAAAGATGGAAGAACCTGTATCGATTTTTGATTTAGTTTATATCGCGATGCATTATTGCCACTAAATTGCGATATTGTACATGTATTAATATGTATTTGAATGAAGTATTAATTCTCTGGTGGCAAGTTTAGTACGTGGTTATGTTGAAATGCAACCTGGACCAGGATAGCAACGAAAAACTTTTGTTACATGGCAAGGAACTAGGAATTGCATTGAGCTTTATTTGATAACAGTTCTATTTATTTAAGTAGATGCTAATAAATGCAATTTTAGAACGTCATATTAGTTAGCAGTTCCTTCTTTTACTGAAATCATTACGTGGTTTGAGTGAAAGATGTTCCAAATTGATCGTGATCTATGCGATATAAACTAAAATAAAACTAACGTTACGTGGCAAGACGTAAGTTGTTAAAATTTACTATTAGCATCCTTCGTTTTCACTTGGGTCATTATTTCAGTCGGATGTAAACTACAAAAAAAAAAAAAAAAAAAAAAAAAAAAAAATTAGACATACTGGGTTTCACTGCAGGTACCTGTTTGGGATTTTCCACTGTTTTTTTTTAGTTGCAAAATACTTTATGAGTTCAATTTTGGTAAATAATACCTGTATAAAGTTTGAGCTAACTGATCCGGTAGCCAAAATAAGGTTATTAATTAGAAAAAGATAATTCACTCCACCCACAATTCTCAAAATCTACATCTTACATCTACATCTACATCCATACTCTGCAAATCACAAACATTGTGGGTGGCAGAGGGTGCTAAGCACCAATCCTAAACCCGCCCATTTCAATCCCGAATAGTGCGAGGAAAGAAGGAATACGTATAAGTATTAGTACGGCATCTTATTTCTCTAATCTTATCCCTCCGGTCATTGCGACCTAAATAGGTTGGCGGAAGAAGTATTTCATTGCACTCGAAATTTAAATTTTTTCGCATATTCTCCAATAAATTCGAACGCAAGTTACGTCGTCTGTCTTCCAAACTATCCCAGCCCAATCTATGTATCAATTCTGTGACGCTTTCATAAGGGCTGTAACAACAAGTCGCGAATCTAGCGGCTCTCCTCTGCACCCTCTCAACTGAGTCAATCAGAACCTTGCGATACGGATCCCAAACCCCACAACAGTAATCCAGATGCGGACGCACTAGTGTTTTATACGCTATCTCCTTTGTTTGAGCATTACAATTCCTCAAAATACGACCTATGAATCGTAATTTAGAATTTGCCTTGCCTACGCCGGAAGTTATGTGCATGTCCCATTTCATGTTGCTTTGTACTATCACCCCCAGATACTTCACGGAATCAACCGTGTCAACAGGTGAATTGTTTATTTTGTACTCGTGAACAACCTGATTCTTCTTGTTACCGCATTGCCTCGCACTTTTTACAATTAAGTGTAAGCTGCCATTTACGGCACCAATCGAAAATAGCATCCAAATCACGCTGAATTTCTAAGCAGTCGTCGGAGCACCTTATTTCCGTATAGATAACCGCATCGTCGGCAAACAATCGCAACCAGCATTTGACGTTGTCACCTAGATCGTTTATAAATATTAAGAAAAGAAGTGGTCCTATTACACTTCCCTGAGGAACGCCCGAAGTAACATTTATCTTAGATGGATAAATTGGATAATATAAATTTCCTATATACAATACCGATATGTTTAACACTTTTTGATTTTCAAGAATTTAGCCATGCATTATTTCTATTCTGATAAGCAGTATGAAAATAAATGCTATACGCGCGCTGACACAATAGCTGCGAATCTTCTGAACTGCTACAGATTCTGCGATGCCATAACATGAGCATCCATTACGGAGAGCTGATAAGGATTTATGCCGAAAGGGAGCGGTATTGACGCTTAACTGATCTCTCCAGTTATATGTAACTACCTATACGAACAGTAGGTAGCCTTACGGTCCTGCATGATACAACAAATGATGACTTTGCGTTGGGTAATATAGTTCCATTACTACTAGTGTTACCGTGGTGACGAACTATAGTCCCAGTGCATTACCACGGTGACCAACTCGTGCGCCGAAGATGATAACACGCTTCCTTCAAGCACTGCTGGTGCTTACCTTTGGCGCGGTCATGTATATAATGATCTGGTACAAAGACACTTGGCAGGTAAGGTCTGACGATCACTAATGTAAAATTTTAGTGTTCTGTAACTGTTATTTGTATCATATTCGGTTTAAAGCATTCGTGAAAACCAATTGCCTCCGCTTAAATCAAGAGCGTTCCATCCGAATTTCAGTCTGGTACCGTGTATTATATTTTTTTACTCAGTGGGCTTTAAAGTTAATTACCTTCGAGTGGCTTCGCAACATGGCTATATGTGACCCTTTAAATATTCCTGAAACACTAACTCTGGTGTTACCTAGGGAAAACTACTAACCGATACATGACTTGCCCAGCTTCATAACTATATCAATACGACTGTAAAACAAATAAGAACGAGACGGTTTTACTTTTCCACTCCCCATAGTAAGCGGATATCTACGACTGTCGCTTCCTGTCTCTAGCAGGGCTGTAGCTCGCAAATTTAAGGAGTAGTACCCCTCAGATTTGTACGTAACATGTGTTTAGTTGATCAAAAGCCGAATATCGTATCTAAATTCATAGTCATATTGTAGCGGGTTAAATTAAAAAAAAATACAAAAGGAATTCTCACGCAGCCTTTAGAGTTTATATATTATTTGTTGCTCACCAGATAGAAAACTAAATGCATTTACTCATTTTGTTTATTCACAAATATATTGTTACAAGCCAGTTAGTTTTTACACTGGTGGTCATTAATTGGAAAGCTGCAAATAAAAATAAAAATTGAAGATGGTTTCAAAAAAACGGGGATATCACATCAAACTAAGCATTTTATTTCAAAATATTGACTACTATTTCGCTTTGAAAATCAACACTTCTAAATAATACGCAAGAACAAATTAACCGTATCGTGAATTTCAGTGTAACCAGCAACGCAGAATAAAAATAAATTCTAAAACCATAGTTTTTTATGCTGCACCATATAAAGATAGCTGGCATAGTACTTCAGACTGCATTTAAGCCTAACCACAACCTGGGATAATGCATATTCTTACAAATCAAAACGACTAGAGCAAGCGCAAAAACCAGATTCATTGTGTCTTGAATTGCAGTATGACCAGCAAACCATATAAAAAGTAAATTTTATACTCCTGTTTTCTTACTATTCCCCGTTGAATTTTATTTGTCACTGTGATCCTCACTGCACTTGAACCTAATCCCAATTTCCAGTAAAATTTCTGCTTCAAAACAAATCTTCCATAGCCAGAATATACACACCATATCGTGATCTGAAATGGAACTAAAATCATTTTAGTAATTATTTTAAAATCTGAATGAATTACTGGTGCTATTCGCATGCGGCTCCTAATATAATAAAACCCGATCTTTACACAGTATTCACAACTTACATCTAACGATTGCTCAAGTTTATTCGAAAAATAAATTCAAAATTAACTTCTAACCGGGAATTCATTACTTTTCGTGAACGAACTTTTTAATCGATACCACATGTTCTCTACAACATCTGTATTAATTCCAGATAGTGGGTCGGTAAAGCAAAGGTTATGATTCATAGTTTTGTTAACATAAGACGATACCCCTCCTCAAGGTATTCAGTCCAGCTTATCCTTTCCACGAATCTGTACACATTTCCGTACAGGGCAATACATGATGATTTGTAATGGGCAAATATGACTTCGAAGATCTATTTTTAATGTAAACTACCAAGCACCTTCTTTCCACAACATCGTGGATGCCCGGCACTCATCTTTGAGGTACGATTTTTCCCTGTAGTTTTTCCTATTAGTTATTACAAATTCGTCTATCTGAATTCTGTAACAACAATAGCCGAACAAAATGTCTTGTGTTGGGTCAGTAATTAGGCAAGAACAGTAAAAAACCGGTTCATTTGTACAATAGTACTCCGAGAATCTTTAAACAGATTTTTTGCGTACCCGCAAGGAATTTTGTAACACCACATCCTCATTATCGCAAATACAACGGAACCTTCAATAAAATCCTTTCAAAGAATATACCTTGGCATGGAATTTCATGTTTGTTGCATTTTGGATAGAGTAAAACATGTCCCAAGAATGCATCATCTCATTTCACCACATGACAAAATTTACTTCTTCACTCCCTTCTTTTGCAGATATATTAATCCTTTATCCTCAAGAAATTTCAAGAAAATTACATTGTCCTGCATGAAAAATTGCAACACATCTGACTGGACATTAAACTCGATATCATAGTCGTACGAATAACAAGTCTAAAGGAAATTGCAGTTTCTCACTAAAAATGGCATAAGAGTCTCCTGTAAAATAGAAACCGTTACGGTTCTCCGTATTGCGATCAACTGTTCTCACAATATTACTTATTTCCTTTTTTTCTAATTATTCCAACTATTAGACCGTATTAACATTCCACTCTTCTGTTTTCTCAATGGTACCAGTATTTGCCCAACAACTAGAGTAGATGTCTAAGGGGCGAGTGAGCCCACTTTTTTCCCCATGTATTTCTTATGGGAGGGCGAGTGAGCCCAGGGCCACCCACGTCGCAGCGGGCGCAGGTGTGCGCTGGCCACGTGCCACGCAGGTGTGCGCTCTAGTAATAAATGGGAATAATACGTAAATAAGGCCACGTGGCACGCAGGTGTGCGCTCGAGTCGTACAGCGCTAACGTAACTCAAAGGGGTAATAAATTATATGCAAATGGGACTGGTGCCACATGCCACGCAGGTGTGCGCCTCTGAAAGACCACATGTCACGTTGGTACGGGTCATAATTCGTCTAAATGGCTTTATTATTTCTTTTTTCTATGCGGCCATTCAATTCGAAATGCGGTGTAATATTCACTTTTTCTTTTTATTCTGGGTTCCTGGGTTCTATCATATATATTATTTCTATAAGGTATTTTTTTGTCACAAGCCTATATCTTCCTTCATACTTAACCGAAATCAATGAATGAGGTGTCATTTTAAAGCTTATGGTCTCCACTTTGGTTAAATCGTACTTTAAGCAAGAAAGTTTACGGGATTCGACCCTAAAAAGGGCAAAAATGTAAATTTTTCTAAAATGCTGTTTTCTGTGTTACGAGTCAGTTATCTCCCTGGATACCTATCTGAAACCGTTTTATGAAGTATCGTTTTCAAGATAACGATCTCCGCTTTAGTGACGTCGTATATTAAGCCAGAAAGTTTTCGGAATTCGATTCTTAAAGGGCAAAAGTATCAATATTTTTGCAATATTTCAATATTTTTGTGTCACGAGTGATTTATCTTTCTTAATATCTAACCGATATAGATAAATGAGGTATAATATTAAAGAATAAGGTCTCCGCCACGGTAACATTATATTTTAAGAAAGAAATTTTTCGTAATTCGACCCTTATTGGGCAAAAATGTCACTTTTTCTAAAATGCTTTTTTTGTATCTCGAGCCATTTATCTCCCTGGATATCTAACCAAAATCGATAAATGAAGTAGATTATGAGGCGTAATGTCTCAGCTTTGTGACATCATATTTTAAGAAAAAATGTTTTTGGAATTCAACCCTTAAAGGAAAAAAGTATAAATTTTTCTATTACCGATTTTGTGTCACGGGCGATTTATCTCCCTTGATATATATCCGATATAGATAAATGAGGTATCATATTAAAGAATAAGGTCTCCGCCGTGGTAACATTATATTTAACAAAGGAATTTTTCGTAATTCGACCCTTAAAAGGCAAAAATGTCAATTTTTCTAAAATGCATTTTTGTATCTCGAGGCATTTATCTCCCTGGATATCTAACCAAAATCGATAAATGAAGTAGGAATATAAGGAGTAATGTATCAGCTTTGAGAAATCATATTTTAAGAATGAAGTGTTTGGAATTCAACTATTAAAGGGAAAAATTATAAATTGTTCTACAACGTATTTTTGTGTCACGAGCCTTATATTTCCCTTGATATCTAATCGATATAGATAAATGACATATCGTATTAAAGACTAAGATTTCCGCCGTGGTAACATTATATTCTAAGAAAGGAATTTTTCGTAATTCGACCCATAAAGCGCAAAAATGTCAATATTTCTAAAATACGTATTTTGTGTTTCGAGCCATTTATCTCCCTGGATTTCTAACCAAAATCGATAAATGAAGTCGGAGTATGAAGAGTAATGACTGAACTTGGTGACATATTCAACCTCACTATTCATCGCATTTTATTCGCGAAATTTTCGCACGGGTCGTCTAGTATTTTATAATAAGTATTACATATTTTAATTTGACACTAGTCATGTGACGTAATCGATTAGTATCTAAATTTTCTCACTATTAAAATGGTGTTTATTTCATTTAAATCGGAGTACAATTTAGCCCACGTGCGCGTCTTACCACAACTTGCAGAGATACGTCTGGAGTGTATGCGCATGAAACAAATTTCTCAATTACATGGTCTTAGATTATTAATTCATTTGATTACTCTCGAAAGGCAGTATAATATTCACTTTTTATTTTTATTCTGGGGTCCTGGGTTCTATATTTTATAATAAGTATTACATACTTTAATTTGTACTAGTGGTGTGATGTATCGATTAATATCTACATTTTACTCACTATTATAATACCGTTTATTTTATTTAATTCCGAGTACTGGTTCGGAAGATACGATTTCTTAGATTTAACAGAGATTCTTTTATTAAATCTTCGTTCCTACATCTCATTAGGAGGCGGGAACGCGAGGTTAGAAGCAATCGGCCCACAACACATAAAAAAAGCCAGCATGTATGTCACCCCGCGGCAGGTTGCGGAGAGGGAAAAAAAAAACACCTTCTAACAAACTCGTTTCCTTACACCAGACGTTTTAAAAATCGCTTTGTCAGTCTAATTCATATGCACTACGATCTGGAGTGTAATGTCCGCTGTCCCCCGATCACAGTCCACATTAACATGTCATTCAAACAGCTACCAATGGGACAATCATAATTTGTTTTTCGATGAATAAGATAGAAGTATTTTTTAATATATATCTCTTTATGCGTATGTCACCATATCAATGACACCGTGCCTTGAACATCGTGTATGAAGAGCATTTATTAATTCGTACTGAAAATACTCTTATGATAAAAAGTACTGTACAATTCAGCATTCTTCTGCAGCACCACATTTCAAATGCTTCAATTTTCCATCTTTCCGGTATTCCTAAAGTCCATGTTTCGCTACCATAAAGTGCTGTGCTCCACACATAGAGTATTAAAATGTCGTTTCTAATTCCCAGATCAATATTTGAAACTAAAAGATTTATCTTTTTCATGAAGGCTGTTTTTGCTAGTGCTATTCTGCTTTTAACCTCATTTTTGCTTCGGCCATCGGTTGTAATTTTTCTTCCTACCATAAGTAACAGAATTCACTTACTTCTCACATTGTATTCGATCCTATTTTTTTTATTTATATATATATTTAATCTACTAGTATAGGTATCATCTCTGCTACATTTCGTCGAACGTGGTGTTGAATCGGCTAACGTTCAGTCCTCACATTCGAGAGGACAGCGGTTTGAATCCCTCTCCGGACATCCAGAATTCGGTTTTCCATGGTTTCCTCAAATCACTCCAGGCGACTGCAGGGATGCTTCCTTCAAAAGGCCAGGGATAGACTACAACCTTGCCTCAAGCCGTTTTTAACTGATGCTTGTCTTTGCGTGTTACTGGTTTGATTTTATCTTATGTATATATTATTATCTTGGACTTCTTTCCTCACCAATCATTTCCAAAGCTCATTCATTTCTTACTTTGTCTCTGCACTTAATTTTTCAGCATTCTTCTGCAGCACCACATTTCAAATGCTTCAATTTTCCTTCTTTCCGGTATTCGTAAAGTCCATGTTTCGCTACCATAAAGTGCTGTGCTCCACGAATATCGATTTATGGTATCAACGAAAGTGCTGATTTTAGTTATATGTCTCACAAATTGTACATTAGCATAGGCTATTACGTTTTATACCGGTAAATACTATATTACTAAGAAAATATGATCACACGATCAGATACAGGAGTTAAATGAATTCGCTATTGGGGACTATGCCTATTGTTTCTGAGTGGGGGGATCTGTATTAAACGAGATGGGAGGCACCAGCTGCTGGAACTCATCATTGAAGGCAAATGTGTCACTTCCCATGTATTTCCTTAAAAAAGATGTGAAAAAAAATTGTTAAATAACCTTAAGCCACAAAATTCCATAAATATAGTAGAAGTTGGGAAAAATGTATTTCATTTCACTTCACGCAAAAGTCACGATTTACATCTGCCTGCATTACACAGCAAAGTGGCATCTTTATGAAGTGTATTCATCACTGAAATGGACTAAAGAAAAGCGTGATATCTGTGTAAATTGCGTGTTCGGCTGATAAGGCAGTCTCCGGGAAGAAGAAGAAAAAGAATGATAACTGGACAGATGTGTGCATCACAGAGCTCAATGTTATCGAATGCCTAGCCATCAGTAGACACACGAGCCGTCATAACTTGCGTTATATTAGGGTAAGTTCAGGTCAGCTGCGCTGGATAAATTGTTGTATTGTGTTATCATGCGAGCTTGGTGTTACAGCCAATTGCACTGTTTGACCAAAGTCGCAAGTGCTGTGGATATGATGTTTGTGATACTACGTGCATGTGGAAAGTATAAATAAAAACAAAACATCTTGTACTATATTAACTTTTATTTTTTACCCCCCCCCCCCAGTTCCCACCTTGTCAAGTTATTTTTCACGAGTTCTTGTGGTGGATTATTCCATCATCACATAATACCACTTCAATGGTCCACTGAAAAGTGTCAAGTACATACAAAAATGTAAGTTAATAAAATACAAAAAAAAAAAAAAATTTCAAGAACAATGTTGGCAATTCGAAAATATTCCAAAAGTGTGTAACATTACCGATTTCCAAATATTTAATAAGCGAATGTGTGGTTGAAATATATATGATTGACTAGATAAAAAATGGTCAGTGCATAATAGAAACCGTAGGCATATGTTAATACACACATAAATTGACACAACAATGTAGTTCTATCGTCGTCTTTTACACATATCTTGAGATGCTGAAAATCTCAAATGAAGAAGTACTTCATCGGATAGAGAAAGAAAAAGAACTGCTACCCACGATAAAGCATAGAAAAAAAACCCATCTAGGACACATTATGCGAGCTGGGTGGCATCAGCTACTGCAACTCATCATTGAAGGGAAGATAAAGGGGAAAAGATCTGTTGGAAGGCGATGGATTTCGTGGCTGAAGGACATTCAGAGATGATACAACTGCACGTCAGAAGAGGCTTTCTATGTTGCAAAAATCACAAATGGCTGATTTCAGTTATACGTCTCACAAATTGTACATTAGCATAGGCTATTACGTTTTATACCGGTAAATACTATATTACTAAGAAAATATGATCACACGATCAGATACAGGAGTTAAATGAATTCGGTATTGGGGACTTAGTGCATACCTATTGTTTCTGAGTGGGGTGTCTGTATTATACGAGGTGGGAGGCACCAGCTGCTGCAACTCATCATTGAAGGGAAGTAGAAGTTGGAAAAAAAATATTTCATTTCACTTCACGAAAAAGTCACGATTTACATCTGCCTGCATTACACAGCAAAGTTGCATCTTTATGAAGTTTATTCATTACTGAAATGGACTAAAGAAAAGCGTGATATCTGTGTAAATTGCGTGTTCGGCTGATAAGGCATTCTCCGGGAAGAAAAAGAAGAAGAAGAAAAAGAATGATAACTGGACAGATGTGTGCATCACAGAGCTCAATGTTATCGAATGCCTAGCCATCAGTAGACACACGAGCAGTCATAACTTGCGTTATATTAGGGTAAGTTCAGGTCAGCTGCGCTGGATAAATTGTTGCATTATGTTAACAATTGAGCTTGGTGTTACAGCCAATTGCACTGTTTGACCAAAGTCACAAGTGCTGTGGATATGATGTTTGTGAGACCGCACACCTAGCCATGGCCATCTCCAAGTCTGTTTCAAGGAAAAGAATAACCAGTTTATGTTGAAATATTAACTTTTTCAGCCTTTTTTCAGTCTTCAGTGTCGAAGTCTCTTGTGAATTATTCCACTAACTAAAGTGATGCTTGACAGGCATACTATCCTTAGTTTTCCCTTGCGAAATGTCTGATCTAACAGTTCAGCTGAGACATTTAGGGTGGCAAAATCCGTAATTGGGGAGATAAACACGCAGGCTCTTCCATGATGGCTGTCCTGATAATGCTCTCAATCAGTTTTACTCTATCATCTACGTGGAATGGCTGTATCAAATTACAAGTTTCACAAAAAAATTAATGCAAAACACTTAATTAGAGAGTTTGCATAAGACGAAAATAAATTACCTCCCTTACAATAATCCTCAACTGTCGATAGGAATGCAAACTCTAGATAAAAAAAGTGCAACGCACCTCATTAATGAAAGGTACTACCTTAAAATTCTCCACACATTGACAGGGAAACATCTTTGGGACATTTGATGTGCCAAGGCTGTGAAACATTACCGAGTTGTTCGTACGGTGCTGGCAGAGTAAGCGAGTAAGCGCACTGATGCTTGAGTCATGCGATTTGAATTTCTGCAAAACGTGGAGTTCTTCGTGAAAATTTTTATAAACTTTCTGAGGCAAATCACTGTCGCAATTTTTTTAAGTATGCAAGTATGCTGTACACACTACAAGGCATAGACACATAGAGCATAATAGTACAAAAAGAACTGCTCCCCACGATAAAGTATAGGAAAACACAATATCTAGGACACATTATGCGAGGTGGGAGGCACCAGCTAGATGCTCGAATCTTGCGATTTGAATGTCCGCAAAAACGTGGAGTTCTTCGTGATAAATTTATAAACTTTCTGAAACAAATCACTGTCACAATTTTTTAAATTATGCAAGTATGCTGTGCACACTACAAGGCATAGAGACATAGAGCATCATAGTACACCAAGATACATAAAAATATTAAAACACACACCAAATGTACAACGAAGATACTGAATGCAAGTCACATATCGTTACATGCACGAAGGACCGACAATACCGTTAAAAACCACCAAGATTTCTGAGAGGCATTTCGTGTTTTTCTACGCCCATTAAATTTCAAGTACAGAAATAGAACATAGCATACTACTGAATCCGCTCGGAGCTCATATCGTATATTATCTGCACACTTTTTAACATGATTCTAATGTATCACTTTTAAATTTTTTGAAGAGTGCACCGGGCATCCTTCGAAGAGATATTTC
The DNA here is from genome assembly GCA_031002005.1 of Vandiemenella viatica. Classification (NCBI taxonomy): domain Eukaryota; kingdom Metazoa; phylum Arthropoda; class Insecta; order Orthoptera; family Morabidae; genus Vandiemenella; species Vandiemenella viatica. Next base: position 16,672,645 of record CM061918.1, read on the forward strand.
CAAAATCAATGATCAGGATGAATCCTGCAACACGCGCAGAAACCTCTCCGCAAATAACCTTACACACACACACAGCAACGTAACATCAACACACATAGACCAAATCACGTCCTCAACAGAATTAAAAAAGGTTTCATCAAATATAGAAAAATCTTAAGACAGAATATTTTTACCCACCTTCCATTAAAAAGTCCTTAGTTAAGGTTAGGTAGGTGAACTGTGCGTTGTTATATTGCATTAGACCACGGAAATAATTTGGGGTAGGGCGATAGTCACGTGCACTAGTTATCACAGTGTTGTTCTGATGACATCGTTGAGACTTGGAATTCCCAAGGTTCTTCACCATACCGAAGTGGTAATACTGACCTAACACAATGTAACAAGTTGGGTATGCTTAACAAATCTTACCGACAATAACCTCAATTACTGCTAGGGTGTAATGGTTGATTAACTAAAACTGGGGTTAAACTCTAGTGTATCCCACACTCATTACATAAAGTTGTTGCTTCACACGCGCCTCCGTAACATGCTGGACTTGCCTAGCATGATACACCTGCAATAACCTCAATTACTGCTAGCTTACACTAACTTATCCTACCTTCATTAGATGAAGTATAGTTTCACAAGCGATATTGAGTAAATCGTGTGCATAACTGTAACACTCCGATCGAGATTTAAGTTAGTCATACTCAATGTGCCAAGCTACAGAAAACTGAGTTATTGTTAAGATGTAGTGTACTAACCTAACTTACCCCAAAATGTCACACATCCTATATTCACCGGAGTTTAATTAAATTGATGTAGGTTTGTAAATTTACTGATGATAGCGGTTTTAGCTATGTCTTGTGTGTTAATGTGCCTGATACGTTCTGTTAGCGCCTTGGATCGTATACATTCAGTGCTATGATGCTCATATTTGTTGTTTCAATCCCATGCGCACACTATCATAATGGAAAGGTGGTATGTGTGGAAAATATGCATCACATAGATTTCCTAACATGATAGAATTGGTACAGCACTTTTTATTATAAGCCTATTTTCAGTATGAATGAATAAATGCGATTTTAAAACGCTTGGCCAAAGGGATCGTGTTTTTAAGGCCGAAGCAACTTCGGTATGGTGAAGAACCTTAACAATTCCAAGTCTCAAAGATGTCATCAGAACAACACTGTGATAACTAGTGCACGTGACTATAGCCCTACCCCAAATTATTTCCGTGGTCTAATGCAATATAACAACGCAGAGTTCACCTACCTAACATAACCTAAGGACTATTTAATGGAAGGTGGGTAAAAATGTTCTGTCTTAAGATTTTTTTATATTTGATGAAAAATTTTTTAACTCTGTTGAGGACGTGATTTGGTCTATGTGTGTTGATGTTACGTTGCTGTGTGTGTGTGTAAGGTTATTTGCGGAGAGGTTTCTGCGCGTGTTGCAGGATTCATCCTGATCATTGATTTTGGAAATATCTCTTCGAAGGATGCCCGGTGCACTCTTCAAAAAATTTAAAAGTGATACATTAGAATCATGTTAAAAAGTGTGCAGATAATATACGATATGAGCTCCGAGCGGATTCAGTAGTATGCTATGTTCTATTTCTGTACTTGAAATTTAATGGGCGTAGAAAAACACGAAATGCCTCTCAGAAATCTTGGTGGTTTTTAACGGTATTGTCGGTCCTTCGTGCATGTAACGATATGTGACTTGCATTCAGTATCTTCGTTGTACATTTGGTGTGTGTGTTTTAATATTTTTATGTATCTTGGTGTACTATGATGCTCTATGTCTCTATGCCTTGTAGTGTGCACAGCATACTTGCATAATTTAAAAAATTGTGACAGTGATTTGTTTCAGAAAGTTTATAAATTTATCACGAAGAACTCCACGTTTTTGCGGACATTCAAATCGCAAGATTCGAGCATCTAGCTGGTGCCTCCCACCTCGCATATTGTGTCCTAGATATTGTGTTTTCCTATACTTTATCGTGGGGAGCAGTTCTTTTTGTACTATTATGCTCTATGTGTCTATGCCTTGTAGTGTGTACAGCATACTTGCATACTTAAAAAAATTGCGACAGTGATTTGCCTCAGAAAGTTTATAAAAATTTTCACGAAGAACTCCACGTTTTGCAGAAATTCAAATCGCATGACTCAAGCATCAGTGCGCTTACTCTGCCAGCACCGTACGAACAACTCGGTAATGTTTCACAGCCTTGGCACATCAAAGTCCCAAAGATGTTTCCCTGTCAATGTGTGGAGAATTTTAAGGTAGTACCTTTCATTAATGAGGTGCGTTGCAATTTTTTTATCTAGAGTTTGCATTCCTATCGACAGTTGAGGATTATTGTAAGGGAGGTAATTTATTTTCGTCTTATGCAAACTCTCTAATTAAGTGTTTTGCATTAATTTTTTTGTGAAACTTGTAATTTGATACAGCCATTCCACGTAGATGATAGAATAAAACTGATTGAGAGCATTATCAGGGCAGCCATCATGGAAGAGCCTGCGTGTTTATCTCCCCAATTACGTATTTTGCCACCCTAAATGTCTCAGCTGAACTGTTAGATCAGACATTTCGCAAGGGAAAACTAAGGATAGTATGCCTATCAAGCATCACTTTAGTTAGTGGAATCATTCACAAGAGACTTCGATACTGAAGACCGAAAAAAGGCTGAGAAAGTTCCTTGAAACAGACTTGGAGATGGTCATGGCTAGGTGTGCGGTCTCACAAACATCATAACCACAGCACTTGCGACTTTGGCCAAACAGTGCAATTGGCTGTAACACCAAGCTCAATTGTTAACACAATGCAACAATTTATCCAGCGCAGCTGACCTGAACTTACCTTAATATAACGCAAGTTATGACGGCTCGTGTGTCTACTGATGGCTAGGCATTCGATAACATTGAGCTCTGTGATGCACACATCTGTCCAGTTATCATTCTTTTTCTTCTTCTTCTTCTTTTTCCCGGTGACTGCCTTTTCAGCCGAACACGCAATTTACACAGATATCACACTTTTCTTTAGTCCATTTCAGTGATGAATACACTTCATAAAGATGCCACTTTGCTGTGTAATGCAGGCAGATGTAAATCGTGACTTTTGCGTGAAGTGGAATGAAATACATTTTTTCCAACTTCTACTATATATTTGGAATTTTGTGGCTTAAGGTATTTTAATCATTTTTTTCACATCTTTTTTAAGGAAATACATGGGAAGTGACACATTTGCCTTCAATGATGAGTTCCAGCAGCTGGTGCCTCTCACCTCGTTTAATACAGACCCCCCCCACTCAGAAACAATAGGCATAGTCCCCAATACCGAATTCATTTAACTCCTGTATCTGATCGTGTGATCATATTTTCTTAGTAATATAGTATTTACCGGTATAAAACGTAATAGCCTATGCTAATGTACAATTTGTGAGATGTATAACTGAAATCAGCCGTTTCGTTGATACCTTAAATCGATATTCGTGGAGCACAGCTCTTTATGGTAGCGAAACATGGACTTTACGAATACCGGAAAGAAGGAAAATTGAAGCATTTGAAATGTGGTGCTGCAGAAGAATGCTGAAAAATTAAGTGCAGAGACAAAGTAAGAAATGAATGAGCTTTGGAAATGATTGGTGAGGAAAGAAGTAACAAGTCCAAGATAATAATATCTACATAAGATAAAATCAAACCAGTGACACGCAAAGACAAGCATCAGTTAAAAACGGCTTGAGGCAAGGTTGTAGTCAATCCCTGGCCTTTTGAAGGAAGCATCCCTGCATTCGCCTGGAGTGATTTGAGGAAACCATGGATAATCGAATTCTGGATGTCCGGAGAGGGATTCAAACCGCTGTCCTCTTGTATGTGAGGACTGAACGTTAGCCGATTCAACACCACGTTCGACGAAATGTAGCAGAGATGATACCTATACTAGTAGATTAAATATATATATAAATTAAAAAAAATAGTATCGAATAAAATTTGAGAAGTAAGTGAATTCTGTTACTTACGGTAGGAAGAAAAATTACAACCGATGGGCGAAGGAAAAATGAGGTTAAAAGCAGAATAGCACTAGCAAAAACAGCCTTCATGAAAAAGAGAAATCTTTTAGTTTCAAATATTGATCTGGGAATTAGAAAAGACATTTTAATACTCTATGTGTGGAGCACAGCACTTTATGGTAGCGAAACATGGACTTTAGGAATACCGGAAAGAAGGAAAATTGAAGCATTTGAAATGTGGTGCTGCAGAAGAATGCTGAATTGTACAGTACTTTTTATCATAAGAGTATTTTCAGTACGAATTAATAAATGCTCTTCATACACAATGTTCAAGGCACGGTGTCATTGATACGGTGACATACGCATATAGAGATATATATTAAAAAATACTTCTACCTTATTCGTCGAAAAACAAATTATGATTGTCCCATTGGTAGCTGTTTGAATGACATGTTAATGTGGACTGTGATCGGGGGACAGCGGACATTTCACTCCAGATCGTAGTGCATATGAATTAGACTGACAAAGCGATTTTTAAAACGTCTGGTGTAAGGAAACGAGTTTGTTAGAAGGTGTTTTTTTCCCTCTCCGCAACCTGCCGCGGGGTGACATATATGCTGGCTTATTTTATGTGTTGTGGGCCGATTGCTTCTAACCTCGCGTTCCCGCCTCCTAATGAGATGTAGGAACGAAGATTTAATAAAAGAATCTCTGTTAAATCTAAGAAATCGTATCTTCCGAACCAGTACTCGGAATTAAATAAAATAAACGGCATTATAATAGTGAGAAAATGTAGATATTAATCGATACCTCACACCACTAGTACAAATTAAAGTATGTAATACTTATTATAAAATATAGAACCCAGGACCCCAGAATAAAAATAAAAAGTGAATATTATACTGCCTTTCGAGCGTAATCAAATGAATTAATAATCTAAGACCATGTAATTGAGAAATTTTTTCATGCGCATACACTCCAGACGTATCTCTGCAAGTTGTGGTAAGACGCGCACGTGGGCTAAATTGTACTCCGATTTAAATGAAATAAACACCATTTTAATAGTGAGAAAATTTAGATACTAATCGATACGTCACATGGCTAGTGTCAAATTAAAATATGTAATACTTATTATAAAATATAGAACCCAGGAACCCAGAATAAAAAGAAAAAGTATATATTATACCGCATTTCGAATTGAATGGCCGCGTAGAAAAAAAATAAATAATAAAGCCATTTAGATGAATTATGACCGGTACCAACGTGACACGTGGCCTTTCAGAGGCACACACCTGCGTGGCATGTGGCACCAGTCCCATTTGCATATAATTTATTACCCCTTTGAGTTACGTTAGCGCTGTACGACTTGAGCGCACACCTGCGTGCCACGTGGCCTTATTTACATATTATTCCCATTTTTTACTAGAGCGCACACCTGCGTGGCACGTATCCAGCGCACACCTGCGCCCGCTGCGACGTGGGTGGTCCTGGGCTCACTCGCCCTCCCATAAGAAATACATGGGGAAAAATGTGGGCTCACTCGCCCCTTAGACATCTACTAACTCGGTTTTCATAACAGACATTCTTGCAAATTCATCCTAATAACTACAGGAATACTACTGACGAATGGTTGATAAGAACTTAATCCAGACTCACTAACTTCATTTCATTCATACGCTATCACTGTTTCTAAATAGAATATGTAATTTTAATAATATTCGATCAGACGCCTTTTGTTAAAACCGATTGCCCATTTGAAAACAGCGCTGTTTGGATCAATATGCAACAGCCAACTATCGATATGGATACAGACCCAGCAACTGCAATGAAACAAATATTATGACCTTCTATTTACATATAAAAAAGAACATATCTTAAATTTAATATCCCAACAGTCTACAAACTTACGTGTGTGTCCCTATATTTAACTTTTCAACCACCACTACCTAGCACAAATCACTGGTGTTTGTATGTGGTAGTAGCATGGAATTTTCATATCGCACATAACATTGCTCGAGATAGCTGTGGGAGTGTAGGAGATATGGTGATTAAAAGGGGTCGATGTATGGCATTTTCATATTTCGACCGAAAAACTTGTGTGTCCCTATACTTCTACTTCCTGTCACAACTACATAGCGCAGACCATTGGTGTTTGTTTGTGGTAATAGCATCGATTCTCCCATCGTGCACTATGGTGGCTGTATCTCTATAGCTATGGGGAAGTTGGAGATGTAGTGGTTGAAAACGGTAGACCTGGGCCACTTTCATATTTCTACAAAAAAAAAATGTGTCCTATATTTCACTTTTCGGCCAATACTACCTAGCGCAGTGTTTGTTTGTGGTGGTAGCATGGGGTCAGCCATCGTGCACCATGGGGTATAGAAGTCGGTAGTTATGGTGGTGTGGGAAAAATGGTGGTTGCAACTGGTTGATCTAGGGCATTTTCCTATTTCTACCAAACATATGTGTGGCGTCATATTTAATCTTGCAGCCAGAACTACTAGATGTAGACAACGGGTGTTTGAAGGTTGTAGTATCTTGGAGTCTTATATCGTGTTCTATTGTGACTGGATGTCGGTCTGTGGGGGTGTGGTAGATATGCTGGTTGAAATTGGTGGACTTGAAATAAAAATAGACCTTTGTGTCCCTAGATTTCACTCTACACCCAAAACTTCCTAGTGCAATATAGTAGTACATATGTGCAGTTTTAGCCTCAAGTCTCCCAACGTGCACAATGCTGGAATCATACCAGTTGCTAAGGGGGTGTGGGAGTTATTGTGGTTTGAAATAAGTAGACGGATGTCGTTTTCATAACGCGACCTAAGTCATGAGTGTCCAAATTTTTCACTTTGCGGCCATACACACCCTGTGCAGATAACAGATGTTTGTATGTCGTATCGTGCACTATGACTGTTACATGTCGTTACCTGTCAATCAAAATTCTTTACAAACATGAACGAGGTCTTGGGCACCAGCTAGTGACGCCGTACACAATGTTGTTACAAGAAGGATATTAATTTGTTGTTACTGCATGTTGATATTATCCTGTGCCAAAAATATATTAATAGTTTTTATTCCATTGTTACTAAGATACCACGGGTATATTTTATTTTCTCACCTGTGTAATTGCTACTCAGATATATAATCTGACGATTTACATTATAATACTTCTATCTTACCTGTTTCATTGGGTACACGTACACTTTTTCTTGATTACTAATGCCTAATGTACGTTTTAATTATGTATTCATACCGGAAGAACAGTTTTATCTACTGGCTGTGTTGAATTTGAAATTGATTTGATTGCAACTGAACACTAACACATAGTCAGTTGGGCGTTGCACTACAGTCTGAAATACCACATGAGTTATGTTTGCTCAGGTCATTGGAGAATTGAACCCTTAATTTACAAGGCGTGATTCTCGCTTCACCATTTTTTATTTTTTTTATTTTATTATTATTATTATTTAAGGCCTTAGATTGGTTTAGTAACAGCAAAATGGATCATAACACTAGGTATCTCTACAGCTATGACTCAGAACAATAGAAGCAATCATGATTCTTGGAAGATTTGTTTAGGTGGTACACTTAAAAAAAATAAGAGTTTTTGCACCCGTAGTGGATTGACGGTCCGTACCCTGGAATAAAAAAGTGTAATCAATACCTCCTCCCCCGCAGCTCCTTACAAATGATACGACGCCCCGGCAATCGGTTTGTAATCAATACCCCCTGTAACCTAACTCATCACCACACGCTGTAATCGATACCACTCCATGTAATTGATACCCAACATCTGACCTTGAAATCGAAAGTCTCACGCAAGTAGAAATCTGTTGTAACGAATATCCACTACACTGACCTTGAATTAGATACCCGGTGCATGTAGAACCTAGCCATGCCCAAGAAACCAGTTTGTAATGGATATCTTCACGCAGGTGTTTCGGCAACCAACATAACGTCATTCTGCAGCCATGCCTCAGTTTTTAATTATAACTCTGTTTTCACCACCGTTCAATTACACCACGCGAGATTTCATTTCTACTGATTAATCCGTCTCATTATGATTTTAAAATGAAAATTAAAATGATTTTGTTGTATATATTTACTAAACTATATATCATTAAAATAAATCCTCAACTGATTTCATTATTAATTCATCTAATTAAACTAACTCTTATTACAAATAAAAAGACATTTGGTATCGTAATGATGTTCCTCGATATTAAATCATTTTTAAACTCACTTCTGGTCTTTTGTCGCATACTTTAATCAATATTCCACAACCATTTAAACTTCTTAGGTGAGCAATGAAGTTTTAGTTAGATCTTCGGGAGGAACCTGGTTCATTTCTCGACGATTCATATTTTCCTAAAGCACTGTAAGGAAATACTGTCGTGGTTCCTTTTGAAAACGCACACTTCGTTAGCAGTAGTCGAGTATATCTAATGATCACAACAAATAATGAAGAACGTTATAACGTGACCGTGCATTGTGTTGCTTTAGTTTTTCCTTTGCTCAGATGACTACCGCTTTATGCATGGTGGGCAGGAGACAGAGTTTGTGAGAATGTTCGTAGCTAGTAAAACTATCATAGTTATATACTAACTGTTATTTAAAGATAAATGAGATCCCACAAAAACAATTCTTGTAAAAATAGGCCAAGTCTCGTGTTCGTGCAGTGACAAACAGTTATGAGATCTTCCTCTGAGCCAAGTCTACACTTTTCAGTGTATATTGACTTCACTTTATGAAACAGAACGGTTTCTCTCGGTATCATAGATCGTTTATTTAGGATAAAAAATCTGATAACTTGGCCACTATGCATGTCATAATTTGAACTTAAATTAAGGGCATAATATATATACTTGTCAAATTCGAAAAAGAGCTATGGAAATCTTGGCCTTTACGTATTTATAAGTCTGTGTACGTTAACTAAAACATGGCATGCATAATGGCCAAGTCATCAGATTTTTTATCCTAAATAAACGATCTATGATACCGAGAGAAACCATTCTGTTTCATAAAGTGAAGTCAATATACACTGAAAAGTGTAGACTTGGCTCAGAGGAAGATCTCATAACTTTTTGTCACTGCACGAACACGAGACTTGGCCTATTTTTACAAGAATTGTTTTTGTGGGATCTCATTTCATTTTGTAAGTTTATCGCTTATCCTGAATCGCCGCTCAAATGTAATGATTCCACTTGAAAATCGTTTAATAGGTACATTTCAGATTTTAAGACATAAATATACTTTACCAACAATGCCCCGATCTCTGAAAACAATTGATGTGACCAGTAGCCGAGCAATGCAGATTGCCGCTGGATTAACTACCACCATAAATAAATTACTAGTAACTTCCAAACTAAGCATAAAGCCCAAAGTAAAAATTAAGATGTCACTTAAAATTGCTTATCTCTTTGCATTAAAAAATTCTCAGCCATGTAGCTTCATCGGGAGAAAAGCAATTAAGCCGCAAATATGTGCCAGAATATTTCTTATTTGGGATTTTAATTAAATAAATACGGGAGAAAACTCCAATATTAGACTTTTCTCATGATATTGGGGTGAAATCATATATGTGTACCAAATTACTTGTTTCTGGGATGGCTGAAGGTACAGTGCAATTATGATATCGGGGTGTTGTGGTCAAAATAAAATTTTGAATTTCAATAACTTCCAGAATAAGAAAGGCAAATAAGTAACATTTAACACATTAGTTTAACTTAGTAAGATCACTCTACAATTGAAATCTGAAGTGTATAAAGTTATTAGGGTAGGAAGCGTTTTCACGTTAGGGGTAGGTAAGGGGCAGAAATATGGAAATTTACGAGTTGGTTGGTATGTGAATGTGTGAGTAAAATTTTATCTGTGTAACAAATTTCAGCTTTCTGTGGCTACGGGAAGTGCCTTAGAGTTTTGATGATCATCAGTCAGTCAGTGAGTAAATGAGTGACAAAATCGCTGTAGTTTGCATCCTAACAACAACCGAACCGAAGACCAGTATCGAAATAAAATTTATTACGTTTCCTAAGATTGCTGATATCTATGCATAACAGAAATTAGAGACATGTAGCATAAATACGACGGAAGAAATTCAGGTTCAAAAATGGCCCAAATCGCTTCGAGAAAAGGGTAGGCAGTGCCGCCGTCGACTCGAATCCTTGCACTCAAATTATTAATGCGGAATTAGGTCTCTTGTTTTTGTTACGTATTGACGACTTAGTGGCTATACCAATAACAATGGAATTTGACAAGGAAATACTGTGTATCTGTAGGAAGGACACCGGAAATATTTTTTTCCGTATGAATAACAGTTGTATCCACGAAATTTTTAGAACTTATCGAATGGTGACGTGTGTTAGTTTGTAATGATACATCGGTTGCTCAAACTGTGCTTCTCGCGCGATTTGTTAGTGTATGATTTGTTATTAAATTTCGTTTAGAGACAAACCGTATTATTTACTATAGAGTTCGATTTGCTCAGCACTGTACTATTATTTTGTGTCTGCTTGAAAGTTTCTGGCACCAGTTTTATTTTGTCTTCTTTTTTGACATGCCTTGCGGGTGTAAACCTAGCCTAGCAGAGCACGAGCAGCTAAAGTTATTAGAACCCAAGAATTGGATGCTCACGCTAAAGTAAGAAGAAAATACCAAGCTGAATTAAAACTGCCATTAGTTAAATAACCCCCCCCCCCCCCCAACACACACACACACATCCCCGAACCCCGCACCTTCTTTTGTTGGAAATTAATTCTCTTCATGAGACAGGTTCGACGGTTTGAGCATACTGATTCATCCAGAACAAAGTAATTAACCTGCAAATATGTACCGGAACGTTTCACGCTTGGGTTTCCATTGAATAAATATAAGGAAAATCAGCAATATCATTACCAACAATGCCCCAATCTCTGCAAACAATTAATGTGCCTAGCAATGAGCATTGTCGCTGGTTTAACTACCACCTCAAATAAATAACAAATAACTTACAAACTAACCATAGGAACAAAGTAAAATTTAAAGCTTTTGTTAAACTTGTTTGCCTCTATATAGTATAGAAATGTCAGATTTATAGCTTAATCCGGAGCAAAATAATTAAGCCGCAAATATGTGCCAGAATTTTTCATGTTTGGGATTATAATTAAAATATCTGATACCCGCGAATTCATACGCGTGGATTAAGAATTTCTTTTCCAGAATTGAATATAGCAAGTTTTTGGTAACGAAGGATTGGTCCCTAACAACACCGAGTCGGCATAATATGACAGGAAAGCCATCACTATATCATTCTACCGTCGAACCTATCTCATGAAGAGAATCAATTCCCAGCATATTTAAAAAAAAAAAAAAAAAAAAAAAAAAAAAAAAAAAAAAAAAAAACGCAGGTGTTGGGATGAGGGGGGGGGGTGTTAACTAACGGCAGCTTTATTTCAGATTGGTCTTTTCTTCCTTCTTCTGCATGAGCATCCGATTCTTGGGTTCTAATCTCGTAACTTTAGCTGCTCGTGCTCGGCTAGAGCTACAACTTAAGCCATTTTACGACCGCAAGGCATGTCAAAAAAGAAGACAAAATAAACTGGTGTCAGAAACATTTAAGCAGACGCAAAGTAATAGGACAGAGAAAATCTACATCTATACTAAATAATACGTTTTTTTCTCTAAACGAAATTTATTAACATATATTCACTAAGATAATGCGCGAGAATGCACACCTTGAGCAACCAACCTAACATTACAGACTAACACACACATCCGTCATCTCCGTCACCATTCCATAAGTTCTCAAAATTTCGTGACTACAACTGTTAATCATACCGAAAAAAAAAAATGTTCTATACCCTCCCTACAGATTTTCTTGTCAAATTCCCGTCATTACCGGTATAGGCATTTAGTCGTCATAACGTAACAAAGAGATAGACACTTACTTCCGCATTTATAGTATTATTACTGCAGATTCACACACACACTGACTGCTAATCACCCCTGAGACGGTCAATATAACGTAAAAAAGTGTACACCTACAAGCATTGCAAGACTACTTACTATTTTCCTCGCATTGCACCCCTAAATTTGTGATATCTATAGTTTAACATTCAATCCGAATAACCGACGGTCCAGGCGTGACTCTTACAATCAAAAACAATTTTTAAAATCTTTGCCTCCATTGGGAATTGATCCAGTGGTACAAACATCAGCAATCAAGCGCCTTAACCAACGGGCCACCAGCCCACAATAGTATATGGAACTACAGAGTCTTCCACATCCTAAACGTGGGTCTATGTTCGGTTCGGTAATTTTTCAAATTTACGTGACAATATGACTAGAAATTGTTCAACCAAATATAGACAAGTATTTTTCTCCATGTTTCAAAGGAAAAGTGTGCAAATTTTCATCGAGATCGGATGAAAACTATGGATTTGTATGAAGAATAAACAAACAAATATTTATCTTTTTATATATAGATAAATACGGGGAAAAGCTCCAATATCAGATTTTTCTTACGATTTAGGGATGAAACCATATATGTGTACCAAATTACTTGTTTCTAGGATTACTGCAAGTACAGTGGAATTTTGATGTCCGGGTGTTGTGCCGAAATAAAAATTTTAATTTCAATTACATCAAAAGTAAGAAAAGGAAAGAAGTGTAATAAAAAACTTTAGTTAAACATATTAAGCTCACTCTACAGTTAAAATCTGAGCTTTTATAAAGTAATTAGGGTAGAAAGCGATTTCACGTTAGGGGTAGGTAAGGGGGTAGATATATGAACATTTACGAATTTCAGACTTTTCTTATAATATGTGGGTAAAATTTTATCTGTGTACCAAATGTCATCTTTCTACGGCTACGGGAAGTGCCTTAGAATTTTGATGATCATCAGTCAGTCAGTGAGTGAGTGAGTGACAAAATCTCTGAAGTTTGCATTCGAATAACATACCAACTAAGAAAAGTAACATAATAAAACTAAGTACGTTTTCTAAGATTGCTGATATCTATGCATAACAAAAATTTGAGATATATAGCATAAATACGACCGAAGAAATTGAGGTTCAAAAATGGCCCGAATCACTTCGAGAAAAGGGTAGGCAGTGCCGCCGTTGACTCGACCTGTCGGGTGCACTGCCGTGCACCCAAATTAAAGAAAATATAACAATGCCAACCTAGACTATGGTCTACATCTACATCTACATCCATACTCTGCAAGTCACAACCATTGTGGTTGGCAGAAGGTGCTAAGCAAAAATCCTAAACCTGCGCATTCCAATCCCGAATAACGCTAGGGAAGAAAGATTACATAAAAGCATCTATACGGCATCTTATTTCTCTAATCTTATCCCTCCGGTCAGTACGAACTAAATAGGTTGGCGGAAGAAGTATGTCATTGTATCCGAATTGTTTTTTTTTTTTTTCGCATATTCTGCAATAAATTCGAACGCAAGCTACGTCGCCTGACACTATTGTTCTATACGCTATCTCCTTTGTGTGAGCTTTACAATTCCTCAAAATAAGACCTATGAATCGCAATTTAGAATTCGCCTTACCTACGAAGGAAGTTATGTGCATGTCCCATTTCATGTCGCTTTGTACTGTCACCCCCAGATACTTCAGGGAATTAACCGTGTCAACAGCTGTATTGTTTATTTTGTACTCGTGTACAAACTGATTCTTTTTGTTACTTATCCTCATTGCCTTGCACTTTTTACATTTAAGTGTAAATTGCCATTTACGGCACCAGTCGAAAATAGCATCCAAATCGCGCTGAATTTCTAAACAATCGTCGGAGCATCTTATTTCCCTATAGATAACTGCATCGTCGGCAAACAATCGCAACCAGCATCGGACGTTATCACCTAGATCGTTTATAAATATTAAGAAAAGAAGTGGTCCTATTACACTTCCTTGAGGAACGCCCGAAGTAACATTTATCTTGAAGAGGCTTCCCCGTCGACAACGACATACTGTGATCGATCTGTTAGAAAAATCACGTATCCACTCGCAGATCTGAGCCGAAATACCGTAAGCTCGAATCTTCGCTAAAAGTCGGTTGTGTGGCACAGAATCAAAAGCTTTCTGAAAATCCAAGAAAACTCCATCAACTTGCGAACCTGCATCGATAACTTTCATTATGTAGTGGGAAAATAGGGCCAATTGTGTTTCACGCGATCTCTTCTTCCGAAATCCGTGATCTAGAAACCTCACAATGTTCGAGCATATGACATGCTCCAGAATTCTGCTGCAGACAGATGTTAGAGATATAGGTCGATAATTCCTAACATCACTCCGATCTCCTTTCTTAAAAACGGGAATTACCTGGGCTATTTTCCAGCTAAAAGGTACTTTTCTCTCTTCTAGTGATTTACGGAAAATATCTGACAGAAATGTTTCAATTTCCTCCGCGTATTCAGAAAATACTCTTACCGCTATACTGTAGTAATACCAGAGGTCTTACTTGAGTATTTTATACACTTGTTTGGGGTTGGGATGGAGGACAGACGAGCGAGCAAAATTAAGCAACATTACGAGAGCCACAACCTGCAAGTAGAGCACGATTCAGCGATTCGGCAATTGTCAGGCGCCGAAAAGAGAACGCAAGCTGGCATTATGACCGAATGCAGTTAGCTGATGTCAGAGTTTGCCCTCTCCAAAGAGCTGGAGTGGAGTGGGGGTTGTCATAGTAAAACCTTGAGCACAGCTAGCTAGGTCTGTCTATCCGTTGGTCGTCGTATTGTGCAGCAGCCGGGAGACGACGAAAGAAGTTACCGGGCTCCGTCCTCGGAGCGGAGCCACGGCAGCCCAAGGATGTTCTACAGCAACGCAGAAGGTAGGCTCTACTGAGATTATTTGGATATGAGACGGATAGGTTCAGTTAGGCCGAAGTTCAATGTATTTCAATAGTCCTGTCGTGTTTGGGTTAGAGATACCCATGTTGTAAGCTCGCTCTGTCTCTCCTCGTTCCCATAATGTTGGTGGGGCTTTGCAAGGCGCCACTGCACCAGTTTATCAGTTTCAGAAAGTAATATTCATAGTAAATGTTATTCACAGCTAAATTCCATGTATGTGTAAATATGTGTACAGAACCTTCAGAACCTGGTGTAAATAAATATTCATCAGTGATTAGCCCTGATTTCCAAGTAATAATCCTATCACAAGACTCATATCCGAACAATCCGTCGATTTTCATGTAGACGCTTATCCATGCCTCCCTATGGCAATCTGTCCTTGTCTCACCGCTCGGCTGGACAGAGTGACTGTGAGGGTCATCCCAAACGGGTGGCAGCCAAGTCACTACAATACCATCGGGACCCGGCGCATTACTCCACTTCAGGAGTTTTAATTGTTTTACAATTCCTACGCTATCAATTTCTATGGAATCCATCTCTAATTCCACACGATGTGGTAAAGTAGGGATGTTTTCCATGTTTTCGTGCTTGAATAAATTTTTGAATTCTGCGTTAAATACGGTAGCCTTGTCGCGGCTTTCTTCAACTTCCCGTCCGTCTTTTATTAGAACTTGCTTATTGTTCCCACTACAACTAACTTTTTTTACATACGACCAAAATTTCTTAGGGTTTTCAGTGTGGCTCTTAGAGTGAGAAATGTCACGAAAGTTATTAAAGGCCACACGCATCGCATTCTTAACACGTCCCCTTATCTCATCTAACTTATCTAAATCAGTCTGATGCATCGTCCTTTTTGATCGTGCATGTATCTTCCTTTGCCTCTTGAGTAACCTTTCAACGTCCCGTGTGTACCATGGGGGATCGTTCTCTACCCTGATTGTCCGTTTCGATATATGCAAGTTCATACCTTCCCCGACTATATGTAGGAATCGATGCCATCTCTCTTCAACGGTGCCTCCTGCAACTAAGAAGGTATGTTAGTAATGCCTCAAATACGCTCTAAAACACTCTTTTGAAGCCTTTTCGAATCTGTAACGATCCTTTCGTTTCCGTTTTGCACGTCGTTGTTAGTTTTACTGTAGCAATTACAGCTTGGTGATCACTTATTCCATCGGAGGTAGAAATATTAATGAATAATTCAGGTCTATTTGTAACGACTATATCCAAAATATTTTCGCTACTGTTGAGGCATCTCGTTGGTTCAGTTACGGGCTGCTCAAGATTGTGATCTGAGAAGTGGTCACGAATGATTTCGCAAGCTGCTTTATCCCTGCCCCCAGTCACGTGAACGTAATTAGTCCAGTCGATATCCGGCAAGTTAAAGTCACCACCTAACTTTATCGTATGGTCTGGAAATTGCCGAGCTATATTATTTTCATTATTTCTTAAGGCCTCGGCAATATTTACGCTTGCATCTGGTGGACGATAGAAGGAGCCTATCACTAGTTTTGTCGTAGCAACGTTGAGCTTGATCCATATGATTTCGCAGACAGTGTCGACATCTATTTCGATACATGGTTGGTACTTACTAACAGCTATAAATACGCCACCTCCTTGGGAATGCAACCTATCCATACGGAAAATGATCATACTATCATTAAAAAATTCGGCGGAACTTATATCCGATTTTAACCAACTTTCTGTGCCTATTACTATATCAGCATCTGTACTACGAATAACGTTTTCGAGTTCAGGCTGTTTATTATAAACACTTCTGTAGTTAATTACTAGAACTTTTAATTTTCGAGATTCTTTTAAGCTACCCCTAACTCGCGGTGCTGAATTTATCTTGGCTGGCCGCAACTGCATGTTTCTTCAATGAGTTATTGAAATTCATCTACATCTCACACATTTCTAGGGTAGAATATAGATTTATGGGTGTTGCAATATTCCCAACGGTCATCATATAACTAGGTGAAACTTTCTAACGAATTTGTATGACTAGCTATGTATTGAGAATTTGATTTTTGTGTCTCCATTTTATGATTCGATAGCTTGTAACACAAATGGCATTTACTTTCTATTACTATAAAGGCGACTCAAATAATTATAGATCTTTCAGGGCCAGAGTGACTCACTGCATCAAGCGGCTGACTGGAGATAGAAAGGTCCCCGGTTCGAATTCCTGTATCGGGGTGGATACTTACAGCACTGTAACCAGACATATCTTGCTGTTAAGTGTTCCATGGTTTGTTTTATAAACTGCAGGTTCCTTTGTAAGTTAAGGTAGTAGGAACTAGCCACCCTATCTCCAATATATCTCCTTCAGGAATGGTTAAACCAGATACTTAAGACTCACTTTTACTTGTGCTCGCTAAAAGTTGTGTAGCTGTTTAGAAAATAGATGATAATTTGGATTATCAGCAGCCGACTCACCGAGCTCAGACTATAAATCCTGAGGGGATTAAAATTAAAGGATTTCGATTTCAGTGAATTATGAATGAAAAGAAAATCAATAATTTGGTGCAACAAATAACAGGAAGCGCTATTTGTTTAACAGTAAATTAGAAGTGCATGTTAATCTTGAAGAACAGATTATTGTTAAAATTCTTATATGAGAAAACACGAGATCTCGAAAGGCTAAAGAACGGTTTGTTGAGGAAATTCCGTCATCTGTTCGATATCCGGCACAGTCTTACAGTCAAGTTTTCTACCATTTTCCAAAATCCTCGAGACGAGTACAGGAATAATTCCAGTGCATTACATTCATCCACGTTTAAATTATCGAACCTGGTAGGTGAGTTTTTAATATTTGGGACTGTAATACAGGAGATCGCTGGTTCTTTCCTCAATGCATTCCATTCGTCTTGTTTTCACAGTTATTTCTTATTTGCCGATGTGAATATCTAGCCTAATGGGTGAATTTTTAAATAAAATTAACGAATAAGAAATTGTTGGCGATATATATTATAGTGAATGCAAAGAGATGACTGGCTCATGATCAGCAAATTCAGTTCTGAAGAAGGGAAGTTAGAGTAATATCTCCTCCATCAAACAGTCTACAAACTTTACCAAACAAGGTTTTATATTCGTGGTGTAGTATCTCTTAAGATCACTACGAAAGATTTTACACATTCTTATTTCTAACAATTTGAACTTTAGTTATATCATGGTAAAGACAGTAACAATATTATTATAATCGAAAACGTTCATCAGACGATGAAAGCTAATAGGATCATAGAATACCGAGCTTGATGGTTGGGCAGTAACGTTCAAATCTAACATTCGCGAGGATATGCAGCATGGTTTTACAGTCAGGATTTCTTTCGTTTCCCAAAAATCATTCGAGCGAGTGTTAGGATCATTCCACTGCATTCTATTCGTCCTCCTTTCAGAGTTATTTATTTTTTTTATAAGGTTACCTAACATCGAGCCTCGTGGGTGAGTTAATAACGCTGGGGACTGTTATGCAGGAGGGTGAGGGTTCCATTACCGGTCCGGCTGTTCATTAGTATCTGTTGTAGTAGTACTTTAGACACAAATAGTCGTTATCGCCTAGAGTAACTGCTAACACCTCGGCAACGAAGAAAACGTTTGGCGGTATTTGTGCCGGTAGGAAGGGATAATTTTTTATTCGTAGCCATGTGAGACCACATTTTCTTGTTTATTTGGCGTGGAATCCTTGAATTGTTATTCACATTAAAATGCAACAGAGTTTCGATTTTCCACAACCTCCGTGTATGTCGTGGCTAACAAGCTCTCAGTATTCCGTTTCGGCATGGGCAGAGAAGCCCTTTAATACTTTAGTTACTGTAAATAGGTTATCAGGTTCAGCTCGCCATAGAGGCGTGGACCCCACCGCGATCGCCGTATTCCGATAACTTTGTGCGGGTTTTCCGGATTTTTACCTCCTAAAGAACGGGTTTTACTTGCCATACGTGGCTGCTGGGTACGGTGAGGGCCCCCATCGCTTCGGCAAGCTATAGCATATTTAGTTTTCAGAGGCTTATTGACATCATGTGAACTGCACGGACATTTTGAGTAAACTGCGCAATTAACTGTAATTTTCTCTAATCTAACGTATTTTAACGAAAGATTGCACACAGTTTAATGTACTATAGTAAACTGAGTTTAATGTACATTCTGATAGGTCGTAAACCTACTGATGATAGTGGTTTTGACATTGATTTGTGTGTCCGTGAATGTGTCTGATAAGTTATATCACCACCTATGATCTAATACATTGAGTTCTATGAAGCACATTTCCGTTGTTTTAATCCTTTGCACACTTTGTAAGCTACCACTGCTATCTTCACTATCCTGGCAGCGGTAAGCCAATATACAATATCCCTACCACGCTTATAACAGATGGCCCTTCTCTGTTTCGAGCGTTACAGCAGGTTGTTGTTTCCACTCGTCTCTTTAATAAAAATAAACTCAATTCCTTTTTTAAAAATATTTTATCGATATTGTTCCTTTTACTCCATACATCAAACCTTAATAAAGGGTATTATTATTGTTGTAAATAATAATACAATATGCACTCAACTCAATTTATTATGTATTTGTTATAGCACAGATCAAAACAAACCAAAATCTTTAGAACGTTCGTTTAGTTATTAAGGCCCTATATTCATGTATTCCAACACTCTCACATTCTCCGCATTCATACATGTCGAGGATGTTGCCTCCTCATCCTATCACCGTATGCCATGTCTTTCTCGTTCGATGGCCTTGCGCGGACTGCTTTGAATGT
The DNA here is from genome assembly GCA_031002005.1 of Vandiemenella viatica. Classification (NCBI taxonomy): domain Eukaryota; kingdom Metazoa; phylum Arthropoda; class Insecta; order Orthoptera; family Morabidae; genus Vandiemenella; species Vandiemenella viatica. The sequence continues at coordinate 16,692,236 of CM061918.1, forward strand.
AATGTAGCTGTTACGAGTGTATTGTACTACGCGGCAAGTAGTTAGTTGGCGGGTCTTTCTTGCGCGCAGTAACAATAGATACTCCAACTCCAGAACAAGGCTGCAATATTACTATTGGAGTTATTAATATATTAAACAGAAAATTTGTATTTATCTTTGAAATAAACAACTGTATTTAGCAATATTATTGATCGGGGTGGCTGGCTACATGTGGCATATATATCACTGGACACACTTGTCTCTGATCGAAATATGAAAACGTCCTGCGACAACCAATTTCATCACATCTCACACACCCAGATAGCTACCGCAATGACACCACTATGGTGCAGGTTGTGAAACTTGAGGTTAACGCCAAACACAATTTTCAACCACCATATCTACCATATCCCCACAGCTACCGACATACATTCACCATCGTGAACGGTGAAAACCTCGAGGCTTTTAACACACACAAACGCCCATGGTCTGTACTTGGTAGTTCTGGCAATAAGTTAAAATTAATAGGAAAATGCTCTACGGCGATCAATTTCAATCACCATATCTCCAACACCGCTACACCTACATAGCTAATGACATCTAACCACCAAAGTGAACGACGGGAGACTAAAGGCCACTATCACACAGAAAGAGAAAGCCCAGTGTTATGCGCTATGCAATTGACTTAGCAAAGTGAAATAAACAGACACACATGTCTTTGGTCGAGATGCGAAAATGTCCCTGATCGACCAATTTCAGCCCCCATATCTCTCACACCCCCACAGCTACCGAAATTTGGCCAACATTGTGAATGATCGGTGTCTCCATGCTACTACCACACATAAACAACAATGTTCAACGCTATATAGTTTTGGCTGAAAAGTGAAATGTAGGGACACACACGCCTTTGGTCGAAATGTGAAAGTGCCCAAGGTCTACCAATTTTAAGTAACATATATCCAACTGTCCCATAACTACCAACATGCAACCACCATTGTTCTCAATAAGTGACTCTATGCTACTACAACCAACCAATACCAATGGCCTGCGGTAAGTAGTTGTTCCAGGAAAGAGAAGTACAGCAACACACAAATCTATGGTCGAAATATAAAAATGCCCCACATCGACCACCTTTAACCACCATATCTATCACACCCCCACAGATATCGGCATTCGGTCAAAGTTGTGCACGATAAGAAACTCCGTGCTACTACCACGTACAAACACCAGTGATCTGTGCTAGGTAGTAGTGGCTGAAAATTGAGATATATATATAGTATATATATAGATTAATCTAATACACGTCCATTAATACAATAAAATACGTCATGGAATGTTGTACCCAGCGGCAAATTGAATTTGTCCCGACGCTGGTTAAATACATTTATGATGAGAGATTAATTTTATTTTACGTATCTTAACTGTTCCTCTGTTGTGATATAGTAAAAAATCATATATTTTCCAGTTATACAACTTTTATATGACATCACGATAATCATCACTAATCTCGCCTTTGATAAGGAATAGTGTCTATGATCGTTTGATTCTTTTACAACTCTATACACAATAACTGGTGATTTCAGGACGTTTCCCCATATGTGAACTTTTATGAAAGGGATAATAAGCCCAAAGAAACAAGAAAAGGAAATATTATGTACAAACGTTCTTATACAAAGGCTCATTTCATATATTGTGCAAAATAATTTACTTAGACACAATCTCAGCGTTATGTTAATAAAATAAATGAATTATTAGCAATCCTAGCTAAAGACACAGTTTTGTGGTTGTTTATAAGGAATACTATATACAACTAAAGAAATTAATTAATAATCGTTAGAATTTTAATATTTAAACTTTACGAATTATCATCAAAAACTGGTTTTAGTTCGTTGAAAAAAAATAATTAGAATAGTTTGTAATAAAACACAATCTTTAAATATTTTAAAAATCAATTTATTTAATTTGCTTTTTATCAGATAAAAATAATTTCTTATTCGAATTTTTTCTCGTTTTCTCCAGTTTAACATAGATGAATTTTTAATATTACTAATTCTGTCGTAAGCAAATCTTCTATTTAATGCTAGGCTTTCTAAAGTTTTTACTCTTGATAACGCAACATATATTAAACCTACAGACGTTTCTTTGTGTCCAAAATCTACAACAACTTTATTCAATGTTAAAGTATGAGCTGTGTTATTCCAAAAGCTAATTGTATTTGTTTTCTTGAATAAATGATATAGCATATTATTATTATTATTATTATTTACAAAATTTGGTTGTGGTGGTAACTGGAAAAAAACTTATTTTCATAAGTTAAATTAAAATAAGTTTCGAAACTAACCATTATCACTCCTGGCATTTTATCAGGTGGACTTAGATTAATATCCTGAATACAACCTAAATTTCCATTCACTAATCCTTTTCTGGCCCATAATTTAGAACGTAACACAACTTTAGATCCAGCAGACAAAATTATAATAGGTTCTTGTTCACCTAATAACTCAGCTCTTGCTGATTTAACTGCAGAAGAATTTTGAACAACTGGAATATAATCAACAGGTTACACAATCCTTTTAATTTTCGATGATTAAATTCTTTTACATCTTTAGTTGTTGCAAATAGTTTGATACTATTGTTCGAAAACTTGTTTCTGTCATGGAAAAGTTTGTAGAAAACGTGTAATTGTTTTTTTTATAGTCTTCAACTTTACTCTCGCCATTCCTAATACGATTAAGTACATCTCGAAAGATTTGTTTAGAATCATTTTGTCGGAATCGTACTGATAACAAAACAATATTTTTGAATACTTGATTTCAGTAACAATTTCCCTTGTATGAATTCATTTCCTTCTGTTCTGTAAAGTGATCTGTCATCAACAGGCGATAATTGTTTGATATCCCCCCAAAAAATACATATCCAATTGCAACGATATTACATTAGTATAGGGTTATTAAAGTTTATATTATATACTAGCGGCGTTTATGCTAACTAGTTCACGTTGTTCTGATCAACTTCAAATTACTTCAGATTCTGTTTGAACACGGTCGCCATGGGTAAATACCCGAAAATAGTTACATAAAAAGTCACTCAAAGGAACCACAGCCACACAAATTAAATAAACTTTCATGAATATAGTTTTCTCATTTTTTATTACGCTAAGCAGATACAACACTCCGTCGCTAACCACAGATATATAATTCTTAATCGGACTTTGTGAATCTGTTAGCACGCTCACTAAAGATCCTTCTGACCAACATATCGTTCATTAGCATGACACAGTCAATAACCAAAAAAAAAAAAAAAAACCAAAAAAAAACGCGCGACCACCCGCTTTCACCATCTTTCCTCCACCGTCCAACAAGTGAACTACTGCGATATTCCATATCGCACTTGCGATATCGCGAATATCGCACATATCGATATTCATGTAATCACTCTGTGGTGTTACACAATCCACCAAATGGTTCATCTAGCCTTGTAGGAACAGCTCTTCTTAATCATAAATCAATTTTCCTCAAAAGACTGCATCCAATGATACTCATTTAATTTATATACAGAAAGCTACGCTCATGAATTTTCTCTTGATATAAGTGAATGTAAACTAAATTCTCTAAATACTTTATTTATTCCTATTAAAAGTTTGGAATATATTGTTGTACCGTATGTATTGACAGTAGTAGCACCAGTTGTCACAAGCAATTGGAAGATGGTACAAACGTTTGATTCAATCAAATAGTAAAATAATTAATTAATGTACTTTTTCCAAAACCTGCTTTCCCTTGAATAACAATTCTTTGAATTAGAAGATTATGTAGATAATTAAGTCGTTTTTTAAATATATTTATCTTGTTGTCCATAAGTGAAAAACAATATTCGTTTGTTTGTTACGTTGAGTATAAACATTTCTCTGATTACTTGCCATTTTTTTATTTTCAGTAAAATGTTATAATATATTCATTAACTGTCCATTTGAAATAGTATGCCAATTATATTTGATATCGATTTCTCTTCTACCTAGATCCACGTATGACTGATTATTATTTGGTGCAGCGGCTATATTCATGCAGTTGCATGGTTGATTTACTTCTGTTTGGTATATTTTTTCGCTAATTATGAAGCTACTAGTTGATTTTTACATTGTTTGTACAATTAAGCTTGCAAATCTTGGTCATATTTCCAGGTGCTATTTAGATCATTCAATTGTCGCCAAGCAACATGCAACACAACTAGTTATTGGTAAAAAAAAAAAAAAAAAAAAAAAAAAAAAAATTACCAGAGTTTTGATTATTTTTTGATATAAGACAAAAGGGACTTTTTAGTAACATAATTTATACCATTTTTATATATTAAAAAGATCATTTAAGGATATATTTTCAAATTCCATTGGTCGTTGCTGATATTTATTCAAAGAACTGGAAATAGAAATGCTTCCATATAAGGTTCATGTCAACGTGTTCCCATGAATTTTCTGATAAATTAACGGCTACAAATTCACCAGATGATTGAAACTTCTTGAGCAGAGTAATCACCTTCAGCGCACATTATTATTAAAAAAAATTGAATTACATATTTAACATTAACATTATTGTAAGATTCTTGCACTGTTTGTCTAGTAAAATCTTTCATTCCTACTGATCTAGGTTCAGATTTGCTAGAATATTTAACAATATATTTAAGAACAACAGGTATATTTAAGAACAGCACGTATAGAAACAATAGCTTTCGCTTCGATATTTTCTCTCCAAATTTGGGGACTATGACTATTTAAACATGAATTGTTTCTTTTTTAAATATATTATAATAAATCGTGAATAAATTGAACCTTAGTTTCATTAACACATTCTTTGAGATACATAAAACGACCAGTAAGTTAAGCAGAATTATTTTTATTTCTCTGACATTATGATCGAAATTGTTGAATTATAATATATATACAGGGTGATTACAATTAAAGTTTCAGTTTCAAAACGCTCTAAAAAACGAACCACTGATTAGAATGATGTCAAAATTCAACGGCGTATGTTTGATGAAGGGGGAAAGAACATGAACGGCGATTCTGCACCAGTAGCTCTGCAGAAGTTCAGGACCCTCAAGGGTTAGACCGATAACTGTAATGGGTCTGATGAAAATGATGAAACAATTCGAAAATTTCGGTTCGATTAATGCGCAGTCTGGTAGAGGAAGGAAAAGATGTGATTCGACGGTTGTTGAAGAAGTGGAAACAGCAGTTCAGGAGGCGTCGAGCGGTGGTGTGCAACCATGCAGTGCACGGAGAATTGCCCGAACATTGGACAGGCCTGTTTGCATGGTGCATAACATTCTACGAAGCATCCTGCAATGCTATCTGTACAAAATTTGCCATGTGCAGGAGTTGTTTCCTTCTGACCTGCTTTGAAATATCTTTATCGTATGGATGTGGACAATGATTGGCAGTGAAAAATTCTGTGGACAGATGAAGCCCATTTCCATCTGACGGGATATTTTTTTACGATTTGTCATTTCTATACAAAATCCTGATGCGTATAGCGCCATCTGTCACTAAAATTTGGAACTATATTTTTTTTGTTCATGTTCTTTCCCCTTCTTCAATAATACGCCGTTCAATTTTGACCTCATTCTAATCAGTGGTTCGCTTTTTAGAGCCTTCTGAAACTTAAACTTTAATTATAAATAACCTCTATAAATCAGATATCAAAGGATTAGAATTCCGTTTGAAAAAATTAATGAAATGACGTTACACTCATTCTTCAAACTAATTCTATGATATAACATTATTTGAGCTAAAAAAAATACAATACTTTTACCGGTACTATATTTGTTAGATTGGACCTTAACGTTTTACCTTATCATCACAGCCGAATAATAAATGGACTTACATTAAATAAGTTATAAACCTGACGAAACTGCAATTTATAAATAAGTAGCTGTTACCCGCAAATTAATACTCGTGGACTTGAAGTTGTACTCCTAGAATTGGATGTATGATAGGGCGCCGTAAGTTACGTGAAAGGTATCACAGGTGCATGGAATGCGGATGATAAAAAGGGAAAGCCATCATCATACTAATATACATTCTAACCGGCCCTGGCAGTGTAGTGACTAGCGCGCTGGCCTCGCATTGCAAGGACCGCCGGTTCGAGTCCGGCCTCGGGCATCGGTGGTTTTAATTGAGTGTTGTGTTCGTCTTGTGCTGTCCTCACTGTAGTGTTCATAAAATCATAATGAAAACCTGATACCACAGTTGGTACAAAAACAAATTGGAGCTGTCTATATTGTCGCAAAGACCGCGCCTTATTTTTTTTTTAAAGTGACTGCGAGATAATCAAAGCCTAAACGACGATGTATCATTATAGAAGCCTACACACGTCATCCGACTTTATGTCACCCTCGGTTAGTTTACAAAGCTACATGACAAATAAAAATGTGAGTTAACCCGAAAAATATATCATGTGTCCTTCCGAAACATACATGGTACTTTCATGTCTATATTTCGTCAAGATCGGTTGAGTCGTGAAAACATAACGCATTTATAATGTTAGTGTAGATTTGCGCTCTATGTTTAGTTCGTTTTTATTGACTTAGATGTCATTAGAGGCGGGAAAGTACACGGGGTACGGAACGGGGTGGGAATCTCCTCTTACCGGAACCATCCCTGCATTCGCCTGGAGTTATTTGGGGAAACCATGGGAAACGCAAATTTTAATGGCGGGGACTAAAACCCACGTCCTTCCCAATGAGAGACCACCGCTTACTCACTACGTCTTTCTGCCACTGCTCTCAACACCTAGACTTCGAAATAAAGTTCGGCATTGACGTAATTTCATGGCTAAAAACGGGAAGTCATGACTTCAGACCATCCTACCTCAATCTGCTTCAAAAGTAACGCCGAGAACCAAGTCCTAAAAGTGAGTTTATATCATTTTTCCTTATTTTTCGTTCGGATTAAGTCTAATCGAAAATAACGGGAATTTGGGTAATTTCTATAAATGAATATAAGTTCTCGGAAAGTAATAGTCTTTGAGAAACGGAAGAAAACGTGATTTTAGGAATAGACGTATATTCCAATAACCACATATAACATGGTAATGTAGTTTAGTGGTAATGAGTAGATCCTAGATAGACATTCTAAGGCACCAAGCTTGAATGCATGTATATTTCGTATCAGATATAAACACGAAGATAGTTGCCCGATTTCGCGGATTCAATCACGATTCACAGTTTAGTGTTCAATCTGCTAACTGCACCAGTTTTCCGCCCCATGTTGTCTGATAAATAGTATCCAGCCAAATTTCATCCGGTGCGAAATTTGTTCTTCAATGCGAATGAGGTATGCTTTTCCCATGGATGTTCTTGCAACTAGGTGCGTTCATTCACTGTGTTTCATGCAGGAATTGATAGAATATTCTGTTATAATTACTCTGTTCATATCACAATACTGTTTCTTCGGCGTCTTGTTGAAATTATTTCCCCCATATTTGGTTGAAAAAGATTTCATTCCCAATTAGAGTCAGAATCAGCTTCCGTAAAAATGTTGTTTGTACGTAACAAAACTCAAATTGCGTTTTTTTTTTTAAAAATATTGTTTAATAGCTTTATACTTATTGGCCACACAGCCAGCCGCTGTATACAATAGCGTTTTCAATTAATTACTAGCTTAACATATTTACCTACCTCTAAATTGAGATTGTGTCTTCGTATTATGTATCCCTAATTACGTCCGAAAATAAATGCGTCATGAAGAAAAATCAAAATCGGATCACCAAGTAATCATCTTGAAACTAAAATAGTTATTCGCGGAAAGATTAATGCAGCTGTCTATGGACACTTTGTAACCAGTACTGATTTTAACTTGAACTAAAAATTGCCTGAAGTTGATTGTCAACTGTTATCAACGTTAGAAAGAACCTTAGTGATAAGCCTGACATAGATGCATTTCAAAATGACTCTAATATTTCAGAAACCAAAAGTTCTATAAAAGTTTATGTTACTTTCAGAGAAATGTCAAATACCCTGTTCCATCGTCCGCGTACAGCGGTTTCAGCCAGACAGGTCGCTAATTGCAGAGACAATAAGCGCCATCACAACTGTTTCCGGGGAGGAGTAAGTGGCCCTCTAATTCCCTGCAATCCAGGCCGCTGTATGTAACAGACCTCGAGCCGGTAAGAACCGTGTCCCCGCAGATTTACACAGTTCCATCACGAGTACCACGGCGGTTTAATGTTCGTGTCTGCAGGAAGCTAGTCCGCAGTATCTTTTCAGTTCCGATCAAACAAGAATGCGAGGGAAGTGAATAACTTTTGCCTGTTCCATCCATTTTGTTCCTCTGTTTTCTTCTAAATTCTTAACCCTAGTGATAATGATCTTGCATATTAACTCTGTAATCTATCATCTTCATGTTCCACCAGGATGGGTAGATATTCATGGACAATTAGAGCAAGTTAACTTTTTTCGTAATTAGTTACGTCAACTTTTGAATTAAGTAATTTCGTTCATTTAAACCACGTTTAGTACTGTCAACTGAATTTCTACTACATCAGATATGTAACAACTGAGACTTATGTTTCCATGAAAAAATATTATTTCCGACGTTTATATAGAGTATAAATCTATCACAATTCCCTTGACGCTAAAATTTCATTTTATCCGATTTTGATGGAAATTTGCAAACATATACTTTCAAACAAACAGAAAAATGATGCCTCCATTTCATTTCCAAAAACGAATACACTTTTCCCCTTTCCACCTTTTTATTCTACACAAACCCACACTTTTTACCTTATTTCGATGGAACTTTGGGCACACATATTTTATTTTTTTAAGAAATAGAATAATACTATAGACATTAGTTTAAAAAAAAAAAAAAAAAAAAACAATCCCTCTCCCCTGTCTTCCAAAGAATCACCTCCTCTTCCCCCTGTCACCACATACTTAAAAAACCCACAGATATTATCAAATTTTGATTGAAATTGGCATACATATGCTTTAAACAAACAGAAAAATAATGCCTACATATGGTTTCCAAAAACGCATCCCCTCTCCCCCTTCCCACCCTTTAATTTTTCACAAACCGACATTTTTTATCCAATTTCGATGGAACTTTTTACACATACAGTAAAAAGAAATAGAATAATACTAGAGACATTTGTTTTACGAAAACCCAATCTCTCTCCTATTTAACCACTCCAAAAGCACTTCTTTTTCCCATTATTCCCCATAATTAAAAAAAACAATGATTTTATCCGATTTTGATGGAAATTGGAACACATATACTTTAAACAAACAGAAAAATACTGACTATATATGGTTTCCAAAAAAAAAAAAAAATCTTTCACCCCCTTCCCACCTCTTTAACTTTTACTCAACACACAATCTTTATCCGATTTCGATGGAACTTTGCCCTTGGATACTTATAAAAAAAAATTGAAAAATACTGTAGTCTTTGTTTTACAAAAAACCGTGTCCCTCTCCCCGTTTCCACACCTTTTTTCCATACCTTTATTTTGTCAATGTTCTTTATACAAAGCTACAGTTCGTATACTATTTGGAAGAAAGTTTATTCATGTATACTTTAAAACAAACAGAAAAATACTGTTTTCTTTAAGTTTGCCAAAGCCCAACACCACACTATCCCCCTAAACCCCTCCCCCATTAATTTCCAGTAATCTTTACCGAGCGGGGCGGTGTAACGGTTAGCGTTCTCACCTCGCATCCGGGAGGACGGCGGTTCGAATCCCCGTCCGGGCATCCAGATTTGGGTTTTCCATGGTTTCCCCAAATCACTCCAGTCAAATGCCGGGATGCTTCCTTCAAAAGGCCATGGCCGAATTCCTTCCCATTCCTTGCCCCCATCCTTGCCCCCCATCCTTGCCCCCCATCCTTTCTCGTCTCTAAAGACCTCGATGTTAAAAAGAGACGTAAAGCAGTTGCAAAAAATAAAATAAAAAAAAATCCAGTATTATTTATTGAAACCCACAGTTGTTATCTTATTTCGATGATACTTTGCATTTATATACTTCAAAATAGGAGTAAGATGCGGTTTACATTTGGTTTTGAACAACCAACTGTTCTCCCCGTTTATCCCAAACCCGCGCATTTTTGTCAATGTTTCATATACATGACCACTATTTTTATACGATACCGACGGAACTTTCACACGTATACTTTGAAACAAGGAGAAAAATACTGTCTACATTTGTTTCCCAAATCGCAACCTGTCTTCCCCTTTATTCCCTCCCCTCTTAATTTTCAATGTTCCTTACACTAACTTTACTCAATGTGAATAGAACTTTGCACATGTATAAATTAAGGCAAAGAGAAAAATGCTGTCTTTCTTTGGTTTGCAAAACCCACCGACTTTCCCTATCACTCTAATTAAGAAAAATTTACACTTGAAACCATTCAGATTTTTGGAAATATCTCTAAAACGCTGTGGAAATTATAAAAAGTAAATAGCAATATTATTAAACTACGCTGTATTTCCTGTTAAATAGCACTGGACTGATTACGATCTGACAATTGCTGACCAAGAAATTCAAACTTGAATTTTAAAAAATATTTTAAAATTTTTGTGGCAACACACAAGTCAACAGTTTTTATTTGATGTTGAAGGAAGTTTGCATACATATGCTTTAAAATAAGTGAAAATGATGTTTATATTTAATTTACAAAACTGCGCCCGTTTTCCCGGTTCATCGATTTCAAGAGTGATTTACACATGCAACTTTCCTCTGTTTAGTTTATATGCCCAAAACAATCTCAGATTTTAACTATATATGCTGTTTGAAATAACAAAAAACAATGCATACCCAAGATCATTGCAATAAACTTGAAATTGCATCAAACAGTAATCAAAGTTTATACTTAATAACTAATTATTACTAAATAATCTGAATGTGTACCCAAGTCTAGCAATAGCGAAGAATTGCCGGCCAAAGCTAGTAAAAAATAGAATCCCATTCTGGTCACTGTCCTATAAGACATCGGAAACTCAAGTAGTACATCAGATATATCTGTAGAAAGGCACACTAAAGTACTGAAGCTGAACTAAACAGAACATGGATAAGATGACAACATCACAAGTTTCATTAAACAGTATGTTAAAAGCACGACTCTCTACACGACCGATTAATAACGGACATCAACACTAGCTGAGGCATAAGTTGATCTAGATATATGTTAGTATGTACCACTTTCAACGAATTTAATTTAAAAAGTGTGAAAATTTTCAAAATAGTAAAAATTCATGAATATTGGACAAATATAATAAAAATTAGCACAAACATATGTCGATTTCCCCAATGAATCAATTCTGAGGTTCACATAACAATTGCATGTGCCTGTATCACAATACCAGCCATATAATGTGTGTCTCGAGATAGAAGAATCCTCTATAAACTATATAAGAATCAAGTGGCTGTGATAAAAGTAGAGAATCACGAGAGACATGCATCAGTTAAAAAGGGTGTGAGACAAGGTTGTAGTCTATCCCCCTTAATATTCAACTTGTATGTAGAAGAAGCAATGAAGAAAGTCAAAGAAAAATTTCCATGTGGCATAAGTTTTCAGGGAGAAAAAATCAGTATGCTACGATTTGCTGACGACATTGTCTTATTAGCAGAGAGGGCTGAGGATATTGAGAAGTTATTGAATGGCATGAACAAAATACTGAAGGAAGATTTTGGACTTAATATAAATCAAAGTAAAACAAAAGTGATGAAATGTAGCAGAAATGACACCAATACTAGCAGATTAAATATAAAAATAGGATCTGATGCAATAGGAGAAGTGAGTGAGTTCTGTTACTTGGGAAGCAAAATTACAACCGATGGCCGAAGCAGGAATGATGTTAAAAGCAGAATAGCACTAGCAAAAATAGCCTTCATGAAAAAGAGAAACCTTTTAGTTTTAAATATTGATCTAGGAATTAGAAAGAACTTCTTAAAACTCTATATGTGGAGCACAGCACTTTACGGTAGCGAAACATGGACTTTAGGAATACCAGAAAGAAAGAAACTTGAAGCATTTGAAATGTGGTGCTACAGAAGAATGCTGAAAATTAGGTGGACAGACAAAGTAAGAAATGAACGAGTTTTAGAAATGATGGGTGAGAAAAGAAGTTTATGGAAGAAGCTTACAGGAAGAAGAGACAGGCTGGTAGGTCATATTTTGAGACATGCTGGATTGGTTAATTTGTTAGTGGAGGGAACAGTTGAAGGTAAGAACTGCAGAGGTAGACAGAGATTAGAATATATGAAGCAGATAATTGAGGACGTGGATTGTAAGGGGTATGTAGAAATGAAGAGGTTAGCACAGGATAGGAATGGATGGAGGATTGCATCAAACCAGTCTAAAGACTGACGACAGCAAAAAAAAAAAATAATGTGTTAGCATTACCGCTGATGGTTATAGAAATGTGTACTATATGGACCAAAAGACAGAAAATGTATTTTTATGTTGTCATGGCAGTCTCCAAATAAACCTGCAGAACGTCATCCACACACATCACGTTACCATCATGAGGGTGTATAAAGGAAAACACCTATAGATGCTTTTATCATACAGCTCAATATTATCGGTCTAAGGTATTGCCAGTATTTATACAACACCACAGCAACTACAACCATAGACGAAACTTGTGTAAGGTTAATACAGGATGTTAAATTGCTTTTTATAGTAGATTAGGATCTGTTAAGGCTAGGTTTGTTCAACACACCTTAGGTGTCCTGTGCGATTGTTTTACGGAGATAGGCCACGACAACAAGTTCTCGTATTCCGTCCTCATGATGTCTTTGAGACATGGAAATCCAAGAGTAATTGCAGAGGCGGCTAGTTCCTTCCTGCTGCGGATGGTGGTGAAGCTCAAATATCAAAACTTGCCTGTGAATAATGTTACTGGAACTGTGTGGTTTTTTTTTCATTTGTGTAGTTATTAAGGTAGAACCCGGAACTGTCTCAGTATGACACTAAGCGAATATGAGAAAACCTAAAACAAAAAGATAATCAGGAGAGATGAAAGGGTCATCCAAATTTATGGTTTCTCGATGTAGCTCGATGAGATTACCAGGATGGTACTTTCAAAAAGTTGTGCCTCAAAATAAGTGAAATGCTGTGTGAAATTGCATTACTAACAATTCTTTGCTGGCCTGTGAGTTTTCTGAGAAGTTTGTTGAGCACTTTGTTCATATGCCTTGTATAAATTCAGCAAAAAAAAAAACAAAACAAAAAGACATTCTTTTCAGTTTCACGAAGCACCGAGTCCTATGCAGAAACATCAGTCAAGCGTTATAAAACACACACGTCAGAAAAAATTGACGGTCGGTCGAAACAGGGTTATCGAGGTACCTAATTTTTCCCAAGGCCATGCGGAGTAAGGGAAGACACTACTCTTTGATAGTGATTTGTCAATTGCGTGGTGCATACATTGAAATACGTCTCATAACACTCATACGGACATAACTGCAGCTGTAAATAAATAATGAAGAAACAGTACAGCAATGAATATTGCGATGTGTTGTCTATATTTTCACTACACAGAAAAATCTGACTAAGTCCGGCATTCGTGAGAACGCTGGTTCGAATCCTCGTCTGGCCATCCAGATTTGGGTTTTCTATAATTTCCCCAAATTAATTCAAATTGTGGTGTTATTCCCATATCAACTAAAACTGGCCCAAGTGTATCATGCATATCTCAACATCTTCCTTTACGCCGAAAACTTAGATAATACCAGTAAAAATGTATTTGTAATACACTTCCTCGAATTATTTTCTTGTATTTGGCGTTATGAAGAGTTTACTTAACATCTACATCGCTATTCTTGATTTTAACAAACTAGGAGCCATGCGATGCAACTAAAGCCTTTTTTGATGTCATTAAAGTCTTTCTTGTTTATTCCAATTCGCAACAGCACGAGGGAAAGAAGCAATATATAAATGCAACTATTGGTCATTTTAAGTCCTCCACGTGAGTATTTCTATTCGGTAGCAGATTAAGCAGACGCAATAAGAATTCGCATATAATCTTCTGACATTTCAAGGAACAGGTAGATTTTCTGCGTTTTAAAATGTCGTTTATCGAATTAAAATCTATAAAGTAGTTCCGGAGTTACAAATATCAGTGTCTGCTAGGATTTGGACTGGATATGTGGGGATGTGGTGTCGAAAGGTTCATTGTGAGTCTCGAAAATAAATGACACCCTTCGAGAAAGGGGCCGGTTTTTTGTGCCTAGTCGCGTGAGTTTTCAGAGAGCTGGACGTCGCTTGTATTAAAAAAATAAATTGTGTATTCAGTCAGAGCATAAAATTACCGTTATCGAACTTATGCGGTTTACAAAAATGCATTCTGTATTAAGATATAAAGATAAAATAAAAATTTAACGAAAAAACTCTGGGCAGCAGGTTGATGGGCTTTGACTACGGTCTCTTAACAAGTGGACTTCACCCAGATATACACAGAAAATAGCTAAAACTAACATTCAGTTATTTCTTGGACACGTGATACAATGGAAACCTGGTTGCTTGGTAAATGATTCTCAGACAATTTCGTTACCAACCACATGAAACACAATATATTTGAGGTGAAAACTATCTTTTTATGTCCACAGGGATTCGAACTGGCATTCTCCTGTTTCTGCACCCAAATTTTTCATTTATGTTAAAATTATTTTGTTAATTGACGAGCTACTTGGTCGTGTAACTGCGGCAATTATCATTAATGGGTTGAGTAATTTCTGTTGTAATATAGGTTAGAAATACGATAGTAGAACTGAAAGATTTGTTAATATCATTAAATAGTAAGTTTAATTCACCGAGCCTCATTTGCATAAACATTCAGGCTTTTATGGGGTTATGTGTGATGTCAGACAAGTCTCATCCTCCCTAACTAGGTTGGGGAATTGGGCGAGGGGGCCCGCGAGGGCGGCGAGGAGGGAGGGGTGGGAATGTGAATTTGCGTAGTGGCGGAAAGGTGATGGTGCATATCGGATAGGTGTGGAGGTTGGCGATGTTGTGATCCATCAAAGCTGTCATCACCTAATGGTGTCCCAATTGGCAAGTCTCATTAGCATACACGTACAGGCGGTTATGGTGGAACTTAACCTACTCTGACACTAGGGATCACAGTTTCCAAATCACCTCGTTCTAGGAATTGTTCGGGTTAATCGATGTTAAATTTTTTTCTGTTAATGGCTGGTGCCAAATGAGTGAATCTTGGTACACATGTTTCACGTTGGGAATATAAAAATAATCCTTGGGGAAAATCAATCCCGAATAGACTGGGCAACGCCAGGTACTCCACTAGTATGTTTATATAAATAAATAATAACAGAAGGTTATGGGTTTATTAGTTGGATCTTACCTGAGGTTGAGGCAGCAGAATGTCTTGTGCCATCTATACATTGGAAAGCCTTTATTACAGAGAACAATACTTCGATAGCCCTGAAAATAGAATAGTTTTTTTTTTTTTTAATTGTTTCAATGGTTAGCATAAGTACAGACTGTCACAAGATGGTATAAACTGCTAGTTTCGGCCTATTCACAGTGATGGAATGTGGATTTGTGGTGAGACCTATTTATGAACTGGTGCAGTGGAGGCAGGTGAACTGATACATGAGGTTCGTGTGGCACATTCAATGATGGGAAGGGTGCTTGCAAGCTGTGAGCTTTCAGCATGTTCTGCAGCGCTGTCTGTTATACAGGAATGATTTATTTGTTCAATTTGGAGAAGTTCTCTGTGCACTTGGAGGAATGACCGACGACAGCTAGATACGAATATATCCAAAAACAAGGGATGAACATTGCTCTCAAAACAGACAACTCAATACAAAAACAAATAAGAACACAATCACAAACAAACAAATTCAATAACTCTGGCATATACCAACTGACATGTCAGAATTGTGAGGCAGTTTACATCGGCCAAACAAGGAGACAATTCCAGACAAGATATAAGGAGCACATGCGAGCCTTAAAGTACAGCAATCATTCAACTTTTGCTGAACACCTCTTAGACAATAATCATTTCCCCACAAATTTAAATGTTGACATGAAAATCCTAACAACAAAGAACACAAAACACAATATTTTAACTCTGCAAGAAATTTATCAAATTCAAAAAGTAATAGTCTCAGGAAAACACGTACTTAATGACCATGTTAACCTAACCAACCAAACCTTGTTCAAACTAATAAAAATCGAAAATGACGTAAAACAACATCAAACACACAAAAAACCACCACAACAGTAATATAATACCACGTTGCGTCTCCACCATCCACCACACATTCACATTTAGCTAAAACAAAGCAAACACACACACACAAATTCAATTACGAAATTCAAACTCGCCGCTCGCTACACTACCGATAAAGCACCGTCAACAAAACAGCAGAATAGCAAAAGCGCACACATAATGTTTGACAATGTCGTGCATTAAAAACTATGCCTCAAAATTGATTGCTAGTCAAGTTACGAGAGCAAACTATACCAAGTGCAATAGTGTAAAAAACAACATGCTGGTTGAGGTCGCAGGCGAGCAACGACCACACCTCAAAATGCAAATGTAAAATGTAAGTTAAAATATAAAACATATCCTAGTATACTTATGTAAACAAACCGCCTTGCTTGATAATCCAAAACGGATATAAAAATATTAGTAATCAAACTGTAATATTAATATAAATAATATTATGCTGCCTATATATGAATAATCTTGGTAAATCTAAAAAAAATCATTGTATTCAGAAGTCAATAACAAATGATATATTACAGCAAAACTGTACGCTGAAGATACCTCGGCGAGAGGCGAAACGCGTCCGGAAAATAAAAACAATATCCAACAGTTGTAATGGCGTATTATTAAACAACAAATACTAATTTATCAAGCAACTGTAGAAGAAAATGGCCTACAATAATCAAATATTTTTATTCACTGTTTCACTATTCCCATTTTATATATTTGCAGATAGAATTATTGTGACTGCTTCCTGTATTTGTGACTGAAAATTGATTATTCGTGGATACGAAGTAATGTCACTGTAATTTTGTTCTCGCCTCGCATTCGGAAGGACGGCGGTTCGAATCCCCGTCCGGGCATCCAGATTTGGGTTTTCCATGGTTTCCCCAAATCACTCCAGGCAAATGCCGGGATGCTTCCTTCAAAAGGCCATGGCCGAATTCCTTCCCATTCATTGCCCCCATCCCTGCCCCCCATCCTTTCCCGTCTCTAAAGACCTCGATGTTAAAAAGAGACGTAAAGCAGTAACAAAAAAAAAAAAAACAAAAAAAAAAACTGTAATTTTAGGGATTGTATACCTATTTATCTGGCAGCTATCAAAAGGTAATTGCATACTCTTTGACTTATTGTTGTAAAAATAAAATGCTTTGTTCTTTCATCGACATCGCGGTGAGCGTCCAGAGTAGCGGCGAGGGTGGCGGAGAGCGCGACCGCCTCGGCATGCGTTGGCTCATTATTAGCAATGCTTCTGCTTGACATGGATGAAACATCTACAGCGACCATGACCTTCACCGCGAGCTGCTCGGCACACTGGTCCTTCGTTGTGGTGGCCTGGGATAGTCGACCGAAACCTTGACGACAAGTATAACTAACCTCACGTTCCCACGCAGTCCAATATCTGTCTACTTTTTTAGGCGTTTCATTGAGCCCCTTAGGGACATGGCGAATAGGTCTCGGATGAAGTCCAATGTCCATTCATTGTGCATTCCGGGAGGTCTGATCCATGATGTGGAACAGGCCATCCCGGATGCCATTGAGCGGATGAGGTGTAGCCACCTGCGGATCGTAGCTCATGTCGGCACCAATGATGCTTGCCGCCTTTGGTCGGAGGGTATCCTCTCTTCCTTCCGGCGGCTTGCTCATACGGTGAGCTCTGTGATTGATGACTGCAAGATTTCGGCTGAGTTAACCATCTGCAGCATTGTCGATAGAACTGACTGTGGACCTCTGGTTCAGAACCTAGTCGAGGGTCTGAACCAGAGACTGCGTCGTTTCTGCGGTAATCATGGCTGCAGATTCCTTGATCTTCGCCCTGGGGTCGAGTCGTATAGAGTCGGTTAGATCAGGTGTGCACTACACACGTGAATCGGCTACACGGGTGGCAGGGGCCGTGTGGAGTGCATTGGGGGATTTTTTAGGCTGAGGGAGGAAGACCCGAAACTGGGATTACAATTACGGGCAGCCCGATTAAATTCGGTACCATATGTTAGGAGTACCATAAATCAATCTCGACAGTTAATAGTACTCGTTATAAACTGTAGAAGTGTTTGTAATAAGCAGCCTGAGCTTGAAAGCGTTTTTAGTAGCACAGAAGCTTATATTGTATTAGGTACTGAAAGCTGGTTAAAACCGGATATAAGTTCAGCAGATATTTTTAACCGTAGAATGAATGTTTTCCCTTAGGATGGGTTACATTCAAATGGAGGTGGTGTATTTATAGCTGTTCGTAAAAACCTGTCGTGTATCGAAATAAATATTGATACGGTTTGTGAAATCCTATGGATTAGATTAAAAGTAGCTAGGACAAAACTTGTAATAGAGTCATTCTATCGTCCGCCAGATGCAGATGTAGGTGTTGCTGAGGCCTTAAGAAATAACGTAAGTAATATAGCTCGTCAATTTCCGGATCATGGAATAATACTAGGAGGCGACTTCAACTTGTCGTATATTGACTGGAGTAATTACGCCCACGTTACTGGTGGCAGGGATAAAATATCCTGTGAGATTATTCTTGACCTTTTCTCAGATCTTAATCTTGAGCAGCTCGTCACTGAACCAACGCGGTGCGACAACTATAACGAAAACATTTTAGATATTCTCGTTACAAATATGCCTGAATTATTTACGGACATTTCTACCACCACGGGAATAAGTGATCATAAAGCTGTAATTGCTACAGTAAAATTAACAGTCGCGCGCTAAAAGAAAAATGAAAGGGTCGTTTACAGGTTCAAAAAGGCCCCAAAGGAGAGTTTAAGAACGTTTTTGAGGGATAAATACATTACCTTTATAGAAGGAAGAGACTCGGTTGAAGAGATGTGGCTTCAATTCATAAATATAGTCAGGGAAGGTATGGACTTACATATATCGAAGAGGACAATCAGGGACGGGAACGGGTGAAGTTAAAAGGTTACTTAAAAAACAAAGGAAGATTCATGCACGCTCAAGAAGGACGATGTATAGGAGTGATTTAGAAAAGCTAGCTGAGACAAGAGGACAGGTCAAGAATGCGATGCGCGAGGCCTTTAATGACTTTCGATGCAACTCACTTTCCAAGAGCCTCATTGAAAATCCAAAGAAATTTTGGTTGTATGTAAAAAAAATAAGTGGTTGTGACAACAATATGCCAGTTCTACTACAAGACGGTCGGGAAGCTGATGACAGCTGCGACAAGGCAACCGATTTTAACGCCGAATTTATAAATTTCTCCACTGACGAAAACATGGAAAACATTCCCGTTTTTCCACGGCGTGTTGAATTTGAGATGGATCCAGTACAAATTGATAGTGTAGGTATCATAAAGCAATTAAAGCTCCTGAAGTTGGGGAAAGCGCCGGGTCCCGATGGTATACCAGTAAGAGTATTTTCGGAATACGCGGAAGAAATAGAACCATTTCTGTCAGATATATTATCTTAAATCTTTCTGACTGGAAAATTGCACAGGTGATTCCAGTTTTCAAGAAAGGAGATCGGAGAGATGCTAGGAATTATAGCTAATATATGTTTGCAGTAGAATTCTGGAGCATGTTATGTGCTCTAACGTTATGAAGTTTCTAGATGAAAACGAGTTACTTACAGCATACCAACACGGATTTCGGAAGAACCGATCATGTGAAACGCAACTTGCTCTATTTTATTGATGCAGGATCACAAGTTGATGCTATTTTCTTGGATTTTCAGAATGCTTTTGACTCTGTTCCACACACTCGACTTTTAGCGAAGATCTAAACATACGGTATATCTGATCAGATTTGCAAATGGATATGCGATTTTCTAACTGGTCGGTCACAGTATGTCGTTGTAGACGGGGAAGCCTCTTCTAAACTAGATGTTACTTCTGGCGTTCCTCAAGGAAGTTGAATTTGCTGGAGAATATGCGAAAATCTTTAAGTTACGAGTGCAACGAAGTACTTCTTCCGCCAACCTATTTAGGTCGCAATGATAAGATTAGAGAAATAAGAAGCCATACCGTCCTGATTCATTTATGTATTCCTTCTTTCCTCGATCTGTTCGGGATTGGAATGCTGCAGAATTAGGATTGGTTCTTAGCACCCTCTGCCACCTACAGTATTTGAGATTTGCAGATTATAGATCTAGATGTAGATGTAGAATTTTAGATTTCCAACAAATATGAATATTGCACGATTCGACCAGCTGGACAAACATGTACACACAATGAGACCCTCTTAGACATTGTCTCACACTACTACGTAGCAGTCCGTTTCATCACCTTGGTTATTCAGTATCTAATGACTCCGTTGACAGTCCCACTTATCACAGATAATTGGGATTCTAATCATTTACACAACGGTCGGTAAGGGGAAGTCCATTAATTCCCGACCTCCCCCCCCTTTTCAGCTAAGATATGGTGAAATCTGGACGGCCCCTCCCCCCTCTAAAATGACGTAAGATTTCGCCGCCCCCCCCCCACCTATTTGACCACACGTAATTAATGGACGCCCCCTAATGTGCTTCTGTGTGTGTGAAGTTATATTTTCACCCGATCATTCTTCTGGCTTCTTTGATTTTTTATCGGATATTTAAATTAGGAACTTGCTTTTATTAATACAACACTGTACTTAGATTTTTTGTTCTTATTTGGTTACGCCTAACTTACTTCAAATTTTTTAAAACTCTCAATATGTAAAGAGCTTGAAATATTATTATTTTTTTTTTGGTATTCTACTGCTTTAAGCGTTCTTAATATGGGATATATAAGATTGAGTGGAAAAATATAAGTTTTTTGTATTTCCGTTTCACAGTTGGACCTTCACTTTCCACTGACGTTTGGCTTATTAAATGATGGGATGATTGACAGTGTTCAGAGTACGTGCAGTCCACAAGCTGCTGCAAGAGGACCCCACCAGAAAGTCATCTCGTACAGCTTCTACGGCAAGCCTCATCACCCGAGACTCTACTACGAGGTCAGTAGGAAAAATATCAATTCTGTATTCTAAGTGGGACTGCGACATGTTTAATTTCCTGATTATTAAAAGAAATCTTCAAAAGTTTTACGGCGAAAATCAGAATAGTTAAAAAAAAAAAAAAAACTTATTCAACTTTTGGAGGCTCTAACCATATAAACCTGAACGCCAAAGGTTATAAAATTTCTTTTCCATGTGAATTAAGTAGTTTCCGAATCTTGAATAACTCAATATCACTTACAAGTCGCAAACTGGTAATGATAATACTTCAAGTCCGTGAAGCCTAAATATCTCACAAGTGAAACGGGTCATTTTCGTTTATCATAAATCGTTCCTGATGCGATAAAAGATATTACTGACAGTAAAAAAGGAAGCAGAAACACCTGCCCATTCATCATGTTTGAAAGGCAGCATTAAAATCCGTAAAACAAAATGAAAACTCATAACTAATTTGATGTATAGTTACCTTCGATAAGTGTTATTGAATTTAACCATAATGTTATCGAGGACAGCCTGCGCACAAAATATGTAAATTTTTAATATAATATAATATAATATAATATGTTTTGACCTAGAATTTAACACGATTTTCCAAATAAAGTAATCACAAAAACAACTCAAGTTATTTACTAGGGTGAGTCAAATGAATAATAAGATAATATTTAATTAATTTCAATGGAGCTCACTCTCCAGTCGCAATTTCCATAAACACCCATCTTCCCCCTTTTTCTGCACCCACCTACATCTGCCCTTTACAAATTTTAACTTTTAATTATTTCAACGTTTTTATCAAATTATTCATCATTTCTCTTGGTAACTTACCTAATCTTCCTACACCCTTGTGCCTGAAATCGAGTGCCAGCTTGTGGTCAAGGTAATCTTTTCCGTTCCATGCATTACTTTCAATTCTTACACCAATATCTTTCCATGACCCTCTTCATCGTCCTTCTGTCTTCCAATTAGTTCCATTCCAGCTCTTTTGTCTTATTTGTTACTGATTAAGTTCTGTAATAATTTTTTTAAACAAATCTAGCAACCCTTCTTTGCACCCTCTCCAACACCTGTGTTTGATACTTGAAATGTGGGTCCCATACTACACTACCATAATCAAGAAATTGTCTGACCACAGTTTTGTAACCCAATTGTTTCACATCTCTCGTACAGTCCCTCATCACTTTCTCCAACAAATGCAGCATTTTGAAACCTTTTCCTACCACCTGTCCAATGTGCTCTGCCCAGTTAAATTTGTTATCAAATGTAATGCCAAGATATTTAAATTTCGTGTCGTTAATAAGCCATTCTTTCCCACTTTATAATCATAATAAACCTTTACAATTTTTGTGGGTATATCTAATAAGCTGACTCTTCTGTGCATTTATCTTCATCCCATCTTTACCAACCCAACTAGATATCCTGTAGAGATCATCCTGCAACTGTTTATAATCCTCATTATTTTGATCTCTTTAAATTGCATTGTGTCATCTACAAACAATTTAATTTCAGATAGTAAACAATCAATGAAAACCTTGAAACTGTAACATAAAATCGAAAGTTCACGCCACTGGCCTGTAAGATGGTACGCCTGTTAGAAATAATGTACCAGATGTCTCCAAGTGCGGGAGATCAGTGAACATGCGCTAGTACTACCATGCTCATATTAAGCCGAACGACCTGAATTGCACATCTCCTTCTTTGACTTAATCAACTCATTATACACATCTACTAAGACAGTACTATACCCTGGAGGTAGTACAGTCTCACGACTATTAAAATCTCCCATAAAACCTAATAAGTTTCCGCATGTTTCTTTCATAGACCGAAATAGGGATGACATTTCGCCAATACAAGAGTTATAGGAACATCGAATTTGTTTCTTTCTACTTTTTTAAAGACATTTTACGGTTATTAAGTGTTTACACATAACACGAAAGTTATCACTCTCAAACAAAATGCTGGTTTGGAACAAATAACAACAACATGCAGATTTTATACCCGTCTACAACAATTTAAAATGACAAGAATTTTACGTTAATATTCAACGTTTGTTTTGTATTATAATTTTTAGAAACAGTACAGACTTTTCTAAGAGTTCTGTCAAATATATTATTTGTAACAATATTTCAGATTTATTAATTTTGGGAGTGGTCTTGTATTTATGCTTGGCTGAAAAAGCAATTCCTTTAATTCTGTTGTTCCTTGAACACACTAAGCGTGGAACAATGGAAAGTAATCATAATATTTATGTTCTGGCTGACATGAGACACTGTCAACGAAGCTTGCGTAAGTAGGAATTGAAAACCAATTTTCCAGTAAATTTAACTTCATTCGTAAAGATTTCTGTCACTCAACATTCCCCATTTTTTCTAGTGCTCATTACAAAGTCGGGTGATTGATCATTGATGTGATATGTATTGATAACTGTTTAAAAATAAACAAGCAACTAAATCAAACTAATGTACCTATTGTGCGAAAACTGTATTTTTAGCTAATGTCGTTGTTGTGCAACATCGATAATTTCTAGACTGTGGTATTGGAAAGAAAAATAGAACTGAAAATGAGAGTGGCTGTTATTACGAAAAAAAATCTAATTAAAGAACAACATACAATCAAAAGCTTCCGTATTTAAAAACATGCTGTTCCGACTAGTGATCGCTAATGATATAATTAATGCATTACTCGTGGCATTAACTTACCTGCCCTATCACATTGACCGCTATCTCCGGGATTCCTAAAAAATTCGGTGTAAGGTCCCTTGCATGTAATTTTGTGAATAATTTTTTGTTAAAAAATTAATTAGATATTAGTCTTGCTTGTGTTGTGTATACAAATGTGTTAAATTGGTATGAAAGAAAGAAAAAGATAAGCGTATGGAATAGTGCCGGAATATCTATGCACAGTGGTCATCTATTATAATGTATATCTTTGACAGCGACAAAGAGAGAAGAAAATATAGCGAGTTTTGGACGAGAATATAATATCTACCTGGTACGTAGTTGAATAAAAACTGAATGTAAAGAAGTGTATTTTGTACCAAATGATTATAAATAAAAAATTGCTTTCGAGTGTTTCTTAAAAGAATCCATTGTCGATATATATAATATTTATTTGTTTCTGAACTGTGAATTGAAATAATCTGCCGGCTTCTGCAGCTAATATTACGGCTTGAAGACGGGCAGGTTAAACATATCAAGAGGAGCTAAGGTAAAATACCTAAATTTTGCAGGAAGAGGGGTTCTTACAAGGGACAAATTCATTAACCATAGCACAAAAGAATATACGGTAATATAGAAGTACAGAAATTATACAAGTTAATTCTGACGCACGTCTCCATTGATTCACAGTTTCTTTAATTTTATTTCCTAAATTTAAAATTCCAAGAAATAAGCAGTAAGTTCCAGGAACGAGGCAAATAATTGCAGACTGTTTATTCTTTGTTGTTACCTCAGCTTCCGTCTCTGGTAAGCCTGATGCTATGGTGCTGTAAATGGTTAATATTCGCGGATGCCGATCCCGGAAGCTAGTGCGTTGTCTCGCGGTTCCATGGTAGGAGTCAGGACGCGATCAAAAATGGATAAATGATGCGTTATGGTTTTCTTGTATTATCCGTACACTGGGACAGTGAAAACGTATTTTACTCTTATTGAGAAGTTAAATTATATGTTTCTGCCTGTCTCTATTAAGCAATCCAAATTCGTTGTTATTCGTCAGTAATGTCATTATTATTGCAAAAGACCGGAAGAGATTAGTATTCTAAAAACGTAAACGAATTCGGCCACGGTCTTCGGGAAGTGGCAATTCCTCATTCCATTGAGCAATTTAAAAAATTTCTAATTAAACGGAATTTTTGATGGCTGGATCGTGAATGTGGATTGACTACTGTCTAGTGCCACTGATGAACTTTACCCTTCATCCAATTCGTTCAGCTATTAATTAATGCAAAATTCCAGGAAATAAACAGTAAATTTCAGGAACAAGGAAAGAAAATTTCAGGCTGATTATGCGTTGTTACTACCTCAGCTTCCGTCTCCGGTACGCCTGTGTCGATAGTGCTGTTAGTTGTTCATATTCGCGGATGCAGATAACGGAAGCTAGTGCGTTGTCTCGCTATTCCACGGTTCGTGTCAGCCCACGGGCAAAAGTGGTTAAATGATGCGTTATATTTTTCTTGTGTTACCCATACACTGGGACAGTTAAAACATATTTTACACCTATTGAGAAGTTAAAATTTCAGATGTCTGCCCGTATCTGTTGTGCAATCCAACTTGGTTGTTATTCATCAGTTACGTTATTATTATTGCAAAGGTCGGGAAGAGATTAGTTTTCTAGAAATGTAAACGAATTGGTCCACGGTAGCTGAGAACGGGCAATTCCCCATTCCCTCGAGCATTTGCGTAATTTTTTTTTTTAATTTATTTATTTTAACCGAAATTTTGGAAGTAAAATTAAAGAAACTGTTAATCAATGGTGATATGCGTCAGAATTGACTTTTAAAATTTATGCACGTCTTTATTAACGTATGTTATTTCTGTGCTTCGGTTAACAATTTTGCCCCTTACCGCAAACCAAATATTTTACGGACTCCACAGGGAAGATAACTCCATGACACGAGTAATTCTCAGTTATGGATATGCATCAATTATATCATTAGCGATCACTAGTCGGAACAGCATGTTTTTAAATATGGAAGCTTTTGATTGTATGTTGTTCTTTAATTAGATTTTTTTTCGTAATAACAGCCACTCTCATTTTCAGTTCTATTTTTCTTTCCAATACCACAGTCTAGAAATTATCGATGTTGCACAACATGGATATTAGCTAAAAAAAACAGTTTTCGCACAATAGGTACATTAGTTTGATTTAGTCGCTTGTTTATTTTTAATCAGTTATCAATACGTATCACATCAATGATCAATCGCCCGACTTTGTAATGAGCACTATAAAAAATGGGGAATGTTGAGTGACAGAAATCATTATGGGTGAAGTTAAATTTACTGGAAAATTGTCTTTCAATTCCTACTCACGCAAGCTTCGTTGACAGTGTCTCATGTCAGCCAGAACATAAATGTTATGATTATTTTCCATCGTTCCACGCTTAGTGTGTTCAAGAAACAACAGAATTAAAGGAATTGCTTTTGCAGCCAGCATAAATACAAGACCACACCCAAAATTAATAAATCTGAAATATTGTTACAAATAATATATTTAACGGAACTCTTAGATAAGTGTGTACAGTTTCTAAAAATTATAACACAAAGCAAACGTTGAATATTAACGTAGAATTCTTGTCATTTTAAATTGTTGTAGACGGGTATAAAATCTTCATGTTGTTGTTATTTGTTCCAAACCAGCATTTTGGTTGAGAGTGATAACTTTCGTGTTATGTGTAAACACTTATTAACTGTAAAATGTCTTAGAAAATATTAAAAGAAACGTGTTCGGTGTCTATTATTGCCGAAATGTCATGACTCTTTCGTTTTATGAAACAAAAAAGCGGAAATGTATTTCGTTTTTTGGGAGAAGGATGTGGCTCAGGTTTGATAGTCGTGAGACTGTACCACATTCCCGAGCATAGTACTGTTCTGGTAGATGTGTATAAATTGGTTGAATAAGTTCCAGGAGTAATTGTGCAATTCAGGTCGTTCGGCTTAATATGAGCATGGTAGTACCAGTGCAGGAGCAGCATAAAGATGGAAGCCTCATTAGCAAGGTGCACTAAGATGAACATTACATTTTGTGAAAGTGAAGGTGTAAAACCTATAGACATTTATCGCAGAATGAAGGTACAGTATGGGGATGCCTGTTTGTCAAAGCAGCAAGTATGTGAATGGTGTATGAAGTTCGCAAATGGTGTGATGTCTATAACTGATGCTTCGCGCCCAGATAAGGCACTTAATGTTGTAACTCCCGAGACTGCAGCAGCAGTTGAAATTATCGTATTGGAAAATCACCGAGTGATATTGAATGATATAGTGACAGCTATTAGTCATGGTTCGGCCCATCGCAATATGCATGATGTGTTCACGTTTCAAAAAGGGACTTGCGCAATGGGTGCCACGGCTGGTGACACCGGAATTGAAACAGCTGCGTGTTGATGCGTTTGAACAACTTCCGTTGCGCCTGGAACGTGACGGTGATACCTTGCTTGCATGAATCGTCACCGGAGACGAAACATGGGTCCATTATCATCAGCTTGCAACCAAGAGGGCGATTATAGACTTCACCAAAAACAAATCCATCCACAGGAAAGATTATACTTACCCCCTTTTATGATGAAAAAGGCGTCCTCTAGGAGCACTTCACGCCCCGAGATAGCACTGGTACCAGCAACACATACACAGACCTCCTATAAAATCATCTTCGGCCTGCCATTAGAACAAAACGAAGTGGATTGCTATCGACAGGTGTTCTTCTGCAACCTGACAATACACGGCCCCATACCGCTCGTGCAACGGTTGCAACAGTCGCAGACATTCAGTTTGATCAGATGACCTGATAATAAATTGTGAGCGAGCAATTCTATTACAACGCTATTTATGATGCGCATCTTATATAAATTACGTAATTAATTCCATATAATGCGTCACAGGAAGACTGGATCATCTTTATGATAGCCATTTCCCAAGTTTGGACAGAATTCTAGTTGGCAATTGTATTTACTTGGTCTACAACTTTGACTTACTCATAAAATGGCGTAATCAGCTCTTGTCACATACCGTGCTCCGAATAACGTAATAAACTTCGCTTTGGAAAATTAAATATATTTTATACATCAAAGCTGCCATTATACCCAAATCGTTTTCAGCGATGTTACCTACTTGTGTGCAGTTTACGAAATGGTGGCAGAATTTCTTATCTGTTGCCTTCAATACAAGTTCTCCTTTAGATAAGTTATAAGCATAATATACAGTGTTAACTCATTCTATTAATCATTTCTTGAAACTTTTTAGTATAACTTGAATATCACGTTGTAACTGTTGGCCACATAGAGAGTACAGTAGAAACAGGAGTTTGCTCCCTTACAAGGGAAGTCAAATTAAAACCTTAAATATTTGTGTATTGTGCACACATTCGTCACCTGTATCATTTATCGACTTAGTCTCCTCGAAGCTAAAAAAAAAAAAAAAAAAAGTGCATGAACTGCTAACTATCTTAATCTGCAAATACTGCAGGATGTGGGATCGTAGGTTCTTTAGTCTATGAGTGTCTGTGAGACACAAAAACACACATTTAATATCAAAATCTTAACTACTTTTAGTCTGATCATCAACTAACTTGAAAATGAAGATGAGCTGACACGTCTTCGTTTTAATAACTCGAATCTAACTGCTAAAATGGTTGATACGCAATACTGACTTTACTCATCAATTATGCTTCATATACTAAATTACATATTACTTCTCAAACAACAACAGCTAGGTAGGCTGAAATCTATTACAAAATACACAACCAATCACTGATTAACAACGACAGCTAAACCTTAGCGTTGGCGTCCACGTATTCAACGAATACTTAACAAATGGGAATCTTCACCATCCAAACTAATTGTCTTGGGGCAAAACCGAACACTTTAGAATGATCTACAACAAAGATCAAATATCTTGAGATAAACTACCTTGATTTGAGACATAACTGAGGCTATCGCGTGCCTTACATGTAATTAACGGATCACATCTTTACTGCCGTGCTGCTCAGAAGAGAATGAAGAACGAATATGGTGCACACAACGTTTTTGTTACCGCGAAGCGTCACTACGAAGCAAGAGCATACTGATCACTCGTAGACAGACATCTCAAGCCACTGTTATCTCAGCCTACATCCGATGACTGCAGTAGCTAGTTCTGAACAACTTACAACGTCTAAGGTAAACTTTTACATACTGATTCTCAATAAAAATTAAATCCTTATACCTGTTACCAATGTCCAGTTACATATTACCTACCTTGAAGAAAAGAGACGTCATCGTCTCTTTGGTGACAAGAACAAGTTAAATTAACCAACGATGATAACCAGCCAATCACCAAAGTCAAGGAAGTGCAATAGAAACCAATAAAAACCACTAAAAATTGAAAAAATGTAGAAAATTAAAATAATCCACACTAAGCACACTATAACTGTCTCACCACATAACATACATCTGAAAATTCTATAAATGCTCTTTTATGCTGTTATGTCCTCTTTAAAGAAAAATATCTTACCTGCGGATTTCGTTGAAAAATACAATAATTCCAACTTGAAGTTGCGAGAAAAATCACATACCATCAAATAAATGTCGTCAAAATATAATCATTGTACAAAATTGTTTGTGGCAATTTCAAAGTATTTATGAAAATAGAAGGAAACCAAAAATCAAAATAGTCAAGAATCAATAAATCAAACTACAATCACATAAAATTTACCAATGAAATCTAAATTATAAGTTTTGATTTACTAGCACCATATTCTACAAAGGAAAGTCTACTGAAAATTCTATGTTAACCAAACTACACTAATGATACACAAAATTACAAAATCTTCATTTCTCTTTGAAAAAACAACGCAACTGGGTTATCTACGAAAGAAATCAAATACTGAAAAAGTTAACAGCTTTTACTCATTTGCGTCAGCTGGTCGATGTTGGGGGCGGCGATAAGGTTGACAATCTTGATGTTAGGGATCTCAGGAGCTGTTGATGTTGAGGGGGGGCTGACGATCTTCTTGACATTAGGAATGTCTGGAATTTGATGTTGTGGCTCATGAGGTTCAGTTGAAGTTTTAGATGTCCTGGGATTGGTGACATCGCTGATTGAGCAATATTGGTTCATCTCCTAATCATTCTCGTATCCGCATCTCGAAGAACACTGAAACAGCATAATCTGTGCAATAACTTGTCCTCTGTTCCCATCTAAATCACTAACATCTGGATTATCCATGGAACACTTTCGAATAGCAAGATGCATTTAATCTCTCACTCTTTTGTCAGAAATTCTTGACCGTTTAACTCTACTTTTGAAAAACATTTTAAAAAATTCCTAGGAATATCCCTTCGCAAAATTTAAGAACAAATCGAAATATTACGCAAAGTTAACATTTGTAAATACAAAACAATCGAAACTTACTCAAGCACTAAATACAGAAGTTTCCAAAATCATAAAATTCTCCGAAACCAATGCTTCCACAATCAATCAAAATATTCTCAAACTTAATTCAGCATCTCCAATTTATCTTCGTACATGCACATATTCTCAAATCAAGTCAAAATAATCACAATAACTTTCCTAAATCAACTTTCAAAACTTTAGCTGTGCATTAGAATTCACCATCATATACTATTAACTTCACATTAGCTTTCTGAACAAAATTAGATTTAAACAAACAAAAAAAAAAAAAAAACAAAAAAAAATTATCACACAGATTTTCTAACAAATTTACTAGTACTAGTTCACAAACTTTACCATCATATCACTGGATATAACCACTTTTTACAAAATGGCACCATAATCCCAAAACAAAGGGATTGATATGATCACAAACTCTTGGCACTATCATCTCATCACAAAACAGTAATTGCCTCTTACTCATTAATCTCATAACTCAGCATCAGTTACCTTAGAACACAGTGCCTCAAATACTTGACATAAACAGTGCATCACATACAATCAAAACAAAATACATCAATTTCCAAATTAAACGATGGTTGAGAAGTGAAAATACAAACTGTTAACAACAATCTTACCAAAATTTCAGAAAGTGATTAATGAACCTTACAAAATATAAACCAATCCTGTTTAACTGAAATTTTTCTGTAAAAACTTAATGAATTTTATAAACTTGCCACATGAATTAAGTAATGGGGAGCTTTGTGTATTACCCTTTATACCAAAATACACTCCTGGGTCATAATTTTACCCGTTATGGAACCTAAATGAACTTAGGGGACTTACTCTTCCCGCAGTCAGCCGTTGCACACAAACTAAGCTGCAACTGCTGTCCATCATTGTTCATTGTCCAATTGTAGTGAGACGTTCGGACACACACACACACACACACACACACACACACACAAAAAAAAAAAAATTGAAATTATATTTACTATCTACTTGCTGAGCAAATATCTCTGGGATATGAAACATGTCATGGTTAATAGACATACACACAATATGAGTCATAATCATAGCAAAAACAATCGCATGTTACAAAGAGACAAAATAAACATTATTTCTTTCAACTGAGTTTTACAAAAGGTCTTATTGAATACAAATAATTATTTTGTTAAAATTCTTGAATGGAGTAGTAGGAGTTGCCAATAAGATATTTTCACCGTTTATCTTTAAATCTTATTATTTTGGGAAATTTATTAAAACAGATGTATCCAAGAATAATTAACTCTACTTTGTATTAATGATCAATTACAAGCACTGACATGGAGGTATTTCTCAGCAGTAGTTTCAAACTAAAATCAGTCCCTAATAGCTGATACAATAACTTTCATTTTGTCTTTGTTTCTCAAGTTTTCTCGTGGAATTTGTTATATTTGATTTACTGTGTACAGTAATAATTCTTAAATCAGCTGAAAATAGTGTTTCATGGAGCACATGAAATATTATTTTCAGTGGTAAGCGAACCAAGAGACCAGTCTGTGTTGAAAGTACGCAGTCATTCACTCGAATAAACTGCGAAACAATCAAGAAATGTTGGCTGAAGATGCCGTGCGTGACGCTGGAATTAATTTCAATATTTTCTTAAAAACTTTCTTACAGGAAGTTTTTACATGAAGAAACAGAACTGAAGTTATTCAGCGACAATATTTTACATTACATGGTAGTATCAACCAAGCGATTCGTGTAATTCCTTTTTTTATATATATATAAATAATAATATGCTTCCCTCTTTAACAGACAAAATATATTTGCACCAATCTGTTAAATTTTAGGAAGTCGCGGAATTTATAGAGTTATTTCTTAAGATTTGTTTTGTTTTTTTCTGTTAACCGAAGTGGAAAAAGTAATTTGATTCCTAACTTTCCAGGAAACTAGTTTGTATTTTATTAAAAACAAATAATAATGGATCAAGACAAACCAAAGAACACTGGCTTATAGAAAAGCAGAAGGACCTTGCAGAAGTCAACCTAAAACCACTGACATCTACATGCAGTATATACAGTCAGTTAATCACTTTACATAAATTTGCCCCTAAGATCCTAACAGCTATAAACTGAAACTCAGAAATGCATGGACGCAAGATACCTTTTACTACCATGAGGCTTAACGATCCCTTTCTAACTTTGTCAAGTGGATCATTACCACTTTTACAATGGTGATCCTTCTGTAGACTGCTTAAGCTGCGTCCATCTCCGGCTGCTCGAAGACTGCCAACTACTCGGACACCGACCTCTCTTAGCTCTGTGCACTCTGGTTATCTTCACAAATCCCCCTACTCTCTGGAACTTGGTGAGGAGGCTTTCTGTCCAACCACGTCTTCCATTCATTCGGTAATCCCTAGCTAAATGACGTAGTTATCTTTTTGCTTATGACTTTACGCCTCGTCGACGTCGAGGTCATTAAAGGCATTGTGGACAAAGTACGGGAAGGAATTCGGCCATGGCCTATTGCTCGAAGCATACCCGCATTCGCAAGGAGTGATTTTGGGAAACCATGGAAAACCGAAATCTGGATGCCCGTACAGGGATTCGATTAAATGACTTAGTGCTCCACCTAATACTGCTGGTCATTGGCTTCTATGTCCAATGTATGAAACTGTTTATATTTATTGTCGCAACTGATCTGTATAGTGGTAGTAATATATCAAATCATAATTGTATTCCCGTAATTTACTAAAACCCGTGGACGACTACATCTGCTCGTCCCCTAAAAGGACTATTCTGCTCAGTCTAACTACCTTATTCTACTCCCCGTGTGGTTTGGTTGTTTACACTCTTATCTAGCAATTCTCACCAAAACAATCAAAAGCTTTTAAAATACATGCATTGAAGTTATGTATTACAATATTTAAAGTGTGTGCGTGTGGTTGTAACTGTCTTCTTCCGCCTCTGCTTTGCCTGCTCCAACGTGTGTGAACGTCACCGCCCCCTGTGTCTCGGCTGGCCTGCTCGAATCGGCACCAAGCCCACTGCGTCAAGGTCCCCTGTGACGTGGGATGAGTCGCGTCACGAGCAAGCGCAGCTCGTATCGCGTCAGCAAAATCCGTCCGCGTGGCTATGACATCAGGTGACTCGCCACCTTGGCTGCATCTCCGCTCCCCGCCGTCTCATTAATTCCTGTTAACATTCTGAAGACTTGCGATCACACACTGCTCTAAATTTTATTCGTATGTTAGACTAACGACTACTTAATTCTGTAGATTCATAATGAGTCTCTTCGCCTTCCGTTTCTGCGACTATGATGCCATCCACAATATCTTTCGTTCTCCTGCGAGCATCTTGATCTCAATCACAATTTGATATGCTAGAGATTTAATTCATCTTCTCCCTTACTTTGAAATGTGATAAGATATACTTAAACGTATTTTTTTCTACCCACACATACATTATTTTTCCCAAATAATATTAGACACTTTAGACATTCACACTCGTTTTTTTTTCAATTATTGTCAATACATCTTCTTCATTCGAACTCGCATCCTTCAAGCGCTGTCCTTTTCGTGAATTGTATTCTTCTTAAAGTACGTATAACGCGTTGTACTTTCTCATAACATTCACCTCGAGATATACACAGCCATTCTCCATGACCTTACCACTTAAAACGAAATTATTCCTTATTCTAAGTCGTCGCTTTTCTCGCTTTTTTTTCTCTGACCAATTCTCTTCCATTAACATGTGCGTAATATTTGGTCTTCGCCTATTGTAGCCGAATACTGCTTCTTGTTTACCATGTAACGTCCGTTGAGTATGTTCACGTAAGCACATTATTCAACGTATGTTCTCTACTGTTACTTCGCTGTTTGACCCTGTTTTTGTTTCGTACTCAGTGATTCGACTGCTATGTTTTATTCGGTTTTTGTTCGCATAGCGCTGTGTAGTGTGCCTGACCTGGGTAACCCTGTCGCTTAGGCTTTACCGCTGAACTCCTGCGTCATGTTATCTGCTCGTGGTCGTCGTAGGCGCTAATAGAATCTTTTCACTTGGTATACGTGAACCATTTTAAGTCAGTGTTTCTTCCCTTGTAAAACTAAATTTAGGTATTCCTCTTGAACTATGGTGTACGATCCTTCTAAAGGCGCCTGAAGTTTTGTTGATCCTCCTCTTCAAAGTGTTCTCTCACCTCATCTTTGGGTGGGAATTTTTTCCGGTTTTGCCACTGATCATACAGCTGCTTATTTTTCTCCTTCCGCTCTCCCATAAAACGTTTAGCGTTTTAATGCAAGGCCTGAATTCTCTGTCGCAAAGAGTGCGCGTAATTATCGTAACTGTAGACTGGTCCTTCTGGCCGTTTCTGCGAGGCTCCTGGTATATTTTCCTGTCGTCTATAGAAAAGAAGATTCAATGAGTACTTATCATTGTATGGGGTGTGGTATTATAAACAAACGTGGCATATTTCAGCAACTCATTCCAACTTTCTTGCGTTCCATCCACGTAATGGCGCGAATACTCTGCTAACGTTTTGTGCGTTCCTTCCAAACAACCGTAACTAGTTGGTCTGAAGGGAACAATAAATAGTCGCTTCACCTTCAAGATTTCGTATACCTTCTTCATCAACTCTCCCGTAAAGCATTTCCCATTGTTCGAAAGGATCTGTGAAAGTATACCATAACGCAAAATGATTTTCTGCACTAATGCTCGACTCATAGATTCCACATCCTCTCTTGCTGTGAGTATCGCGACGAGGTATTTCCTTAATGCGTCCTGGAATTTCAGAATATAGTTATTCTCTTACGGCGCCACTATGTCCATATCACACCACTCGAATACGTGATCCGGTGTATCTGCGATTTTAAATGGCATTCTCAAATGTGGTTCTCATTGTTTATTCACATGCCACAACTTACATATTTTTATGTATTACTACATGATTCTCTTTTCCTGCCTTACACTGGATCGTATACTTGTAAAGCTCCAATCTTAGATTGACTTCATTAAGCGTGAAGATGGCCCGTTTATCGATCTTAGCCATTCCAATGGGGTATGGTCAGTCTGATTACAGAATTTCTTCCCGTACACGTAGGCTCGGAATTTCTTTACTGACCACCAAATTGACTACTTCACTTTCTCGATGGTTGAATACGATTTTTCTGCCTTGGTCGGCATTCTAGATGCGTATGCTATTGGTGAGTCCCTTTCGTCTACTTCCTCTCTAAGCACCGAACAATAGACATAATCGCTCGTGTCACAAGTAATATAAATTTTTTTCACAAATACAGGATAGTGCAAGATTAATGCGTTGCATAATGCTTCCTTTAGCGCACAGAAAGCTTCTTCCTCCTGCTTTCCCCACTCATACAATTGTTCTTTCTTCAATAGATCATACAGTGGCTTCGCAACCCTACTAAATCCTTGAATGAATCTTCTATAGCAGGGGTGGCCAACCTGGGGCTCGCGAGCCACATGCGGCTCTTTGAAGGATTATTTGTGGCTCTCGATAAATATACGCGAGTTACCTTTTCATTTTTGTGTTTTTATATTTTAAAAAATTATCACAGTTCCGTATGTGTTTCAAAATGTCTTTTAAATTACTGATAACAAATATGAAACACTAAGTACAACGTTGTAACAAATGTTATTTCCGTCCAAGTTAAGAATGATATGACTCATCGAAAACTGCGTGAATGAACATAAACAGTTGCGTAATCGTCCGTAATCGACCTACTCCAGACCGATTTTGAATTTGTAAACTTTCATTGCAACGGACAGTTGACGTTGTGCTCTGGAGGAAACAATTTGTATCACTCTTGCTACGGGTATAATTTTTAATCTGGATTTTTGGTAAGTTAACTATAATTTGTTTCGTGGTGTGTAACACGTGTTATTATTATTTTAATAACACAAAAACTTGTATTTTCAAAAACTCCAGTTCTTTTTAAAAAATGACGACACAGAACGAAAATAAAAGAAGAAAATTCTATAAAGAAAATAGAAGTTTTAATAATGAGTGGGAGGAGAATTTCTTTTTTATTGACAATGACGGAAAAGCATTATGTGTTATTTATAATTCTACGGTAAAAAAATTATAAAGCTAGCAATTTACGTCGACATTATGAAACCAATCATCCTCAGTTTTCTAATCAGTATCCACCAAATTCCAAAATAAGATCAGAAAAACTTGCTTCTATAAAATCAAATTTAAATAAACAACAGTGACAGCGAAGTCAGTCTGTTTGTGATTTCGAGAAGCAACATCTAAATAGACATGATGAAGACAACCGAGCAGGTTGTCAAAACGTCGTCGTTTTATGACTCCATCCGGCTGGACTCCCGTGAAACTTTCATTGAATCAATACGATGGGAAAGTCTCCATTTACATAGCAGTCAATTTTGATGACCTTTAGCAATGAAGTTAATAATGTGGCTGTAGCCAGTCTTGTTATTGCCTGGAATACTGCTCGTGCAAAACGCCCGTATGGAGAGGGACAGTTTATTAAACAAAAACTTGGAAGATGTACTTAACGTTTTAGATCCAAATAGTGCAGCATTGAACAAAGTTGTTTCGCAAATTCCCGTCTCAAGACACACAATCGAACGACGCATAACTGAAATTAATTCATCTCTTGAAAAACTTTAAAAAGTGATTTGAAGAACTGTATTGCATTCAGCTTAGCACTTGATGATTCGACAGATATCACAGATCTTCCGCAATTGGCAGTTTTCATCCGTTTTCTTTCACCTGACTTCTTTGTTAAAGAAGAATTATTAGATTTAGTAACACTTAAAGAGTCAATCCGCGGTGTCGATATTAAAAATGCAAAATTTGTAGTTTCCTATGATCCGCAGAAATTCACGGAATTGCTTCACGTTTGTGGGCCTCGGATCTTGCTCGGGTTGTGTTGCACTGACTGGTCTGTCAGAATATGCCCTATATATATATATCTTTTGGTCGTAGTAATACACATTTACGTTGCAGCAGCATCAGCTTGTGCTCTCTCAGCCTCTCAAAAAACGCTGCTAAGTTTTACAAATGTTCCTGTAAAGTCTAACTGAACACGATAACGTTATCCAGATATTTCATTGCCTTCTTCTCCTCCAAACCTATCGAAATTATCTTCATTATGCACTGGAACTAATTATAGGGTATCAGTCAGTCGCTTGGGCAAACGGGTATAATGGTAAGGGCTATTAGGGGTGCTAAACGATTTCTGCTTCGGCCACCTTAATCTGACGATACCACTTGGCCAAATCCAACGTCGAAAAGTATGGCGCAGTCCCTAAGCGATTCAATATATCTGCCGTCAATGATAAGGGAAATGTGCTATTAATTGTCATTTCGTTTAATTTCCTATAATCTATGAGAATTCTGTATCTTTTCTGTCCCTCTGGTCTTTACTGCTTCTTTGGAATTAATAATATTGGTGAGTTCCCCGCGCTCCTGCTTTCGTCTATTATGTCTTCTTGCAGAAAACGCTCAATTTCTTTCTTCAGATCCTCCTTTTGACTCTCAGGTATCCGGTACCGTCGCTAATTGATTATCTCCCCTACTGCTTCCAGCTTTATCCCTATGTTGTACCTGACTGTTTCTGTGTATCTCATTCCAAATGGAAGACTTCATGATATACTACACACAGATCATT
The DNA here is from genome assembly GCA_031002005.1 of Vandiemenella viatica. NCBI lineage: Eukaryota > Metazoa > Arthropoda > Insecta > Orthoptera > Morabidae > Vandiemenella > Vandiemenella viatica. The sequence continues at coordinate 16,730,081 of CM061918.1, forward strand.
TACAGCTTGCTTCTCTGGTTCCACAAAATGTGTTAAGCTCATTCCTTCCAAAATTCTTTTAATTATCTCTTGCCTACGAACATTTTCCTTCTCCGCTATGGTGCGTATTTTTCTTCCTTCTGTTCGCTATACTTCTCTGCAGTAAAATTGGGATTAGTCAATGTAACCCCCTCTTCTGTGTCATGTACTACAAATTACCTGTCGCACAGCTACAAGTGCCTCCGGAATTGATACACCTGCTGTAAATTCCTGACTTGGCCCAATTGCTTCTGCATTTTCTTGCACTCCTCTCACTACATTCTTTTTTCGCGCCCCTACGCAAATGCTGCGCGTCTCTTCTTGTGGGCTAGCCTCCTTACACTCTCTTGTTGCCTAGCTTCGATTTCTGTGTCGCTTCTCATTTTAATGGTATAACCACCTTTCCGTAGTCTATTGTGACCTTTCATTTCTTAGACAAATCTCGTCGCATTATTCCATCGTAGAGATTTTCGACTCCGACAGGAACAATTTGCATTTTGTGTCGCATTTCAAGTTGTCCGCCTTCGTTCAGAGTAACTGTTATTGCTCCTTCCGTGAATAAGGGATTTCCTGTGATTCCTTTAATCTTCACTTCAATCACCATTTCCTTTCTTTGGGCTTCTCTTACACACTCCAACCTCAGATGACTGAGCTCCCGTGTCCAAAAGCAACTTAATTGGACTAAATTTCCTTTCTTTATATTACAGTTCGATGTAGTCATTCAGATTTTCACTAATGCAGTCCCTTTTTTTCATCTCCCGTCTCTGGGAGTCTCCGGACCGCTTGGCTCAACTTTTCTACAGTTTGCCGAATCTTCCACTCTCTTCCGTGTTCCTCGCACTTGTTCCACCCATGGACATGCATTACTGTCCTGCAGGTTGTAACGTAGAAGGCCTATCGATATTTCGACTATCGAAATATCGAGCGTCGATAACGCTTGCTTAAGAGGAATATCTGTGAAAAAAGGGAGCAGCGCAACGTGGTCTTGAATGTAGTGTGGTTGTAAGGTGTGCTGAGAAACTTGTGAGTTTTTCCCACGTGGACGGCTTTTACCTGCAACAGCATGGATAAGTTTTTTGATGTTAGATATTGTTAAACGTTTGGCATGGTATAGGGGTGATCTTCATGGTTGATTTGAACGTAATTAAACATTGTAACTAGGAAACCATCAACCTGTGTTTCAATGTGGTAATATAACCTGTAGTGTGCCCATCCATGACCCAAAATATTCTCTATTTTGGTAGAGTGGCGGCCAAAACATTTTCTTAATTTCAACTGATGTGTGTGTAAAACGATCATGGCGGTTTTTCCCCCATTTCAGATATTTGTTAAACTTCATAGCCCTCTAGGCGCAAAATGGTACCATATGGCTTGAAAAATTACATTTCTACAATTTAGAGGATTTTTCAGATTTACGTCTCCTCTGCAGTTGCCTTTACGCTCATTCTTACTGATAAAACTAGCCTTCCTGGCCCTTTCCTCCACTGTCTCATCTCCTCATCTATGTTCCTCTTCGAATCGTCTATCCTGGGTTTGTTTACCTGCTCGCGCAGTGATTTCTCTCATGCTTTTGCCACTTCAGCATTGCCTTGCTTCGTGGCCGCAGCGTTTACAAAGCTGACATCGTACTTTCGCTGCGGGTGCAACTTCCCGTATCAGTGGTGTTCTTCCACAATGGCGCGCAGTGTGGCCGTTTTTCAGCACAACTGACAAGGTTCTGCGGTCTTTCCCTTACCATTCCAAGATTCACCCCTTCTTCTACTTATCTCTGCATGATGCCTGCGTTCATTCACCTGCTGATATCGTTTTTCCTTGACCAACATAATCACCGATTCTTCTGAAAGCGTGATGTCTATAATCTCTGTCAATGATAAATCTGTTCCTCGCGCTCTCAATACTGCGATAATCTCACCATCTATTAAGCCTTTCACAAACACAGTGCGGGACAGATTGTGAATTAACTTCAAGCCACCTGTGAGCTCACTTCCTTTCAAGTCTATCTTTTGTGGCTTCCCGAAATTCATGTAAAATTCCGTCCAGCCTGCTAGCCAATTCTGCGACCGATTCTTCAATTCGCTGCCGACTTGCAAACATGCTGATAGCATAGTGAACAACAGTGCGTTTAGGTAGATAATTTTCTACTAATATAGCTCGTATCTCTGTCCAGTCCTTGACTTTCTCCCGTACTAAAATACGCTGTCTAAGCTGGCTTCCGATGCGTGATTCATAAAAATTCAACAAAATCTCAAGCTCCTCGTCACCAATAATACTGAATGCTGTATCACAATTGTCGAGAAACTCGTCTAATACTCCTTTCTCGCCACAAAGGAATTAATTTCAAAGCTTCTGGTAAGCTCACTCTTGATTTCCCTGTTTTTACTACTGCATCGCCTTTCGTGGTGTCACTGTTAAGCATGGCTACCGTGCTTCCTACTCGCTGTTCTGCTGAGTTGCTGTTTTGGTGACAGAGATCATTCAGTGCTTTCCCCTATTCTGTAACTGCTGCGCTGTGATGCGTTGAATCCACTCGCCAATACCACTTCGTCGATTCGTTTAAACTGTTATAATGGGATGTATTTTCTGCCTTATTTTTTCCAATTTTATTCTCCGTTCATCTAATTATCCGCCAACTCAGTGTGGTGTTATGTCTACCTTCACGCCCCATATACTCTCTCGTGTTGGCTGTTACCAAATATGTTTCTACTGTGGTGTACGTTTGAAAAAAATAAAAATAAAAACTAAAAAAAATAATAAAAAATTTTTAAAAAATTCTCGCACTGCCACTTCCAAGGAGTAATATTAATACGTGGGTACATCTCTAAGTCATGTGAGTGGTAGAACAATGAATAATACTCAAGTAGGGTCTGTAAATCATTCCATTTATTTACAAATAATTTATAATACGCTTCTTCGTTGCTTCTGTAATACCCCTGCTACCGTCAAATCAGTTACCGCTGAGACTAATGCAAGTGCTAGCAATCCAATTTCTTCCATCAGGCTCAACAATCCCTTTGTAACGTTGCCAATGTGGATCATTCCCACCTGTACAATGGTGATGCTGCTGTAGACAGCTTCAGCTGCGTCCATCTCCGGCTGCTCGAAGACTAAAAACTGGTTGCCTCGACGACTGTTAAAGCTGATCTGCCCGATTTAATGACGCCGACCTCTCTTCGCACTGTACATCACTAATCTCCCTATTTTCTTGAACTTGGTGGGTCCAACCAAGTCCTCCGTCATTTATTTATTTTCGATATACAACATAGCCCACCACCTAGTACTAATCTGGGCCCTTATTTCCATTCTTTTACTTGATCATATATTTTTTCTTATATATATATATATATATATATATATTAGCTTCCTCTATTCCACGATTTGTAATTGTGTTCTCCTCTTCTGCGATCTGTGGCCTTTGATTTCACTCGGCATTATTCCCTTTTATAAATTTCTGCTTCCAAAATTTTGAGGCTAGATCAACTGCCTCGTCCAGAAAATGCCACAAACTTTCGTCGCGCAGTATGTCGAATATTCTCCTAACTTGCAGCCGAGCTTGTTGGTGTTCTCTCAAACTGGCTGTTATTTCATATTCCCATACCACGTGGTCAGGCGTACTCTCTTCACAACATTCGCACCTGTTTGAGTCCACAATATTTCGACTTCGGAGCCAACTATTGTATGGCCCGTGACCTGTAATGTAGTGTACCAATCCGGGAGAGGGTTGAAGGTACTTCAACTTTAACCTCTCCTCTACGGATGGCAATATATCATATACTCTTCGACCTGTTTCACCGTTGTTCCATTCGTGTTGCCATTCTGCCAATAGAAGCTTCCGAATGTGCATCGGCGATGTTGCTTCGCTGCCTACAATTTCTGCTACCTTATCTTGTTTCCCTTTTCTGAGCCAGTATATGGCACCCCGTTTCCTTACTTCAAGGTACAGTAGCCTTACACCAATGGCAACGGATAATGAATTTGTTGCCACGGTTCTGTATGCTCCTGTCAATCTTAAAAGTATTCCACGTTGGACACATATGACTCGCTGTTTTAGTTTTAACTTTGCCCACACACTTGCTGAGTAGCCCACTAAAGAGGACAAAATTACGTCATGGTCTTATTGTTTGGACTGGAACAGTGAATTTTCGTTGGCCAATATTGTCACGTAGTAAACCACGATCAGAGTCGTTGGGCGTAGCGTGGTCGTTAATAAACACACTTACTTTAACGCAACGATGCTTTATTAAACCGTTCGTACAGTATAGGAGCACGGAGCAAACTGACTCCGGCTAGAAAAGAGTATCGCTTATATATTAATAAAGAACAGTCTAGAACATTAATACTAGTTACAACAAGAATATTCCAGAACAGTTTACACAAAGTTAAGGAATTAAAATTTTACAGGACTTGTTGGATACGAACCCACGACCTTTATTCCCACAGTCTCTTAAGGTAACCACTACACTACAACAGTCATTCCTTCTTCATGGCCTGATCCCCTTGATGTGCGACAATATCAATGATTTTTTTTCATGACTGCAACTACTCTTGCTTTTGTCTTCTCTAAGTGGGCTTCGAAGTTTAAAAGTTCATCCAATTGAATGCCTAAGTACCTTTACACTCGGTTTCTACGAATTGATTTACCGTCGATTCTTACAGTTGGTTTTCTAGTCAGCTTGCCCTTGAGCAACATAAATGTTGTTTTATCTGGTGCCAAACTCAGCTTGACTTTACTGCACCATTGGCAAAAGCAGTTAATTACTAGATTACTATTGTACTCAATTTCTGCTCTTGTTGCCCCTTCCATCAGCAAAAGCTATTAGACCTAGAAGTTCAGGTATTCTTTGTAATAGTTCAATCACTGGTTCCATCCCTATATCCCAGAATATGGGACCGCAAACTGAACCTTTCGGACATCATTTAGAAAGGCTCTACGTGATGAACGAGTTCTGGCATCTCTAGGAAGCAGTTCTAAATCTGCAATAGTCCTTAAGGTGTAGAATAATCTTCTTGGACAACCAATCTCCCTCAGCCGTTCAAACAGCGCGGGCCACCATAAATTGTCGAATGCTCCAGAGACGTCAATAAATATGCTCACAACATAGTTTTTTCTACTGCTACAAGTTATTTCCATCTACCGATTTATGGCATCCTCTGTCGACTTCCAGGTTCTAAATCCACATTGACTAGGATTCATTCCCTGAACCTCCCGGTGGTTTTGTAATTTTTTAATAGAATCTTATCTTGAACTTTGCCAAGCACATTCAATAAACAAACCGGCCAGTAAGATTTCGGTTGAAGAGAATCCTTGTCGTCTCCTTTCTTTAGAACTACCATCTCCCTTTTCTTCCATATTCCCGGAACTCTACCCTGATATAGGCTTTTTCCACAGCTCAGTATATCAGGTATGCTATATTCTCCGTTATTTCTTGATCTATCCTGCAACTGGATTGTAGACTAGCCATTATCTATTCTATTGACTAGGCGTTGCAGTAGCAGTTGATACGTGGGACAATCCTTTACTTTGTTTTTGCATGACTTACCTCTTTTATGGCATGGGATTCATTTTTGAGGCTTCGATTTCTTATCACACTGATAACGCTTGTGATTGTTCTGACCACCATGACTACTGGTCTCTAAGTCTATTTGGCAGTGTTTACTCACATGTCCGAGGTCTCTGCACTTGACACAAGTTGGTATAACAATGTAATCTTTGCAATTGATTGCACTGATTTCCATGTATATTTTATGTTGCTCTAGTAATAATTTGTGCATAGCTGGGCTTATTTCTATAACGCGATAAACGGTAGGCTTTTCACAGGGTCCTGTTTTAAATTTAGGATTGAAACCACTTGCGAACTCCTCCTTTGATAATTTAACTTCAAAAATTTTGCCCATATACTTAAGACATGATAGCAGATGAGGTGATAAATACCATTAAAAGTATCGCAAAGCATAAAGCCCCGGCACAGGATGGAATAGTAGCAGAAGTGTTATAGGCCCTAGTAATCCAGCTGGCCCTTCCGCTATGTACGTTGTTTAATAAGTGCCTCCATCAAGGCAGAATTCCAAATATTTGGAAGCAAAATGTCTCATTATATTGACCAAGGAAGGAGACAGAAATGCGACAAACCAAAAATTGTATCCGCAGATATGCCTGCTAAACGTCTTTGTAAATGTACAAGTAAGAGTACTGATTAACAAACTGCAGAATCACTGGAGCCGAATGGGCATTAATATTAAGGTGTGCAGTATATTTAAGCCTAATGCAGAACTTTGCAATGTAGTAGTTTAAATTTCAAACCTGGGGAAAGACCTTACTAAAGAGGATCATATAATTATAGTTGGGGGTCCTGGAAATAGTCTGTCCAGAAATATCAATTATTGTGTTGAAACAGACATTGACAATATTGCTAAAAACATCAATCACACCAATGTTAGTTCTGGTGACCTCTTCAAGCATTATGATCAGCCCTGGATGCGTGGTCATGTACAGCGTACACAGGCAGATCTGAAGCGTGCATTGTGTCAGGCTGACCGAACACACATTGGTCTGATAGATGTTTCTTGCATTACACGGAATGACCATACCTCCCATGGACGCCACCTGAATGTTCGGGGCAAGCAGAAATGAAAGCAACTGATTGCCAGTAGCTTCAAGAGAGGCAGGTTGGATGTGCACCCCATCCCAGTGGTAACTGGTGGTAGAAGTCAGTCTTTTTTAGGCCAAAGTTCAAGAGCAGGAAGTGTTATTTAAGAAATGTACACACTTTGACAATAAATTTGGCCGCCACTGAAAACTTCTATCACTCTTATTTTGCACAATCTAACATCATCGTCATCCTAAGAAACAGTAACGCAATACTGGCTTGCCAGTATTGTATTACTGTATCCTGCGATGACATTGATGTCATATTTTGAAAAATAAGATTGATAGAAGTTTTCAGCAGCGGCCAAATTTATTGTCAAAGTGTGTACATAATGATATGATAGTCGAAAATAAAGAATGTCAGTCTAAAATAGCTTTGTTACATCAGAACATTAGGGGTATCTCAAGCAAACATGATGAGTTGATAATATCTATAGAAGAAACACAAAATTCATTGAATCTTAACATAAATATCGTATGTCTGACAGAACATCATCTGAAGAATTCTGAAATATGTTTCCTCCCTTTTATTGGATATAGATTAGCTTCATGTTATTGCAGGCCAGAGATGAGAATGGCTGGTGCAGCAATATATGTAAGAGAAATTGCTGAGACAAAATCATTAGATTTGAGTAAATACTGTATAGAACAAGATTTTGAATGTTGTGCAATACAGTTACAATTAGAAAACAAATATCTTATTGTGCTGACAGTTTATAGGGCTCCCACAGAAGACTTCAGTCAATTTTGTAATAATCTTGAAGGGGTTCTATTAAATTTATCACGAACTAAAAGGGAAATTTCCTCTGTGGAGACTTCAACATAAATTTTGCTAAAGAATTTAACCAGACAGATTATCTTCTAGGAAAGTTTGGATCATTCATTCTCTATCAAACTGTAAATTTCCCAACTATAATACAAAAAGATAGTTGATCAAATTTTTGTAGAGCGCAATAAATTAGAAATACATGGAACAGTTCCAATAAGAATGGTTTGTCAGACCGTAATGCTCAAATAATTACCTTGGATGTTGTGGGAAATGAAAATAACAAAAAAAAAAAAAAAAAAAAAAAGAATTTGTTTAAGTTAGTCCATTAAAGAGCAATTCAATAAAAAACATTAAATGACGAACTCAATGAGAACTGAAGCACTGCTTATAAATTAAAAGGGGTGAACAATAAATTAAATTACTTTCACCAAAGGTTTTTGGAAATTTACGAGAGGTGTCTCCCTACAAAACTGGCTCAAATTGGTCAAAAACGAGAAAACAAAAATTGGATTGCAGTTCTTACTAAAACATCTTGCAGACATAAAAGGGAATTGTATGTAAAAGTTAGGAATACTTATAATGCGCTTCTAAGACAATATTGCAAAACTTACTATAGAATTTTAACCAAAGTAATAATAGAAGCTAAACATTTGGCCATAAACGATGAGATTAATAGTTCAGATAATAAGATAAAAAGTGTTTGGAACATTATTAAAAGAGAAACAACTGTATCAACCCTCCAACATAAACCTGTATATTTAAGCATAAACGATAAACTTGTAAATGACCCCTCTTATGTAGGAAATGCTTTTAATAACTACTCCTTAACAGTTGCTGAAAAAATAAAAGGAAAGAATATTGGGAATTTGGATGCTATAACAATAATTAAATCCTTGTCACGAAAAACAGTATTTATGTCTCTATTTCCCATCAATCAAAATGTAATTGAAAACATTATTAAATCCCTCAAAAATAAAAAGTCATTTGGTTATGATGAGTTTTCAACGCATATAGTGAAACAATATTGTCGCACATCAAGTGGATCAGGCCACGAAGAAGGAAAGTCTGTCGTAGCGTAGTGGTTACGCTAAGACACTGTGTGACTAAAGGTCGTGGGTTCGAATCTATTAAGTGCTGTAAAATTTTAATTTCTTAACTTTGTGTAAACTGTTCTGGAATATTCTTGTTGTTACTAGTGTTAATGTTCTAGACTGTTCTTCATCACTATATAAACGATACTCCTTTCTAGCCGGGGTCAGTTCGCTCCGTGCTTCTGTACTGTGCCAACTGTTAATAAAGCTTCGTTGTCTTAAACTGAATGTTTCGTCTACGACCCCGCTACGCCCTAGGATTCTGAATTTGGTTTACTACGTGACAAAATAACACCAATATAACACCAGCATTAGTAGATTTATTAGTCATATTTGTAATAATTCTTTTGAAGAAGGTATCTTCCTTGACTCACTCAAGAAGCTATTATGTGATATTAGAAGGAAAATCAATCGATGAAAGCAGTTTCACTAAATTCCTTGGTGTATATATAGATAATAAATTGATCTTCTTAAAAACCTAAATTCTGCAATATTTTCATTGAGGGTAATATCAAGAATACCTAGTATATAAACCAGAAAATTGGATATTTTGCATATTTTCACTCCCTGCTCACTCATGGCATCTTATTCTGGGGAAACTCTTCACAAGCACGGAGGATATTTAAATTACAAAAGAGAACTATTTGTGGAGCAAACCCACGGATGTCGTGCAGAAATGTATTTAAAAACCTAGGTGGACTAAAAATGCCAGCACAGTATGTATGCTCCGTACTATCATTTGAAGTGGAAAATCCTTAACACTTCAATCTTAATACTGACATACTAGGAATAAATGTCATAGTCACTAGGATTACAAATCACTGTCAATCGTACAGAATGGAGCTTCCTTATTTAATTTCTTTTTTTTTTTTTTTTGCTGTCCTCAGTCTTTTGAGTGGTTTTATGCAATCCTCCATCCCTTCCTATCCTGTATTAACCTCTTCATTTCTACATACCCCTTACAACCCCCTTCCTCAATTATCTGCTTCATATATTCTAATCTCTGTCTTCCTCTCCAGTTCTTACCTTCGACTGCTCCCTCCCCTAACAAATTAACCAATCCAGTATGTCTCAGAATATGACCTACCAGCCTGTCTCTCGTTTCTGTAGGCTTCTTCCATAAACTTCTTTCCTACCCATTATTTCCAAAAATCGTCCATTTCTTACTTTGTCTGTCCACCTAGTTTTCAACATTCTTCTGTAGCACCACATTTCAAATGCTTCAATTTTCTTTTTTTCCGGTATTCCTAAAGTCAATGTTTCTCTACCGTAAAGTGTTGTGCTCCACACATAGAGTTTTAAAATGTTATTTCTTATTCCTAGATCAATGTTTGAAACTAAAAGCTTTCTCTTTTTCATGAAGGCTCTTTTCGCTAGTGCTATTCTGCTTTTAACATCATTCCTGCTTCGGCCATCGGTTGTAATTTTGCTTCCCAAGTAACAGAGCTCACTTACTTCTCCTATTGCATCCGATCCTATTTTTGTATTTAATCTACTAGTATTAGTATCATTTCTGCAAAAATGTCTTACCAACAGAAATTAAACGTTATCTACGAAAAACCAACTGCTTTAAGACCAAACTGAAAGAGTTTCTGCTTCAGAACCCATTTTACTCTGTGAAAGAATTTTCTTCTTGGAATTTGGTAACTAAGAAAGACTGATAAAATGGTATATATGGTGTATGGAAGGGGAAGGTGACAAAGTTATCCACAATTACTAAAATGATGTATGGTTTTTCTATCTATTGAAACTTTTATCCATTGAAGTAATTACACTGTATACAAAATTCACTAAAATATAGTAACTAACATTGCTGTGAAAAATTATCATACGAACAGATTTTTAAGTAATTGACTGCTTATAAGATGTTGGTGATGTAATTGCTATTCTTAATAAGTGTGTGTACTGATCCAAGTAAATAGGAACTAACATGATATAATATGTAGTTGTAGAATACAGTGAAACTTATTATAGTAACTGGTTGGTAAGAAAATAACTGGTTATTAGATGCTGGTAACAAGTGTATAAACTGTTCCACATCCCCAAGATTATTCTCACGTGGGATCAAAGTGAACATATCTATCTATGTATCTATCTATCATGAACCAATATGGCATTCGAGTAGGCAGGTCGACAGAAAACGCGATAAACAGGAAGGTAAATCTAGTTCAAAATCGCTCGATCAAGTAGGTAGAGTAGAACTCCACTTATTCGAACTCCGACTATCCTAATCGCTGATTATCCTAATCGCCTAAAGCAGTCACATTAAGACGTGAGTGGAACAAAATGAAAGGCATATCAACTGAAGAAGAGAAGGAACAGGAAGCTCAAGAAAAGGAAATGGAAGTGACAGGAGAAGATGCAGATGATGGATCACGTGTGTAATTCAGATCCATTGTTCTGAAAATTACTGGATGTTCAGAAGTTAGTGCTGAATATTTAGGAGAGTGTTTAGTGTGTGAATCGTATGAAATTTGTGGGTATGAAATTCTAAATGATGATGAACTTATTGAAAGTATGAGAGAAGAAGATGAAGATGACCTTAATGTCGAAGTTGAAGCAGACACGGGACCATTGGCAAGTCAACATTTGCCGGCCTTGAAACTGCGTTGAAGTGGATGGAGCGTCAGCCCGAGTATAACCACATGCAACTTCTCACTGTCAAGAGAGCCCGATAATGGAAGAATACATTCAAACAGCTTACTTTGACCGAGATGTTCAGCAAGCAATGGATTTTATTTACAATACGGTACATACATATTATACTAATGTACAGAATTTGTAACTGTGCGATTGCAAACTTCTACATGGAGCACTTCGAAGATAAAGCGCTAGCTAGCGCTCACATGAAGCCAAGCGCGTTTTACCGTTATGTGGACGACTCTTTTGTCGTTTGGCCCCACGGCAGGGACAGCCTGGAAGGTTTTCTCCAGCATCTGAATAGTATCAACAAAACAATCAAGTTCACGATGGAGGTGGAAGATAATGGCCGGCTTCCTTTCCTAGACATTCTGATAGAAAGGAAACCAGATGGGACACTCAGACACTCTGTGTACCGGAAGCCTACGCACACAGACCTGTACCTGAACGCGCGTAGTCACCACCACCCGGCACAGCGCAATACGATGCTCACCACGCTGGTACAAAAGACGCGAGCAATTTGCGATGTCGACAGCCTACCGGGCGAAGTCAACCACCTACGGCAGACATTCAGGCGCAACGGGTACTCGGAGCATCAGATCAGACTGGCATTCCGAGAACCGAGACGCAGGGTCAATAACACCGAGAACGAGCCACAGGATCGCGTTGCCTTCTTGCCATACTCCGGTCCTACAACGTCGAGGATTGGCAGGGTTCTGGCCAGAAACGGGATTAAGACCATCTTCCAGCCGCCACCGAAGCTGAAGAACATCTTGCGCTCCCCCAAGGACGACCTGGCACTCCGAACACCGGGAGTTTATAGCATTCCTTGTGAATGCGGTAAGAGATACATTGGCCAGACGGTACGGTGCATTAACCAGAGATGTCTGGAACACGCCCGACACGTGCGTCTAGGGCAGAGCGAAAAATCGGCGGTGGCAGAACATAGCCTGGGACAACGCCATGGCTTCGATTTTGAGAATACCAGGATATTGGCGCGTACAAGGAACTTCTGGGACAGTATTCTAACAGAAGCAGTTGAAATTCGCACCACGCGCAATCTCGTCATCGGGACTGCGGATACCAGCTGAGCGAAGCGTGGGCACCAGTCATTAATGCAATACGTCGTCAGCGCGCCGAAGTGCACAGCACGGCGGCCGCGGACCAACTGCGCCCACGCTTGCCTCCTACCGGCGCCAACCCCCACTCCACCGCCTAGGCGCCGACCTAGTCAGCCAACCAGCTGCACGCACGCCAACCACGCGCGCATTCGGAGGCCATAAGAACCAGCCTTCTGACGCATCCGGCACTTCACCAGAAGATGGCGACGGAGTCTGAGATCACCGAAATATCGTGTGGAAACATCTTACTTACTCGGCTAGTCTCCCGAGAAGACTACATCCAGCACAGCAAATGCTACATAAAGGAATTTTTCTGGATCGATGTTATGACTTTAGTTCGAATGTTCGCTATATTTTGTCAAAGCGGCCTGGATACGCAAGAAATTTATATGTTGTAATATTGAGTAGGATAGGTACTTATGACTGCATAACGTTTGACTTTGACACTTTGATATAAGGCCGTGAAAAAAACTAAAATAGGTTTCCATCCATACATTATTTTTAAATTTTTGTGTGAAGGACTCATTTTTATCAAAAATTGAACATAACAATTTTTGATCAGCACAGCAAATGCCATCTAAAGCAAGTTTTTTAGTATCGATATTATGACGTTAAGTTCAATTGCCCACTATATTCCAATTCCGATCCACTGTGCGGCGTTCGATAATTTACGGTGGCCAACGTTGTTCCGCCGCTTAAAGAAAATCAGCTGCCCAAGCAGCCACTGCTGGATTTTTATAAAAATCGATTCGTCACGTGGAGATACCCACGAGGGAAGGTAGATAACACCTAAGGGCAGATCGCTAGGCTCCGTAAGTGGGCCAGTCATTGGGGATTTGGTTTTTGTAGATGCACTTAGACGTTTTGAAGGGCAGTGAGGCTTTTTGGGGCTGCCTTTGCAGATGATTCGCTGTTGTTGATGGAGGGTCGGTCCAGACAAGACATAGATGATAAATCCAGGTTAATGATCAAAGAACTTCATACATAGTGATTAGAGCCTAAGCTGAGTCTTGCACCAAAGTAGACCCAAATGATACTACTTAAAGGTAAAATGGAGCGGGATCCAACAGGAAAAGGAAGCCGACGACAAGATACTTAGGCGTCACTTTGGATGAGTTGCTAAAATTCATAACACATATTTCTGATACATATGTCATGAACAAACTTGTAACTTTAGGCCATAGAAAATTTCATCTCTCGAGATTTATATTAAGAAGATACCACGATGCTATCTTTAAATCGTTGCTAGGGTATGCGGCCAATCATTAGGTGCATAAACTTGGACAGGTTAAACCTCAGGAGGCGGCATTAAGAGTGCAGAGGAGCACTCTGATACAGCTTAGTGGCACATAGACCACTGACTCTCTCGCAATGCTAGTAGCGGTCTGGCCATTAAATCTGGATACCAGCAGAAGAAGAGTATTATGTTGGCTGCGGAAAGAAAATCAGGCCAAGGTGCATGAGATTGTGGGAGCAGCAGCACAGAATGTGGTGGGCATTAAAAATGCACTTCTCGCCGAGTGGCAAGCGCAGAGGGACAGTAGTGTGACTGGCAGAAGATACTGCGTGCTTCCAAATGTCCAAGAGAGACTGCATCTTATATACTTTAATCCTTTTACAGGCCTAATACATTACATGGCCGGACACGGGCTATATATCCACATACCACACCAAAGTGGGTGAAAGTAAAGTAGTGCATGTGAGTGTGGACCAAAAGGAACACCAAAACACTTCGTATGGCAGTGCTCTGAAACGGAAGAGGTGAGAACAGCGAACGTTAACGGAAATCGGAGCATGCCAAAGCGGAATATAATCCTGGACTATAAATTATAGAGCAGGCTTGACAACCTATCAAACAAAGTATCTCAACGACACAGGATAAAGTATGTGGACCGAGCGGCAATCGGGCGGGATAGACCACCCCCGAGACCTCAACATTTGCACAGACGAATATGAGCGAATGGGAGCGACATAGTTAACAGAATAGTGCGATAACTTCAGGTAGCTGCAAGTTAGTCGCGGTGAATCAGCCAATCCGGTTCCGCTGGAAGTGTCAGACGAACCAGGAATGGTATTGTTTATGGGGTAATAACTGTGATAGGAATAGTGTTGTTAATACAGAAATGTTTAAATAATAATAATAATGATTGTGCCCTAACAAGATGTAACGTCCGAAGTTGAGATAATAAAAAAAATCATATAATTGTTAGTCGAGGAACTGTGAAGGTTTTCAACGTGATAGCCAAGCTTTGTGCGCCACGGAATTTGCAGTGGTCAGGGTTGAAATCACAGCAGCTAGCCAGCGAGGTTAACGCCACAAGAGCGGCGTGCACTTTGAGCACAAATCGATACAAATAAAACTTGGCAATGTTCTTACTACTAAAAGGCATGAGATTGTCCCATGGAGTCAAGAGAAGGTATTGAACGTTAATATTCCACCAATCTATATAAAAACAAAATATACCGTATATAAAAATAAGTTTGAAATTAATAGTAACGTAACTTCGGTAACACACGAACTATCTCAAGGCAATGGAAACGAAGCAGGCAATAATAATGTATGCATGTAGGAATTGCACTACACGTCAAAATAGTAACCCCTGTAATGTATGTGTTCCAGGAAGATACGATTGTTAAGTATTCTAAGGAGTTGAAACATAATAAAGATTCTATAACCAATTAGTTCAAATCTGGAAGTATGTTAAAAGACAGTTAATGCATTCACTAACCAAGTAAGAACTTTAAACTCGCATTGCATTCTTCAAATAACTACTAATGTGAATATTGTTATTAATCTACTAACCGACTACTATATTTTAACATTTAATAATTTTGCAGTATATAACAGTTATCAGTAAACTAAGTGAAGTGAAATAATATGGTAATTGCTTACTTAGAACATTCTTACACTGTAAATTGTAAACTGTAAATATGGTTTTTCTAGAATATCGGCTGGGCCTGCCTCCACCTGGAGACTATGGAGGCTATCCGGTTATCCACAGAGCTGACAGGCCAAATAAATTAGTAATGAAGACAGGAAATGAATGTAATTTACCTAATTTATTATTTAGATACTAGGTTGTGTGAATGTAGGATAAACAAATTTAAAAACTATGAAGCCATGAACATGGAAGCCCAGACGGCCAGACGAATGTCCCCAGTAGGATGGTTAGGTTTCGAGCAGCTGTTCGCCTGGAACACGGCGTATCCCGACCTGACAATCGACCTAATAAATCATCCCACTAGGCAGCACGTCTCGAGAGGACCATTTCCACTGCAGTCGTAATATACTATGTTGTTCGGTCAACACAGGAACATGTATGGGCCGTTTGCTGCATAGCCGGATTTTAAACGGTTTATTCCAAAACATTTGTGCTTGCACCAGCATTGTACTCTGCTATCAGATCTGCCACATGTCGCCTCCTATCCTACTTTACAGAGAGGGAAGGCTCCGACATTCATGTTCCATGATGAGGCGTGGATGTTAATCACCCTGTCACTTACTAGTTGTTTCACAGTTCTTCTACCTCTTGCCGTAGATGCTCACCCGAGCAGCCTTGCCGTTTCTGAGATGCTCATTCCCAGATGCCCTGCTGTAACAAAATGCCCTATTGTTAAAGTTACTTAATGCCTATGAATTTCTCCTTCTGCCACAATTATTGTTTCTACAATGGCTCCCCTTGCGTCTCTGCTACATTTAAATCCTTTACGCATTTCGTTTCATCAACGGCATCAATTCTCGTGGTTGCCAATAAGCCTCATTAGTTTATGAACGTAGTCGGTCGCAGGCAACACATGGTCGTTTGCTGACCGATTGTAAGCTGGATTCGTGTTTACAGTTTCTAGACGCGTCTATGGCCATACGGCATCTCTGAGGGACATATAATTTTCCTGTAAAAAGAGTAACGGCACTGGGCAAGCATTGGGGTGGCTTGCCCCTCTGTCCGTGTGCTTGGGGCTCAGGGGTGGCATCCCTGCTGGTGGGAGCATAGCATCTTTGCTGCCATAATAGGTCCTCTATATAATAGGGAACTGCTAGTGCATGGGTTTGGCCCGGGATGGGGCAGCATCATCCTGTGAGCGCTTTGGGGACCTTCGGGCCAACAGTTAGATCGTGCACTACGATGGTGCTCTGTCGAGCTTGGACGAGTGCCTAGGAACCTGTGCTCACACATGAGACATGTGTCGGTTAGGTGCGGGTGAAATGCACTAGGAGTGGGCCCTAGTGTAGGAAGCCGAGTATTCAGTGACAATACGTGGGGTTGGCTGGTGCGGTGAATCATGCTACGGAGCTCGTTATTTACTCTGTTGTTGGGTCAACACAAGAACATGTATGGGCCGTTTGCTGCATAGCCACATTTAAACAATGTGCTCTGAACGGTTTACTCCAAAACACTTGTGCTTGCACCAGCATTGTACTCTGCTGTCAGATCTGCCACAAGTCACCACTCGGTAGCTGCGGCTTCAACCAGACCCCGAGGGGTACGGATGGGGGCCGGGTGTTGCCCGTAGTAAACAAGAGTGGCTTATGCTATTTGGCCAGGTTTTCGAATGGTCTTCGGCCTGGTTCATGACGGGCACTGCATCCGCGTTGCTCCCCGTGGGCACCTTTAATGGGTGGCGAAATGTGTCTTGCCTCACCATCCCTTTTGTAATGACGGGTAATTCGGAAGAGTTTAATTCCCTGGGCTGTGGCGTCGTGAATTAGCAAGATGGGTAGTGTGGTCAGGGTGGCGGCTTGATGGTTCGCCCCAGTACCGCATATCACCTCAACCTGGCCGAAACACCAAACATCTGTGCTCGTGTATCAGTGTTAAAGAAGGCTGCATTGTTAGCTAACAGGATGCCGCCAATCATTGAAGAAGTTCATCACTCAGAGAGGAAGTGATTATTTCATTTTGGAAGAAGCATGTAGCTCTTGAGTAAACGACGATCCAGCATATATTCTCATTATAGTCGCAATCACTTTATGTCTGGTAGAAAAAAACAGTAAGCTCTTCCTAGCTTCGTCTTTTAATTGTATATCTTCTACTACAAGTCATTGATTAATCTATCAGCGGGAGGTGGATAGTACATAGAAATAACAATTGAAATGTAGTAGAGGCAAAAAGTATGATAAAAAATTGCAGTCGGAAAATTAGTTCCATATCAACGGCATAGCCTTCAGCAGCTACCGTGCAGTAGGGCTGCATATAGCACCAAATTATTTTATAGCAGTAAAGTATCTGGAAATAGTTTGGAGAAGGCTGAATTTTAACATAACAGAATATGAGAACAACTGATTCCGTGCTCGGTACAGTGAAGGGTCCTTTGCGTGTTTCTTGAACACTAGATGGTATGGTACTAATGTTTTCCACACTGCTGTACAACAGAATTCATTCAAACACATTGTATTTGTGATATTAGCCTTTTTCATTCGGTTGCATATCCTATTATTACAGTACACCAGCATCTCAGATCGGTGAACATGTATTATCAAATATCTTGTACAGTATTCTGATGCAGTAGGGAATGCCATAAACTATCTTCTTATAAACATTCTTCTCCGCCGCCGATTTTATTGCAATATGAAGGTTGTCATACGACTCAGCTTAAGGGGTAACAGATTTATTGATCTGTTAGCTGCTTTCTGCAATGAGATATTACCCCCAGTGTACAATGAATTCCGAATATTGATTGCGGAGCTAAAATTTTTGAAAGAAATGAGCTCTTTGTACGTTTGTTACCACACTACTTACTCGTAGTTCTTATTAAAGTCGTGCACCAGCGAGGCTGTGTGGTTCGCAGGGGCTGTGGGTCAACGCCGACCGCCTCCGCTGGTTGTACCCGGGTTGGGTAATGCGGGTGTACCACGACGTCGAGCGCGACACCGAGTTCCGTCGAGAGTTAGAAGCAAGGGCTGGGCTCTATCCGCATCTCGATCTGTGCTACGTGGGAGAGCTGCCCCGCTACGGCAACCTCACAGGTAACATCTACTTTGTCTTCACATAACCTCCGCTGGAAGAGTAATGATAGAAGTTCGAAATATCTGAGAGCTCTGATTAAGTTACAATAGAAATCATTCTATGAAAGACTTATGGTTGTTGACTCTTATCTGAAGGAACTGAAAACATCGATGAAATGAAAAAAATATTTTTCATTGATATGTGTTTTGAAAATGAAACACTTCAGTGTAACCTACTTTCAAGTTTTAAGGTCCATTAAAGTAATTTTCACTACAATTAGCGAGGTTTTATTAGTTAAATAATTTTAATAATTGTAAAACGATATCCTATAGATATGAAAACATTGTTCACAGTTACTAGTGCCCCGTCACAATAAGATAACTTTCCGTCAGTAAACTTTGGATCCATTTACATTTACATTGCTCCTCTTCTGCACAGCCATGATTGGATTTCTGGTTATTAATATTTGATCCGGCACACGAAATAACAAGTTATATATCACAAAAAAACTCTATTTAAATCAATAAAATAAATAATAAATTTTGAGACTGCATGAGTAGGAATAAATTTGTTTGACTGTATTTTATATATTCAGACACTAGACACACGTTGCACGTAAAATCTGTTTTACATGATTCGCTCAGAATGAAACACTAGAAATGAAAGGAAACTAAACTATGTAAACACCGAAATTTCAAGAGTGACCAACCAAGCCGATGGAATAAAGACATTGTTCCGGGCTTAGCTCATAGTTCATTCTCGATGTTTCTATCTTATTAATCATCAAGACTAAAGCATATTAATAACAATATTGGCTTGGTCGCACTTATGTCTTTCTCATTCCCTTCGTTTTCAACTCAAAATTGCTTTTAAATTTGAAAGTAAGACATATTTTTTTTTGTAAAAAAATACCGTTCAATAACCAAACGTGCACCAAATATGAATATTACCAACAATTAAAAATAATAATTAGTGCAACTGCGTAGTACATGATTAAAGAAGTGAGTTTTCCCATTTTTGATGATAGAAGACAAAATTAAATCCATACGAAACGTGTTTTCTAGAGACGTAAATAAAGATTTTTACTAAGAAAGTGGAGTATGTACTGATGATATATTAGTAGCAAAATTATGTTGTTTCAGACAAACAAAATTATTCTTAAGAAGTTGTAACCTTCTCCTGTTCGAAAGCTACTACAAAAAGCTTACTGTTTGTCTAAGTGCCACCATTCGTTATCATTTAATATGTCTTATGCATAACTTCCGGCAAATATGAGGGACATTCTTTTCCATCTTTTGGGTATAAATGACTTTTAAGTTGGTCTCTCCAGTTACAACTGTAATATCGTTGACCATTCCACCATGTTGTTTTCTCTGTCATAAATAAAGTGCATACCTTTCCTATCTTAATAGATCTATAATAAGAGACCTGGAAATTTTTTGAAATTCCACAAGCTCAACCAATCAGAGGATATAGTTTGTTGTGATGTCAATAGGGCGGGCTTTTAAATTCAGCCAGTCAGAGTCCATGTGGTGGCGAGGGGGGGGGGGGACGGCAGGTGATTTAAATGGTCCAATGGGGAAATGCGTGGCCAGTTCGGCGAATGGTATTCGTGTACACTTGCTACTGATACTGTATCCTAGTTTATGCGAATTCCGTCTCGCTTGCGAACCGAAGTTAGGAAGAAGCTTCCTTCCTCTTTTTTGGGGACTGCCTTGCCCTCCCTGCCCGAGGCGTTAGGGAATTACCGCTCCACGGCCCACTCCTGCGGGAGTGGAACCCCCGAGCGCGAGTGGAGGGTTGTGTCTGATCCGGATAGCCTACGGTGACAACTAAGGGTCAGAGCAACACTCCTGTCACCCCTGCAGCCTTCAAACGTCGTCGGAACTGGGCGACATCATGGCGGCTGACAACTCGCCTGGAGACAAAGCCTTTTCTCTCGATGATGACGAATTCCCGGCGTTGACTTCGGACAACGAATCCATCTCTACTGAACTTGACTACCAGGACATGGAATGCGAAACCTCAGCCTCCTGCATGTGTGGGGCAGTCACTTCTGCTGCCACCTCTAATGACAAGAATCTATACAAGAAACGGGCCACTGAACCTAAAGTCAAGGGGGCCAAGAAACAGAATAAGAGCCGACCGTCGATAACGGCAGCTACTTCCTTTCCAGCAACCCACAGCATATTACCCTACTCAGTAGACCTCAGTCTACTATCCGCTGCATCGGCTGCAACAGTGAAGCCATCACCACAAGTCCCTCAACACCTGGAAGAACAGCAATTCATCTCTCCCCGTCGTACAGCAAGGGCATCTCCAACCACTGACGCAGTGCAGTCGTTGAGACCTCAAACCCATTCCAACCTCTGCAAGATGTAGTGCAGGAATCAAACGAAACACAGGCGGCAAAGAAGAACTCCAACATCCCACCCATCGTTGTTCAGTTCGAGGAGAGTTACAAAAAACTACACGACTGGGTGGCCAATGCAGTAAAACGTCCCTTCGCTGCCAAAACAGCTGGTGGCGATAAAATTAAATTCACATTCACTACTACAGAAGAATACTTAAATGTAACAACATGCTTACAGCCAACAAAACTCCCTACTTTACCTTCCCCACTGGGGCAGTAAAGCTGATTAAAGTAGTTTTCAGGGGTATCCCACGAACTTACCCCACAGGAGATTTGAAGGAAGAGCTCCAGGACATGGGGTTCGAAATACAAACTGTTGCTCAGCTCAAACGACCAGGTACAAACATTGCCATGCCGTTGTTCCTGGTGGTGGCTCCAGACCTACCAGCCAATAGGAATCTGTTCAGGTAGAGTCCATATCACACCTCAAGGTCTCTACTGAAAAGCTTAGATCATCTCCTGGACCTCCACAATGTTACAGGTGCCAATTGTATGGGCATGTGGCCAGGCATTGCAGGATGGACCCTGTATGTGTAAAATGTGCGGGGGGACATGAATCAAACGAATGTTCATTGCAGAAGACTCTGGATGCAGCCAAATGCAGCAACTGCGACGGCAAGCACGTCGCTAGTTACAAGGGCTGTATTGCGTATAAGAAAGCCCGTGATCGATATAGAGGAACAAACTCTTCTCAAAAAACAGAAGACAGAGGAACAAATTCTATTCAATCAAAAATGGAAAGCAACGATCCCCCGGCGACTAACCGGGCCAAAGACAACCGCCCACAAGTTCCACCTACTAATTCACATCCCCGGCATGCACCTATGAATAAAAAGACCACCAGCCGGCGGAAGGCCGGACAATCCTACGCGGCCACTGCAGGGACAGGACCAAACTTCACAACAGATTCTGACTGCAACATAGCCGCTAACTCAGAGCCTGTGGATCAGATCACTGAAGCCTCCTCACCAGCAGAAAACCAAAAACCACCACGGTTTTCTACTTCAGCTACCAGACAACGCACTCGTCGTCGCAACGGACCATTCCGAACCGCCGCATCAGCTCAGAATGTAGGAGTCGAAAGGCTTTTTAGCATGATAGAAAAAGTCTTTGATACTCTATTACATCTTATAGACAGGATGAACCGTCTGCCCGCAGATATACAATCAGCAGTTATGACAACCACCACCACCAGTACCAATCCTATTAATCATGGATAGAAGACCTCGTGCCAGCAGTCTCTCCAACTGCGTATGGAACGCTAATGGTTTATATACCCAACTCCAAGAATTTAGAAACTTCATCGCTGAATACAACATAGACGTGTGTCTCGTCAGCGAGACACACCTGAAACTTGGTCTGCGAGCGTCGGTCGCAAACTATGAATGCTTCAGAAGGGATCGACCCACTGCTGGAGGTGGTGTCGCTATTTATGTAAAAAGAAGCATTCCTCACCTTGAAACCCGTCTTCCAGACCTTCAATTCACCGAGGCCATCGCCATAGAAGTAAGCACAGCCAGAGGGAACATAACGATCATCTCTGCCTATCGACCCCCGCGTGGACAGTTCTTAGAGGCAGAAGTAGCCAATCTAGCTTCTATAAGAGGCAAACTTCTTATAGGGGGAGATCTAAATGCAAAGCATGCTGACTGGCATTGTAACAGACCTAACCAGGCGGGCAAAATTCTATGAAGAGTTGTCAATAGACACAACATGTGTGTGTGGGCCCCTGAGGAGCCCACTCATTACCCTTACCACGCTGGTCGACCGGACATCCTAGACGTTCTCGTTTCAAAGAATATTCCCGGATTCATTGCCGCCTCCACAGTTGACACCCTGTCCTCAGACCACCTTCCGGTCATCTTCGAGGTGGGTACAGGCACCCTACAGCTTGACGACAATCCTAACTACGACTTCAAAGGTACAGACTGGAGGAGATATCGAGAAATTATAGCGGAGGCTCTAGAAGACACCCCCGCAGACGATAACCCAAACACAGTCCTTGAAGTATTCGAAAGTGCGGCTATGAATGCCATCACCAACACCACGACACTAAGCACTAGCCCAGAACTTTCGACAAAACTCCCTCCTCACCTGCTAGCAGCGATCCGGCACAAAAACCGAGTCGCGAAGGAGTGGAGGCTTACTAAGAACCCAGCTACCAGGAAACTCTTAAACCGCCTCCAGAAGGAACTGAAGGCCTCATTGAACGACCACCGAAATCGAGAATGGAACGCCCGACTATCCATGTTACGACCTGACGACGGCACGCTATGGACTCAGACTCGCAGGTTTACCAAAAAAACGCCACAGGATTCCACCATTACTAGGAGATCGCGGACTTCTTTATCGTCCTGAAGACAAGGCAAATGCCTTGGCGGACGTTTTCGAAAGTAACTTCCACCCAGCCCATGGTGATGCCAACCGCTTGGCGGAAGTCAACAGACGACTCAATGTCTTCCTAGAAGCCGCGGACGATGACGAACATGACATCGAGCCAATCACGTCTCAAGAGGTACACAGCAGTATTGCCACCCTCCATCCTGGGAAGGCTCCGGGATTGATAGGATCGGAAACATCTGTTTGCTTAATCTGTCTAACGACAAAGCCTCCAAAACCCTCTGCCGGAAATTAATAGGCAGTAAATTATCGTGGCTGCTGCTGCGTGGCCACTAACGTCATTCCAGGTGGGAAGAGCAAATCCCATGACCTACATTACACTTCCAAACAGCTCGCCTGAGGGTTTTTTTTCTCCCAGTAGGCAGCCATTAGTAATCGACAAGGGAATTATATTAACCGCATACCTGTTGTTAAAGGCACCCTGCGCTATAGCAAACAACTCCGAGTTATTCCTATAACGTGCCATTTTGAAAGTGCTCCGTGACGTGGACACGGCCTATGCCAGAAGTCTGCAACTTCATGTAGTGACAGATATTTGTTATAAGCGATCGATAAGTAATGCACAGTGCAGCAAATAGGTTACCACATAACTGTATTAAGCGCCCAGCTGACATGTTTGTACAGCATTGAGCAAACACCTTTGATGTGTTCAATTACTGTTACCACACTTACAAAAAGTAGTTCATCCCTCAACAAAGCACAGTAAAATATTATCTTTTGTTCAAGAAGAGTAATAAATAAGTGATACTGTCTAACCTATTAATGGCCGAATCTCCATCCATCAGTCAATATTTCTGTTTATTAACATGTTCCTAAAACACTCAGAAATGAGAAATGCGTGTGTTCCATAGATACAAAATTGGATCTTTATCGTTAGTCCTGAATCTATCAAAACCTTCGCTAATATCATTATGATGGCAAAAACAGTTATGTTTATTTTTGTAAACGGGATTAAAAACTAAGAAACCCTTAAGGTACGCGAATGGCTCGTCAACATTACTTATTTTCTAAACGAAAATAAAAAATTTTGCTTCTATGCCAAGAGAGTATAAAACCAACTTGACTTATTCTAATTGAATAAAAAATAAATTATAGATGATTCAAAGTAATAACTTTTTTTAAAAACATGTTAACGGCCTAAATGGAAAAAACGTGTGTAACTCAGGAATTTGAAATGGTAGTACATCGAGGAGGATCTCTCTAGGACGTTGTTTTCTAGTGAATTCAGTAATTTTCCTCGGATTTAATTAACAGAGCCCCTTTTATGTGTTACAAAAAGCGAGAAATTTATTTTCTGTCAGTAGCACACAAAGAACAATTTTCCCCCTTGTTTATTAGTAACCACGATATCCTACTAAAACAACCCAAATTTCATTCCTACTGTTTCTGAAGTGTCTTTGTGTTATCATTCTCCAACGTCATCTATGATACTAAGAAAATTACGCAAAAGACAACGAGGAGGGATTGGGCCATTTGATGGTTAACTACATTGTGACACAATATAAACTGTTGTAATATTATTCTACATGCTTATACATCCATTTTTGTTAATATGAACTATTACTCTACAGAAATATCTTTGAAACCTATTCTGCCAAAGTTAATACTTCACCAATGAGAAATCTATAACTGTATTCCTTTGAACACCGAGATGTCACTCGTTCGTTGTATTCAAGTTAAATATGCCAATAGCAACAAGAAACAATACCGACCAATAATTTTTTGCTAAAATGCGTTCAATAAAATACGGATACTAATTTGTGGACATTTTTATCATAAATGTATCTTCTTTCCGAATTCACATAAAAACGAATTCGCAGTACATTACTTAAAGGCTTATTAAAATCTAACCCGTAGTTTTTACGCGAGTTGATGGACACATTAACTTAAAATAGGAAATTAATCTGGAACTAGCAGTTGTACTTTATACAAAACCCCATCAACATCATACCCGTCTAGTATGGGTGAATTCCGTTCATCGATATACAAATAAAAAAATCATTCACCGACGAAGCTACTGGAAATATTCAAACTTTTCCACAACGTGTCAAATTAGAGATGTATTGGTTATAAACCAATGTAATTAATAGTAAACAGCATTAATGATAGTTCAAGACTCTCAGCTACATTTCCAATATTTTTAGGGATGTATTAAATTAGGAGCAATGATGTTTCTGATGCTGGAAAAGACGAGACGAACAGCGAGAAACCAGCTAATTTTTAAATCAAAGAGGCATTCAAGTGATTCTCTGATGTATGTGCGTGTAACCTTCAGGAATTAAAAGTTCCTAACCTAAAGCAATGTGGCTGATTTTAAAACCAGTTTCTTTCCTTACAGACTTTTCTGATGTGATTACATGTCAATCTTTAAATCAATATCCCTTCCACCGAAGTCAATCCAATCGGTCTGTAATTTTATTTCATGCCAATCGTCCTGACTCAGTTCTTGGGTACATGAAGAAGAACCCACATTAAAAATATTTGTGATATTATGACAAAGCAATTCCAGAACTACTTCAAAGTTTTTAAAATCAAAGTTTCCAATTTTATAATGGCAAAACTCATCAAAGGTGAAGGAGAAGTTGATTATTTTCTCGAGCTTATTGCAAGTGTCTCAAACTCGAATGGCACGAGGGAAGAAATAATTCGTATAAACATCAGTATGATACCTCATTTTACTAATCTTATCTCTCCTGTAATTGGAACGAAATATTTCATCTCACTCGTAAATAAAAGTGGGTGCTGCATTTTTTCCGGTAAGTTCAAATGTACGCCGCCTGTAAGCTTAACCCAATCTATGTATCAATTCTAGCAGGAACTATGGCAAGAAATCACAAATTGAGTGGTTCTTCTTGTACTTGGCCTAAAAGTCAATCAGTTCCTTACAAAACAGTACAACAGTAGTTCAAATGAAGGTGAGTTTTGTATGCTGCTTTTTTTCGTGCTTTAAATTAAGACAAAATGCAAAATTCGCTCTATAGAAATAGTTCTGTATACGATAGTAGTTATGTGCAGGGCCCATTTTATATTGCTTTGTTCTGTGATGTCCATATACTTCAGGGAATCACTCATATCAATAATCGAGCTCTGATGGTTGTACACTTCAACTAATGGATTCTTTTTCTTAGATTTGCACATTGCCTTTATACTTTTTGCCAGTTAGTGTAAGTTGCCAGTAATTGTACTATGCAACAAAAACGTTTAATTTAAATATTGCTGCAGGTCAGGAGATGAAAAAGGTTTTCAATTGGTGCAAAATATTCTCAACCTCACACATTACTGTGAATACGGGCGTACTGATGTTGTTGTAGAATGGGGTTAAGGAAATATATCAATTTCGGTAACAATGCGTGCGGCACAACTTGGTTTATTCCTATCAATGATCTCAGCATGTATTTTTTACATTGGATACTACTTCTGTGTCGTCAGGACTTACCTATGAGACATCCTGCGCGGCTACATTTTCCAAGTAACTGTGGGTGAGTGAAAGTCATTCGTGCTGACGTAATTTTCCGTCCCATATGTTTTTTGTGGAATAACCTCCTGAAAATATAATTAATCTAGCAACATATGTCGTTAAAGTTTATGCTCCAACCTAGTTTTCTATTAGATGTCACTCTCTTTACATAGATGTTGAACAACACCTGTGGAAGTTAATCTCAGCATCTCGATGCTTATCTTGAAAGCAAACATCAACTAAAACAGCAGCCTGGTGGCTCAATATTTAAGGTGTCTGACTGGAGATATAAAGGTTACCGGTTCGATTCCCTGTCTGGGCTGGGATTTGCATAAGCCCGTATCTCCACCATCAACTCTGACACAGATTGCTGTGTAATGTGAAGAACGCCAGAACACTTCCGTGGTTCAGATTCCGTATTCAACTTTATTTGCCCTCTAGGGCTAACAACCCTATTTGTAAAAAGGATGTGTACACGCTCAAAAGTAATGGTTCAAGACAAATGAGGGCTTAACGTGGTTCTATTTGACTCAAACGAACACACATGGAGCTATACCTGCGGAAAGGCTTGAGAGAATATGATACTTTGAAAGGGGGACAAATAGTCTGTCAGTCAAATGAACAATCCGGAAAAAAGAAGAAAAAAGGCACTCATGAAAGGATACGTTTTAAGAACGATTTTGGCCGCTATAAGCTAATGGGGGTAGGCACAGGAAGTAAAGGTAAAACAGGAGCGGTAGTTGGAATATAGAGCTAAAGGGGGAACAATACCTGATGAGAAGGTATACCCACGACGTAATTTTTCTATAGTTTCATTTACCCGGGTACTAGAAAGAATCCACTGAGCGTGAAGTCATGTCCGTGCAAAGACCCTACATTTTCCTGCAGAGTCATCAATAAATTTAACTCGATTGTCATATCGAACCCAGAAATTGTTCACAAACATCAAAAATTCAAGAGCATCTTCGCTGAAGCATCTTGTCTATCTGCTATACGTAAATATGATCGTACTTTACATCCCCTT
Organism: Vandiemenella viatica; assembly: GCA_031002005.1. Lineage (NCBI taxonomy): Eukaryota > Metazoa > Arthropoda > Insecta > Orthoptera > Morabidae > Vandiemenella > Vandiemenella viatica. The sequence goes on from CM061918.1 coordinate 16,757,602, forward strand.
CCTTGCCGCGTCAAATAGAGGAACCATACTCTTGACACGGAAACGGCGAAGTTGTCAGTTTCCACATCCCTCAGCGCGAATGAATATTTGTTCTAATGTTACGCGAAGAATTTCGTAAACCAACTAAGATAAATGAATCCGAAAAGCCTGTATAAAATGATCTTGTCGCCTGTGTCAAAATATATCTGTTGGATGGATTCTTTAGCTGGAAAACATTAATAACGAGTAATGCAGTGACCAAAATCTTGCAGCGGATTGCCTATGCACTTGCCTCTGGCTGTAGATTTCATGTTGTGGCTTACAACATAGACATTCTTAATTACGTTTACCAATTGAACAAAGACTTATGTATATTACGTCCACCATTACTTTGACTTCGAAGAAGCTTAAAGCCATAACAAAAAAGATTCTGTATACAAACAGTCTTAATATTCTTACTTTCTGGCACATTGATCCAGGTGGATAAGCAGTTAATTAGCTCAGATTTTGGGGGACCTATTTTCGATCACTAGTCCTACCAACTTTTTTTCGCTTATCATTGCCTTCATGGAATCACTCCTTCCAATATTTCATCCCGTTCCTTGTTCCCAATCCTCTACTTGCTCTAGTGACCTCGTTTTTGACTATTTCACGGCACAGCACAGCCGACACGCGAGGAAGGCTAGAGAGCCTTCTTTCCCACACCACAACACTAACTGTAATTCAGTAACATGTGCACTAGGTACACAAGCCTCACCTCGTCGTCTCTCCCAAGCGTCTGTCCCTTATGCTATTAATTAACATCTGTTCCAGGTACTAACCTACTAACATCAGCAACTCAATTTCTCTCCCATATCACAAACAATTCTGCTATTCAGTAACATGTGCTCCAGATACCATGAATTGGTATAGACGCCTGGTCATCAGACAGATACCATAACTCACGTATCATGCGGTCTCACCCACAAATCCATAAATTACACATGCACACAGACACACACCCATACAGATAGACATTTGTGTTGGTAATGAACTGCACATCCTACATCCAGCCAGAAAAATTATAGGAATGTATCAGAATATTTACCCATATGTACAGAGACAGACGCACACATACACAGGGAGAGACGCACACATACAAACATGTCCATGCCTTCAACGAGCTCAAATTAACAGCCACCACCGATCACGGCAACGAAAATGCGGGGCTCGTGACTGGCTTAAAAATTAATCTGACAGACGAGTCAGAGGATGCGCAAATAATGACATACAGGGTCATCAACACACCCAATTGATTATATCGGCCATCAACACATAGGGCGTCACTGATGGTGAAATTACGAGTCCAAGTAGGCCACTATCACCATATTTAGACACACAACCACAGAGGAAGACACAAACATACACACAGACATGTCCATGTATACACCAAAATTCTATAAATCACAACACACATAATTGTAACTGTTGGAAAGAGACTGCACACACTACGTCGAGACTGATGAGTTACAGGATGTGCATAGGATTGTATGTCTTCACCATACATCTCAGTGGTCATAATACAAATCTGATTACATGTGCCATCAAAATACATGGCTACTGGAACTAACTCTTGTGCACTGAGTCATTTATTAATATAAGATTTTAAAAGACAAATTTTTGTTAACCTGCCAGGTGGGGTGACGTTGGGGACTCCCTCTACATCACGGACAGAAACACGCCGTGTTCCGAACCTAAAATCACACCGGTTGCCGATTTAATTGCGGTCGTATACCATTTACATGACGCATTACGTGCGCCTTATAGCGACCAAAACACAACATATTCTGACTAAAGTTAGCGGAAGCTCAATTTAACGGAAGTTAAGAAGAACAGTGATGATTTTTTTAGGTTAACTTAAGAGTAACATTTTTGAAATTTTATTACGTTAGGAAACGAGATGTCGGGAGAAAGCAACACTGAGAGAGGTGTAAGAAAGGGTTGTTGCCTTTCGCCATTATTGTTCAATTTATACCTGGAAGAAATTATTGGAAAAGGCTTAAACGGAAAAAGAAGAGTGCGTATTGGTGACCAGAGAATAGAGTGCATACGATTTGTTGCTTTCTTGTTGGCAGAAAGTTAACAAAATCTAAACAGAATGCTGCAGATCTAAAGAAAGCTTATGAAGAGATTGGAATTAAAATCAAAACAGCAAAAAATTAAGAGTATGATGATTGGAAAAGGAAGGAAAATAATAAATATTACATTAGGAAGAGCTAATATCAAACAAGTAAGATCATTGAAATATCTTCGGAGTACGATTATCGAAGATTTTAGATGCTACCAAGAAGTCAAATCTTGAATTGCCGTAGTGAAGGAAGCGTTTAATTGGAAAATTCGGATACTAACTGGAAAAAAAAACAAAGCACTCAGGAAGAGACTTGGAGAGTATTTTGTACGGAGTGCGGCTCTTTATGGTGCAGAGACGTGGACACTATGACGAGAAGATGAAAAACGGTTAGAAGTATTTGAGATGTGGAAGTGGAGGAGAATGGAGAGGATAAGTTTGGTAGATAAAATAAATAATGATGAAGTTCTGGATAGGGCTATTGAAAGGAGAAAAATACTCCAAGTCATATAAGAGAGAATGAAAAACTCTATGGGACACTTCCTGAGAGGGGAGTACTTGGTAAAACACGCCTTGCAAGGTTTACTTTGTGGGAGGAGAATAAGAGGAAGAAGAAGGTGCAGAATTACAGACAGCATCAGGGAAAATGGCAAATACATGGACCATAAGAGAATGCAGTAGAAA